>CM029600.1:93802821-94073114 GCA_017311375.1 Mytilus coruscus
GAAATAGTGGTCCGTAGAACTCTGGAGAACACTTCTATCTGATGACATGCCGTAGAGACAGAGGTTATCTCCCCTTGGAATCCTGCATCTGAGATAAGCTGTAACAGAAAATATTGTGTATACAACAGACATTATACAGTGGTCTATCTAATGACAGGATGTAGAGACAAAGGTTATCTCCCCTTAGAAATTTTGCATCTGAGATAAGCTGGAACAGAAAATATAGCATCTACAACAGACATGGTACTGTGCGCTATCTAATGGCAAGCTATGGAGACAGAGGTTATCTTCCCCTGGAATCATGCATCTTAGATAAGCTGTAACAGAAATAAAGTGTAAACAACAGACATGGCCAAATTTCCAAACAAGTTTTAGTATGTGGTATAGATTGCATTTACCTTGTTTACCTTAATAATTAGATTGTTTGTTATGAAATATTTTAACTTTGAAAGTAAGAAATTTTGTTTACAATAGATATTTTGCCTACCTTAACAGTGAAGTTCAACATTAAACAATCTGGATATTCCTCTGCTAATCTGTAAAATAATCCTCTCCATGTAGGGTATTCAATCATCTCAGCCAACCAAGAGGGAGTCTACAAAATACAAAGAAATACAATGAACTTATTGTTATTTACAAAACATATGATCACTTGAGGTTGTCTTTATAAAATAATGTTTTGTTTTGTCATATATATGATTATTTGGGGTCACACTAGGAATTGTTATGTTTACCTGTGAATTAGTTAATCATATGGATGTATGCTACAGTACACAGAGAGTTTGTAATCCCAAACTCCATACACATAATTATTCCTGGTGTGACACCAGGAAACTCCGACATCCCTCCCTAAATTCTCGGAGAAATTTGGGAGTATTCCTCCGACTTCGCGTAAATTCGCTACCTTTTGTTTATTGTATTAGCGACATCTCTCCCAGTCCGTGTGACGCGGTGTCACACCGGTAATAATTGCCCTAATCCTTCTGATCTATGCCGCATACGACGGTCAAGGTATGTGAGATTTCTAATGTAATTAAACACTTGTATTTCCTGTCTATTGATAATCAGGTTATATATCTGATTGCTTGAAACAAATAAAAGATTAAAAAGCAAAACGTTATTGTTAATTCTTTCAATTACACTGTACATTTAAAATTAGTTTTATTAAAACAACTATATTTGATTTTGACCTCGGTTTTTTGTCAGTTAATAAATGTTTAATTTACAAAAGAAATATAATTGTGTAAAAATAAACAGAGACTAACGCTGAATAAATGTGGGCAGTTTGAAGAAAATTACACGTCTCAAAGTTTTGTATACAAGTAAAAAAGAAAATATTATTCACTATTCGTTATGCTAATAAGTCTACACCATTTTCATTTTACGATTACATAATTGCTTGAAAAAATAAAAGATTTAAAAGCAAAATGTTGTTGTTAATTCTTTCAATTGCATTAAAGTTTTATAAAAAAACTATACTTGATTTTGACCTCGTTTTTTTATCGGCAAATTATATTACTTACTTAAAAGAGACATACTTGCGTAAAATAAACGGAAACTAACGCTGAATATAAAATGTGAGCAGTTTAAAGAAAATTACGTGTCTCAAAACTTGTATATGCAAGTAAAAAAGAAAATACTATTCACCATTCGTTATGCTTAATAAGTCTACGGCATTTTCTCTTTACGATTTGTTAGCATTACTTTAGGATTAATAATACATTTCGGCTACAACAGGAATACTTCTATAGCTGCATCAACTCGTCGTTGCATAATAAACTTTGTGTTGTATTTAGGACAGTGATCTTTAAATATTTTTAAAGGAATTAATTGCCGTGGGAAGACGATACACATCTCAGTGATCAACAGTGCGTGGTTGAACTTTGAACTTGACTTCGCTCACAATATTGAATGCTAAAAATAGGGACATCAATTTTGTCCACGAGATTTTTATTTGGCGGAAATATTATCACGTAACAGTAAACTCAGGTGACCTTTCTGGATGACGTGGAAAATTCATGTAGGGTTTAAATTTGCTTTGTAATGATTGACATTTTGTGCGTTAAGATTGAGGCTCTAGAAGGTCCTTTACAATTGATTAACGGAATCTAAATTAATCCTTTTCTGAATAAACGAACACCAGCCTTTTATTTTTACGTTTCTCAGTCAGCACAGAACGTAAACCTGGACATTATTTATACGTCCATGGTCAACAATATACATTAATGGTAGATGAAAACACGATGCATGTCGTTCAGTTCCTGTTGGGCGTTGGTAGAGATCCTCTGTGAAAATGTGCAGATCGTTAAAATCCGATCCACATTTTTTTTTCACGTATTTCTTTCACGATATAGTTTCATTTTAATATTCTATAGTAATTGTTGAAATACTTTTTTTTTTTATTTCGACAAGGACTTTTAACATCCAATTTTATTTTAAATAATAAAGGATCAATAACAGATCATAACAGAGATAAACAACACATGATTTTTTCTTCTTCATATAATTAATTAGGTTGTGATTATTGTGTTGTGTCTGGGCGGGGAATGTCTCTTAGTGTTGTGTTTTTATGAATATAGGGCACATTGCATACAAAACGTTTTCCTTCGCTCAACATATTTGTCACTTTACAGTTTCTTTTCTGAATTCAAATAATTCAAGTCGGTAATGTACCGGAGGTAGTGAAACAATATTTTACATTGCAAAATAAACTGAAAGTAACAGAGTTCACTTGTTGATCCGATAAATTAACTCTTGGGTTAAGATTGGACAAATTACCGTTAAAACAACATTTTGTTTTAAGCCAGTTGATTTTATATATTGAACAATTAATGAACCGGATATTGCTGAGTAGGTCATAAAAGATACTAATTGTGGTAAAATCGTCTTTGTTGAAAAACACAAATTATGACCTGATCGACTATAATAAAATACAAAATAAGTGTTTTATTCGTATTTTTATTCGTTGGTACGTTTTATTTCAAATGACAATTAAGTGTATGATATTAATTCTTTAAATTACTTTCAAGAAAATGCATTATTTTTTCTACAAGTACTTTTCATATGAAACTCTATATTGTACATGCTGAGAAACATATTCACAATTATCCTCAATATAAAGGTGTTTCTAATCTGTTTCAAATCTGCATGTAAGACAGGGATAATTGGTATAGTTAATAACTTAGATATATGTCTACTACATTTAGTTTTCATGCAAGAGAAGAATAATTGGTATATACCTCTCCTTCATCTGTAAATATAGAATCTGCTTTTTTTGGATCAAAATGTTTTACAATCATTGTCTTTAAGTGGTTCTCAACCATTTCTTGTACAACTTTTATATCTACTCCTAAAACCAAGAAAATGATCTGTTAAAATATCAACATAGGGGTATGATAAAAAAGAAACCAAAATATGAATTGCATGAAATGTTTATTTTCAACACTATTTTTCTGAAAGTGGTAGATTGAAAAATTGGACAGAAGGACAGGAGTGAATTTCATATGGGACTTATTTTAATTACAAAGGAATTGCTTTAATACAAAAACAAAAATACCCTTTTAAATACGACTGTTTTTCCAGATTGAAAGCCATTTCAACAACAAGATAACTACCGGGTAGGTTAAATTTAGCAGTCCATTTTACTTGCCCCATCTCCCAATAAAAAGATGACTTACAAGCATGAGCTGACTTAAAACAATGTCATTATTTTACTTTCAATATAAACATAAGAAGATGCGGTATGATTGCTGATGAGACAACTTTCCGCCAGATACCAAATGATGATTCAGTAGATGTAAACATATGTATATGCTGTAGGTCACTGTTCAAGCCTGTATGTCATAATAATGAATCATTAAAAGTTTCACCTACCAGCCTGTATGAGCCATTCTGCTAACAAATTCACAGTCTGTGCAACGGCTTTGTAGTTTTCTGATAGTAACTCTACTACTTTCTCTGGTGAACCTCCAGCTTGTAAAAATCTGTTAAAATTAGAAGTATAGACAATTACAGATGACCTTGTTAACTCTTTCCTAGTACTGATAAGTTGGAGGTAAAATATAACTGGTTCTATGCTGCACCGAATCTTATCTGGTAATATATAAATCATAATTAGCTTTTTATATTAGCATGCTTAATACTATTCAAATAAATCGATCAATTCACTATCATGACTATTGACACTGCCTCCACTAAAAGTCCATTTATTGTAATAGTTTGACTCATTTAAAAAAAAATGGCAATGATAGGCTTATGCTAAATATATAGATGATATTTACGTTTTAAGCATGTTAAAGACTCCTGGTTCCATGATGAAATCACTGGCGGAGAATATCTGCAGACAACCATCCTGTATGGCTTGGTTCTCTTCTTCATCTTCACCATCTATATCATGGTCAGACATCTACAAAACATACAGGTCTATCATTTTGTCTATAATTCTCTTCTTATTCTTCTGATTGATCTGTTACATGTTCATAGCCATCTTAACTTTAAATTAAAAAAAAATACAAAGTTCTACCACCAAAAAACAACAAAGTTCTACCACCAAAAAACAACATTGAAATCAAAGTTTAAATCAAAAATTTAAAAGAACATGGAATTTCAAAAACCTTTAACTTGACTCCTAGACATGCAGAAAACAAGATCGAAGAGACTGACACTCTAGTAAAAGAAGCAGAAACTTAAATCATATTTCAAAAGAGACAACAATTACAAACATGACAAAGCCGGATATCAAACAGCTATAGCTAAAAAATGGGAACTTGTCATTATTTCAGATTCCATCAAAATATTGAGGTAAATAAACACTTCCCATTAAAAACAATTTTCGATCTAAAAGATGGTATAAAAACAGTATTCAAAGCTCAATGAATACCATGAGGCTATGATTAATCATCTCTCCAAAATGTGCAGCCTGTAACCAAAAGGAACATGTAAATAAAATTCTTGAATGCAAACAACAATGAACAATATTCCCATGTCAGAGAATTTTTTTTCAAAATATATTTCATAACCTGTTTATAGTTTCCTTCAGATTTAGATAATGTATTAAGGATACCAGACTATAGGGAAGAGACAGACCATTTAAGTGTATCATGCGAAACATATTTTTTTTTAGTACTATTGTAATTTACAAAAGTACTAAAAAAAAATATGTTTCGCATGATACACTTTTAAAAAGAGAGACGAAAGATACCAAAGAGACATTTAAACTCATAAGTCAAAAAAAAATTGACAACACCATGGCTAAAAACCAAAAAGACCAAAATACAAGCAACAGCATACAAAACATAATCATTACCATGATTACATACATTGCAGAAAACCAAAGAATGAGGAACATGAATCCCACCAAAATACTGGGGTGATCTCATGTGCTCCGGAAGGGTGAGCAGATCCTGTTTCACATGTGGCACCCATCATGTATCTTGTTCCCCATTTAAATCTGCCAATTATAATAGATGACTTTGCAATTTCAGTTTTATGAATCAACTGTTCTGGTTGACATGGGGTCATTTGGGGAAATACACGTCACAGGACATTATGCATGTTGTGACGTGAAAATATTTGCTAGATGGCTTTTAGTCCGAGATTACTCTGACGTCCAACGGCTGTTTTGCCAGACAAGCTGGGGCCGTGGGACGTCAGAGCTCGTCCCATATCAAAAGTGGATATTTGCCGTCCAAAATAGATCGCTGCTTGTCGCTTCTGGTGCCAACAGACGGCCTTGGAATTATATAAATCGGGTATCAATTTGTTCATTTTCATTTATCTCTTCATTTATGTAAGTTTCACCTACCTGCCACCCTTTATTTTCTCATATTTAGACAGTTTTCACAGTGACCCATCGATTCAGACATTTTACTTTTATTTTCAAATAGACGTCAAGTTACGAGAGATTTCGCGACCTCGAGACTCAAATATGCAAATATTTATACTTTTACACCTCCTTTATAGGAGATCGATATTTAACATTTAGTAGCCAACCACGATTTTTCACCTCCTTTACAGGAGATCGGTATTAAGCATTTAGTGCCAACCACGATAACATTCGGAAGCTCTCGGATATTTACATTGCTTGCATCGTAAATGAGCGAGGTGTTAGATTATATATTCATATTGACCTAGGGTCATATGCATACATCATTTCCCATAGTCCATTGTGCCTTACTTTTTTCTCGTGATCACATGACAATCTTTCAAAATGAAAGTTAAAATGCCAGAATCGGTGGGTCACTCTGAAAACTGTCTAAGTATGAGAAAATAAAGGGTGGCAGGTAGGTGAAACTTACATAAATGAAGAGATAAATGAAAAATGAACAAATTGATACCCGATTTATATAATTCCAAGGCCGTCCGTTGGCACCAGAAGCGACAAGCAGCGCATCTATTTTGGACGGGCAAATATCCACTTTTGATATGGGACGAGCTCTGACGTCCCACGGCCCCAGCTTGTCTGGCAAAACAGCCGTTGGACGTCAGAGTAATCTCGGACTAGATGGCTTTGTGTGTCCTTTATGCAAATGCAAGGTGACAGTAACTGGCATTGAACTGGTCCTCGACCAGTATACAAGGAGAAGTGATTGGTTACTTGCAAATGTTCCTGTAAAATTTTGACGTCACAATTGAAAATTTCTTAGCCACAATGGAAAAGTGATTATTGTATGACATGATTAGTTCAAGTGTTGCAGATTCTGGGGTTAAGTGTCGAAGATTCACAAATAGCGATAAGGTCTATTAAAACAAAATGACAAGAGAGCCTATTGAAGGTTGAAGAGTACTAGTATGGTCAGAGACATAAATACATGTGTATATACGTCTCTGGTATGGAAGTTACAAAATTAAAAATTTTTTTTTTAAATCATAGGCTCTCATCAGCTCTTGAGAATATATATATCACTGAAATAGATTCACAAAGGGTATACTATAATTTATAAATACAGAGACATAAACAAATCTTGAAATCAACAATGATTATCATGTCCATGATCATAAATTATTTATAGAACAGTCACCTCTCCGCCTATCTCCTCAGGGTCCCACACCATATCTTCATCATCCAACTCTGACATTATAAATTTAAATGCGTTTTGAATATATTGTCAACAAATATATTATAAATCTACAGGAATATAAAAACCGGAGTTGAAGACAAAAATCTACACTGAAGTGTTAATTTTCCTATCAATTAATTATGGAATGTGTATTTATTTTCAACATAACTTTGAATTTGTATCAAAATGATAAATATTGAAAACAAATTATCATATAAATAATAAGGAATGATAATTGGTATTTATGCTATTGATCCGTAACATACAACAGATTGAAATCTAGCATAGAATGAACTCTTTATAGTTACTTTTTTTCCCCAAATTCTGGGTCTACCCAAATTAATAAGATGTACCTGATCATAACAATATATATTGGAGTTTTTTCAAAGATTACTTCTTAGTTATTTTGCAACATCATTTTCGTATGAATATCTAATAAGAAGTTTGAATAAATGTTATTTAATGTTTCTTTCTATTGTTTTAACTGAGAATGATTTTATGTTTTTTCTAGGGGACCATTTCCAGGATAGACAGACTTAATTTATAATAATCGTCAGAAAGAAAACTTTTCAGTTTATTTTTTACAAGTTTGTACGTTATAAATATCCTATTTAATATCTTTTTCCATAGATGACAATTTTTCAAATTATTGGAAATCTCAATATTTGTTCAGAATATAGGAAATCATTATCACTTTGAGACAAAAATATCCCCCAGTATCTCAATTATTTTAGCAAATAATAATTTACATGTTAGTTGTTTATCGTGTTAGAATGGAAAAAGAATTGTCAAAACAATGTGTTGTTGAAGGTCTTTCATTACCATCATGACCATAGTGGTATAGACCTAATTGACTATTCTAACATGTCTGCTGGAGTGCTGCCTTCTTCAAGTATATGAGCTGTGTCAACTAGAAATCAACCATATGCAAATGAATATCAATACATCTGTTAACTTATTTCGGGTTGAAAAAATCTTTTTTTACATGTAGTCACACTATGTAGGGCATAAATAAATAGTTGACCATGTAGGGTTCTGGGTAGTTTTATTAATGAAGCATCAAACGAAACTCTGTAATATAATATCACATTGTTAAAATAACAACATATATATAAACTAATTCTTTTAAAACATGTATTATATATCAATCTGATAAATTTACGTAAATTAACTCACAGTTTAGGAAATTTAACAAAATGCACAATGTTAACCTTATCTAATCAATTTGAATATTACTTCCTGTGACGTTTGAAACAGACTTAATTAACTTGTCAAAAGAGCAAAAATAGAAATATAGTTTCTCATTTAGCAATAACATTATAATATACGAAAAAACCGTTAAAACTGTAAACAAGCAGTTTAAGCAAAATATGCATTAGTAAAACCAAAAGCAGTTAACAGATAAAGCTAAGCTAATAAAATAATAAGCAACTACAAATGAACACTTATTCTTACCTCGTATGAGGTACAAAGGTTATGCCTATATATATAACAAATACTTAATTGTAGTTACTATGCACAGACTGTAATATATTATAACACTTAAAATCTATCAATCTGAGACAAAATACTATAACGACTCTGAAAGTATTTATGAAGTTAACATTTTACTCATTTACTCTCAGACTCATTCTGCTCAAATATTCGCCATTCATTACATTTATCTCTACACTTATTTATTTTAGGCTTAAATTATGTAACTCAAATGTAAAATAATAATGTGCCTGTGATAAAAGTTACGTTAACCTTTTAAATAATTTACAACATTCATTCAACAATCACACGATACACATTCGTACCATAAAGTCATGCTAAAATGGAAAGTTACTTGTGCGTATAATAATGATTAATCCGGTAATAAAATTACGATGAAAATAAGATATAGACAGAATATTTAAAGAGAAAAGTATGCAAACTGACTTGAAATAATCGTGGAATTCCTCCAATACAAATATATGAAATATGAAACAGCAAATACAGCAAATAAAGACTAAAGAAAATATATGTGTGTGTTAGGTTAGAACATCAATCCACAATTAACTATAGACTTCAGTAGAAATAAACCACCAAAAGATATATGACCAATGAAATAATAGAAATCAAGAATAAAAACAATGACCATCAAAATAGAAGAAGTGAGTAACAATCAAGACGAAACTAGTCAATCGTCAAAGTCTGTCAATATAAAACTGACCTAAGAAAACACAAATTAGGAATAAAATCATCTTTATTTTAAAGTAAATTCAAATAAGGAATTAAATGCAAATTACAAAATATATCAATATTTATTCAATCATCAATAAATACATGCTAGCACAAACAGTCTGTAACAGTTTTAAAAATGAGTAGATATAAGAACCCTAAACATGCTAAAAAATTAAACTGACCAAAATTCATCTTTTATTTCGTATTTGAAAGTTTCAAAATCAATCAAAGTCTTAAACATGCACATGTATACGTGTACTTGCATAAATTGATTTCTATCCGACGCAGCTCATATATTTAGCTCACCTGGCCCGAAGGGCCATGTGATCTTATGCCATCACTTGGCGTCCATCATCGTCCGTCACTGTCATCGTCTGTCATCGTCATCGTCGTAAACTATTTCAAGAATCTTCTCCTCTGAAACTACTGGGCCAAATACCTTCAAACTTTAACTGAATGTTCCTTAGGGTATGTAGTTTATAAATTATATCCAAAATTTTGATCCATCAACAAACATGTCTGCCATGGCTAAAAATAGAACAGAGGGGTCAAATGCAGTTTTTGGCTTTTATCTAAAAAAATACCACATTTAGAGCAAATCTGATGGGTTAAAAATGTTCAATAGGTCAAGATCTATCAGCCCTGAAATTTTCAGACGAATCAAACAACCCATTATTGGATTGCTGCCACTAAATTGGTAATTTTAAGGAAATTTTGCAGTTTTTGGTTATCTTGAATATTATTGAAGATAAAGATAAACTGTAAACAGCAAAAATGTTCAGCAAAGTAAGATCTACAAAATAGTTAATATGACCAAAATTGTCAATTGACCCCTTAAGGAGTTATTACCCTTTAAAGACAATTTTACACAATTTGTTCATCATGTTTGTTAACATTTAAAAGTCTTCTCCTCTGAAACTACTGGGCCTAATACTTCTAAACTTTAACTGAATGTTCCTTAGGGTAACTGGTTTATAAATTGTATCCGAAGTTTTGATCCATTAACAAACATGGCCGCCATGGCTAAAAAATAGAACATAGGGGTCAAATGCAGTTTTAGCTTTTATCTCAAAAACTATAGCAGTTACAGCAAAAGTGACAGGAGTTAAAGTGATGAATAAGTCAAGATCTATCTGCTATGAAATTTTCAGACCAATTGGACCACCCATTGTAGGGTTGCAGTCCGAAATAGTTTATTTTGATGAAATTTTACTGTTTTTGGTTAATTTTAATATTATAATAGATAGAGAGAAAGTGTAAATGGCAAAAATGTTCAGCTAAGTAGGATTTACAAATAAGTCAAATGATCAAAATAGTCAATTGACTCCTTAAGGAGTTATTGCCCTTGAAATGTTTTTTCGTGCAAGTCTCTTACTTTTTTCAAAAATCTTCTTCTCTGAAACTATTTGGCCAAATACTTCCAAACTTTAATTGAATGTTCCTTAGGGTATCTAGATTGTAAATTATATCCGAAGTTTTGATCTATCAACAAACATGGCCGCCATGGCTAAAAATAGAACATAGGGGAGAAAAGCAGTTTTTGGCTTGTATCTCAAAAACTACCACAGTTAGAGCAAAAATGACAGGAGTTAAAGTGATAAATGGGTCATGATCTATCTGTTATGAAATTTTCAGACAAGTTCGACAACCCATTGTTGGGTTACTGTTGGAAATAGTTTATTTTTATTAAATTTTGCTGTTTTTGGTTATATTCTTTAATATTACATGTATAATAGATAGAGAGAAAGTATAAATGGCAATAAATGTTCAGCTCAGTAACATCTACAAATAAGTCAACATGATCAGAATAGTCAGTTGACCCCTTGAGGAGTTATTGCCCTTAAAACATTTTTTTTTAACATTTTTTGTGAAAGTTTACTTTTTAAAAATCTTCTTCTCTGAAACTACTTAGCCAAATACTTAAAAACTTTAATTGAAACTGACATAGGTGAAATTGTTAAACAGGTTTAGATCTACCTGTCAAGTAATCTTCAGACCAATAGGACAACTTATTGTTGGGTTACTGTCCAGAAATAGTTAATTTTTAGGAAATTTTACTGTTTTGGGTTATGTATTATCTTTAATATTATTATAGAAAGAGAGAAAGTTTAAATGACAAAATTGTTCAAAGTAAGATCTACAAATGAGTCAAATGCTTGAAACTGAAATTACAGGTGAGCGATATCAGGCTCTCATGGGCCTCTTGTTAATTGCACAAAGATAACAGAAAAGTTCAGTCGTTAATTAACTATATTCCTCTGCTCTACAATGGCTACATTTGTACATTAATGCCTGAATGCACAGTCAATATAAAATCATCAATTTATCATTCAAATTTAACTTGTGATTTACCTATATCTAGATATAATTAAGCAGCCTGCTGGTTGACTCTTGTTCAATGAGAGCACCAATCAAACTTCAGGATTCAGGATTTAAATATAATTAGTTTAGGCTCTTGCAAGTAGGAGTGATCAATTATGGGGAGGGACTGAATTATTTTGGTTAGCACAAAGAAAGATAAAATATAATTGAAAAACAACATAAAAAACAGTGCTACAGCAAATTTGCCTTTGAGGGATACATGTATATACTAGCTAACTAGCCTGAGGTATCCCATTATAGATTTTTAAAAAGTTTATACTTATGTCAAAGATATTTATCTCTTTTACAGGAAACAGACAATGGAAATTTCACAGCTGATGAATCTTAAGAAATTTAACTTTAATTATGTCATATTTATTGTACTGTGTGCAATAATAGCCTATGTTTTTCGAGCTGGTGACACTTACATAATGAAACCTGTATGGAGAAAAAGAGTAGAGCCTCATTATTATAGTAACAGGGACTTTCCAACATTAGAGGACAGGTTACCTTCCCCTATCATTACTGATTTAGAAGGGGATGGTGTAAATGAAATCATTCTTATATCTAATGACTATAAGTTGACCTCTCTAGCTCTTCCTGATAAAACCAAGGACGAAGACGATCTAACATTACCTCATGTTGTTGTTAAAAATAAAATACAGTTACCAATAGCAACCAAAGAAGATGGTGGAACAAGTAGGCCTGTTGTTATGGCTACAGGATTTACTGTGTCTTATCAATCTATGATTCAGATTAGGAAACAGGTACAAACTTCTACAAATGTTTCTTATCATTTCCCTGGGTGTGTTCTTGTTTACCAACAAGATTATTAATATTCTATTATAAAGAAGATCAGTTTTATATTGAAAAATGAAAATTAAAAACAACCACTTTTGAATGACACAAATCTTTAAAAGAAAATAATTTAATATAATATCATTTCACTAAAACACATCTCATTTCTGCAAGTCTACTGATGCAGCAACAGTAATGCAGTGTTTACACATGAATTGAATCTAAGGTACACCTTATGACATGAATAAACACAATTAAAATGCAGATTGCGTTAAAATATAGTCATGATAGGCATGCACTGATTTTCAGTGTGTTTTAATGTTATTTTAAGAAAGAATATAGAATGAATGTAGATGAGAGAATAATGAAACAAAAACATAAAAGAAACTGCTTTTATTGTTCTTCTTCTTTTGTGAGGTTTGTTTAAGAATTAATGCATGGGGGCAAGGGAGGCACATTTTTTAGGTCCAAATCGCCATTAAAATAACATTTTCATTTTACTTGCAATTCTTTCAAAATTCTAAGTAAAATGCAACCAACAACAATTGATAAATATTAGTACCTCCCATGCCCAACCATGATCAGTTTGGGAAAAACCCTTTGTAATTAAAGTGTTTTCGGTGATCAACCAATGAGCACATACATATATATTTAAGTCATGATGGTATCTAGTGGTTATTTGAAAGGATCTCTGAAAAGTCGATGAATATTTCAGTCAGTTATGAAAAAAAAGTCTTGTAATGTAAAATACTATTAATTATTTTCGCAGATCATAGTGATAGCAACTGATGACTGGCAGGTTTTCTGTTACTCGCATGACTTCCAATTGCTATGGAAACAAAGGCTGATGAACATTGCCCATGTACGATTGACGTACAAGATAAAAGCTATGGATGTGATGATCACATCACATAATGTCAGGAAAAATGATGAAGGACTGGTTATAATTGGAGGAAGTTTTTCACACACAGTACATGATACCAACACAACTAAAGTTTCAAAGTGAGTATTGTTCAAGGATATCATGTGTTCTGAATATTTTCAATAATATCATGTGTTCTGAATATTGTTCAGTGATATCATGTACTTTGAGAAGTGATCAAGGATATCTTATGTTATGAGTATTGTTGAAGGACATCTTGCGTTCTGGATATTGTTCACGGATATTGTTCAAAGATATCATGTTTTCTGAATATTGTCATTGTTCAAGGATATCATGTTTTCTGAATATTGTCATTGTTCAAGGATATCATCTTTTCTGAATATTGTCGTTGTTCAAGGATATTATCTTTTCTGAATATTGTCATTGTTCAAGGATATCATGTTTTCTGAATATTGTCATTGTTCAAGGATATCATGTATTCTTAGTATATCATGTATTGTGAGTATTGTTCAGGAATATCATGCATTCTGAGAATTCTTTAATACTATCTCTGTTCATCTGAGTATTGTTCAAATATATCATTATAAAAATAAGGACATGTGGTATTAACTATCCAAATGACATGAATATAATCAACAAAAGGTCACCGTACAGCCTCACCAATGAGCAAAACACATACCTTACAGTCTTGGATATAATGTAATTTTAGTGTTGTTTAAGGATAGCATGTGTTCTTGAAAATGGCGAAAGATAAAATCATATTGTAATTGTTTATTGTTATATTTTATTTTTGGCAGTTCTATTGTAGATTTTGTAAAATTTATTCACATCTTGCATAATCTTAGAGTGATGTAGAGTTTGTCATATGATATACACTTCACTATTGTTGAACACTCTATGTTAACCTCAAGGTGTTCTTTATGATCACAAACGGTAATCTTAGAGTGATGTAGAGTTTGTCATATGATAAAGACACTTTGCTATTGTTGAACACTCTATGTTAACCTCAAGGTGTTCTTTATGTTATTTGGTTGTTGTCTTATTGAAATATGCCCAATATCTTCTTTTATTCATTTGGAATATAAGCATATACAAGTCAGAATGTATATTTAACTGTCTTTGTACTTTCAACTAGAATCTCTTTAGTTATGATAGTGATAATTTTGGCATTTAGATATTTTATAAGATTGATCACATTTATAGATTTATATAAGTATTTTCTACTTTTGATTAGCATAGATTTAATAAGAAAACCTGCTGGTTTAAATCTCATAAATTAAAATGGAGTTTTAAAAAAACCCAGAAAAATCATTTGTTTGCTTTTTTTTTTTATATATATTCTTATAATTTATGAAGTACAGTCGAACCTCGTTGTGTCGAAGTCGAAGGGACGGACCAAAGTATTCGACTCATCCGAGTTCGACTCATCCGAGGTCGAGTGTGTCGTCATAAATTTTGAATGCATGAAATACGGTATGAGATTTGTGTAAACTAGATACAATGAACAGTGTGCCTTTTTCTATATGACACTTTATGATTGTGTATTCAATCTCCATTTTGGTCCTTCGTAATAATTAAAACACAAGTACAGATACAAATCATGCACAAATAAAATCAATAGTCTACACAAATATTTACAAAGGTCAGTCGCTATAAACTATGAAATCACTCATGACACGAAATAAGTTCTGAGCGGTCTGTGATGAGGTCGTCTGCTTTACATTAAATTATCATGAATTTATTATAATTGTCCTAATCCTTTTATCTATTGTAATTAATGAGTTTTAAATCTAACGATTCATTTAATCTCGGCTTGGGTCATTTAAATTGTTTCAGTATTTATCTCGGTGAAAATGTTCAACACACTAACATTCCGCTTGAACGATCAAAAAGGTGTTAATTGGCGGTCACCATAAACATGTCATTTTAACTGTTATACAAACAAGTATGTTTACTCGGCTTTAATCTCTTTTGAAAATGATTAGGTGACATAAGAAATACATCTGATTTGAATTTTATCATTAGGTCTGCATCTTCGAAAATTCTTACTTTGAAGTTCGAGACATCGGGTCAATTTACATTAATTTTACTTGACGGGACTATAAAATTTACTCGACTTAACCGAGTATTGAATCAACCGAGTTCGACTCATCAGAGGTAATTATGCATTGATCAAGCGGAATTTTACGGGACCGAAATTACTTGACTCATCCGAGTTTCGACACAACCGAGTTCGACACAACGAGGTTCGACTACATGGCTTTTGATATTGTTCGCTGTATTGTGTATTCATTTTGCTGAGCTGAAGGAATATAAATGTACCAATTTAAAATCCTTGTTTTGACCCAGCCAGCAATGAATCAAATCCATGACATTCTACACTATAAAGCAGGTTTTCTATCAGGAGACCAGGTGGTTTTTGAAAGATTATATTTAACAACTTTATATAAAAAAACTTTACTTAATGATAGTAATACTATAGAATGTGCTTATAAAGAATTTCCTGAACTTTGAGAGAGAGAGATTTTATTTGTGTGTTTTATAGTGACACAACACCTGAGAATGCTACCAAGGAGGATAACTCTTTAACACATTTCTCTTCCTTTGCTGTAAGTGCAATAGATGGATCCACCAGGTGGCACCACTTACCTGGAGATTTTGGAGAGATAGATACATCAGTGAAGGTATATAGTATTGCAGGGAAAGAGGTTTGCTTAACTAATTCAAGATTCTTTTGTTTTCTGTAAATTAAGAAATTATTGACAGGTTTTTATTAATGCGAATAATGCGATTTGGTGAGTATCACAATAATAAGGACTTGCATTCTGATATCTGATACATATCTATCTTTATACAGATTTTCTTGAAATGGCATGAATATGTCTCGCATTTTTGTCGATTCTTTAAAAATCGCAATAATAAGTGCACACAATAATTTCTGAATTTACAGTATTGAAAAATTATGCAAGCTTTTCTAAATTTTGATGTACTGATTTGTGAGATTTATATACAGTCAACAAAATTATCAGCTATCCCAGTATTTTAGAATCATGTTTGTTTTACTCTGATTATGTACATTTTGTTTAATTGTTGGAATGAATAGCAAATGTAGGTCAAATCAAATTGATGGAAGGTAATCTGAGGTATCCTATGAAAATGAGATTATTTGCATGCTGACAGACGTTAAGGAAAGACTTCCAATAAAAAACTTGGTGGGACCCATGCTGTTTTTCATTCAAGAATGACTTTATTGATGGCTTTTACACACTACTTTATAAATGATATGCGATGAATATAGATTTAAAGTAAATATTCTATTAGATGTTTGACAAAGAATATGTAAGTGCCCGACAGTTTAAAAAAATGATGGTTGTGGCTTGTTATATATTTCTTGCATGAAGAAATTTTTCTCTTATCACATTGATCAGAGTATGATATGAAAAAGTGATACAAAAACTTCATTAATCTGATTGGCTTATCCACCACCATGAGACGATATTACAACATTTTCATCGGCTATTCGTTAGGTCATTGATGCCTTTCAAAGGTTAAGATGATGTACATTTTGTCCATGGCAATGGACATATGTGATTTTTTGAATAATATACAAAACACTCACCCTTTTCACCTGAAAATCTTCTTTTTGTCAAATTTTATTATATTCTGAAGCGTACAAAACATCTTTAAATGATAGATCATGATTCACGGTATTTTTAATTTAACACAATGAGAGATTGACCATAAGAGAAATAGGAACACAATGAGAGATTGACCATAAGAGAAATAGGAACACAATGAGAGATTGACCATAAGAGAAATAGGAACACAATGAGAGATTGATCATAAGAGAAATAGGAACACAATGAGAGATTGACCATAAGAGAAATAGGAACACAATGAGAGATTGACCATAAGAGAAATAGGAACACAATGAGAGATTGACCATAAGAGAAATAGGAACACAATGAGAGATAAATAGGAACACGATGAGAGATTGACCAATGAGAGATAAATAGGAACACGATGAGAGATTGACCGTAGGAACACGATGAGAGAGAAATAGGAACACAATGAGAGATTGACCGTAAGAGAAATAGGAACACGATGAGAGATTGACCGTAAGAGAAATAGGAACACAATGAGAGATTGACCGTAAGAGAAATAGGAACACAATGAGAGATTGACCGTAAGAGAAATAGGAACACAATGAGAGATTGACCGTAAGAGAAATAGGAACACGATGAGAGATTGACCATAAGAGAAATAGGAACACAATGAGAGATTGACCGTAAGAGAAATAGGTTTAACAAGTCAGAAGAACAGGATATTACTTGATATCAACTCTTGTTATTTAACTTAGATAGTAATAATAAACTTGCCAAAGGCTCATTAATTATTATATTGAAATTAAATAACTCGAGTTGATATCAAGCGATATCCAATTCTCACTTGTTATGAAACCTATGAATATTTGATGACTATGTTTCTAAACTTTCAAAAGGATTAGTTTAAGGTACCTGTGATTTATTTTCACAACTTTTTCTTGTTGTTACATTTCTGTTTAAAAATGGTAATAGTTTTTCATCCCAATGACTTAGGGATTTCTTATTGTAATGAGATAAGTATTCTAACATTGTACAATGGAGCAAAGACCTATAAAAAAATTAATATAAATCACCAAAGACAGTGAAGTACTCTTGATAAAGTGTGGATTGGTTATTATTCATGGAATACCAATGTTCATGGATTGATTATTATTCATGGGATATTAATGTTCGTGGATATATTGGGTAAAAGTGAATCTAGAATTTAGATGTTTGGCTAAGTAAAAAAATTTCTATAGGCTTGTATGCAAACTGTGGCAAAACCATGAAATCAAATATCCACGAAAATACAATTTTTCCTAGATCCACGAAAAATTGGTAACCATGAAAATAAACAATTCCACAGTAAGGTTACTGTACTCTGTTTTGTTTTCATTATGAATTAGGATATACATGGTGATCACCATTGGAAGTTGGCTCTGAAGAGACACAGACTCCATGTAGGAGAAAGTCCTTGGAATCTTTATAAACAGGAAATCTGGAAATATCTGGTAAGGTAGAAAATCATAATTGATCTGAAATAATTTTGAATATTCATGTTCCGCAATTACAACTACATGTCAAGTTAGTAAATATTTTTTATCTGTACTACCATTAGCATTATATCAACCTGAAATTCTTATTCTGAATCATCAAGTAAGGTATAATTTATATCGACATTAACATCAGATGAATGTGGAGTTTGGACCATGTGTAGTTTGTCTTTGTTTGTATCTCTAATTATTTGGAAGGAGTTGGGCCTGTTAAAGCCAACTATACGGTATGGGTTTTTCTCATTGTTGAAGGCTGTACAGTTACCTATAATTGCTTACATCCACTTCGTCTGAACTTTGATGGATAGTTGTGTCATTGGCAATTATACAACATCTCCTTAATTTTATATTTAGATAGTTGTCTCATTGGCAATTATACTACATCTCCTTATTTTTATATTTAGGTCTCATTGGCAATTATACAACATCTCCTTAATTTTATATTTAGATAGTTGTCTCATTGGCAATTATACTACATCTCCTTATTTTTATATTTAGGTCTCATTGGCAATTATACTACATCTCCTTATTTTTATATTTAGATAGTTGTCTCATTGGCAATTATACGACATCTCCTTATTTTTATATTTAGATAGTTGTCTCATTGGCAATTTTACGACATCTCCTTATTTTTATATTTAGATAGTTGTCTCATCGGCATTTATACAACATCTCCTTATTTTTATATTTAGATAGTTGTCTCATTGGCATTTATACAACATCTCCTTATTTTTATATTTAGATAGTTGTCTCATTGGCATTTATACAACATCTCCTTATTTTTATATTTAGATAGTTGTCTCATTGGCAATTATACAACATCTCCTTATTTTTATATTTAGATAGTTGTCTCATTGGCATTTATACAACATCTCCTTATTTTTATATTTAGATAGTTGTCTCATTGGCAATTATACAACATCTCCTTATTTTATATTTAGATAGTTGTCTCATTGGCATTTATACAACATCTCCTTATTTTTATATTTAGATAGTTGTCTCATCGGCATTTATACAACATCTCCTTATTTTTATATTTAGATAGTTGTCTCATTGGCATTTATACAACATCTCCTTATTTTTATATTTAGATAGTTGTCTCATTGGCAATTATACAACATCTCCTTATTTTATATTTAGATAGTTGTCTCATTGGCATTTATACAACATCTCCTTATTTTTATATTTAGATAGTTGTCTCATTGGCAATTATACAACATCTCCTTATTTTATATTTAGATAGTTGTCTCATTGGCAATTATACAACATCTCCTTATATTTATATTTAGATAGTTGGTCTGGTCGGTTGTACTGTCTTATATATGTATTAATTCCTGTTATCACTTTTATGAATTGTTGAATTTTCTAATTTCTGATCATAAAGCGATTTTTTTGTCAAGCTATTTTTAATATCAAATTTAAAAGTATAGAGCAAATGACCAAATACTAACTTCCCAAATACAGCTCTGTCCCAAACAGACATGGGGTAATTGAAATATGGGTAATTGTAATTGACCAAATTAATTACAATTTCTCAAGTAATTGAGCATTTTTTCAATTATAAGTAATTGAAAGTAATGAATTACATAGCCAAAATTGTCTGTTATTACAATTACATTTGAAATTTTGGCTCAGAAAGATTGAACTTGCGTTTTGTCAAAAAATGATGAAAAGCCATGACCTTAGTAAATGTAGTTAGCTGACAAAGCAAATCCTTCACAGTATACTTTCTGTAATTACACAACCATGGGAGATTCTTTTTTTTGTATTGAAAGAACAAAACAGAAAAAAAGAAAAAATAAAGATTGTAGAAACATGACATAATTTGTGTGTAAAAGCAATTATTAGTAAGTCACTGTCTTATACCTTAATTAACTTGTTACCTACATGTATATTCAGATAGATATTGTTAGACATTGATTTAAATTGATAGTCAATCAATAAATATAAGCTCTGGCTATTTGTTTTATTATAAAATATATAATGACTGTTTTAAAAACAGTTATGTTTTCATGTAATACAGGTGTTAAGCCAATTAGAGAGAGATAAATATACCCTAGGTACATGAATTATTTTTAAACCAATTAATTTTGATTAAAACTAAAGTATATTTAAAAAAGTTAGGCTTTCTAAATCATTTCTTTCGGAAAAATACTTTTAACAAGTTGTGATCAAAATATAAAATCATTTCAAAATATTAAAATTAGGGCTCTCTTTTTGTATCATTTTCAATAGGTAATTAAAATAAAATTTAATATTTTCAAAAACTGAATAAGGCTTTTTATAATTTTGAGCATTAAATAAAACCAAGTAAGCTCGAAATATGACATCATGCCTACCTACACTGTGATATTGGTGGCAGTACTTTAAATTTAGAGTGCATTTCATATAGCAATTAATGACATATATGTATATAAATAGTTATGTTTTTGCCACACATTTCATTAATCAGAGCATATTGGTTTCAGCCTCATTTCTGGAATAATCTAGAAGATACAAAGATAAAATTAGGTCGTTTTCAAAAACAAGATGAGGCTATTATGGACAATCAACAAAAACAGAAATCTGCACTCAGACCAGAACATATTATGGGATATGCTTATGGCGGTCAGCGGCCGCACACAGACGATGAACATATAGTAAATCCTAATGTAGTGGTCATCCATAATCATAACGGACTTGAGGTACTAAATCTACTGACAGGACAACCAGTTACACAGTTTCCATTAGCTTCTGATGGCGCCATCTACCTTGATATTGATTATGATGGTTATGTTGACAGAGTTTCGTGGGGTGCAGAAGAAGGACGTAGTCCGTGTTACGTTGATATCTGGAGATTACAACCAGTAAAGGAGAAAATGGAAGGACTGGCTGTATGTAAACTTTTCCGTGTCTTTTTCTCATCATCATGGGCTTATGATGAGGATATTCTTAAGAAGTTACCACCCATCATCATTAAAAGGTAAACTTACTTAATCGTAAAGTTCTTTCTTTAATAAAAAATCACAAAATAGTCAAAACTTTAAAAAAAAAAAAAAGATTTACTGTTAATTTATTATTAAAATTATTTTCAGCTGAAGACTCATAACAGCCAGTTTATAAACTGGCATATTTTCTCATCTTTTGATCAAACTTGAAATAATCAAAAGGAAATGAATCCTAGTTCAGCAGACAGTTCTAGATGTCTTTTCATTTTTTGTGTGTGTGTTGTTTGATACTGTCACATAGATGTAAACCCTACACCTCTTTTAATTCTTATTCTTTACTCTTGAATTGACAAATCTTATCATTTAGATATAGACTTTCTTTGTTTACAGTATATCAAGAAAGACGGGTATCCTGAGACATTTACTTGGACATCATTTACCAACCGATAAACAACCCTATGATATTATCACGATGGGTAGTTATGGTCGAGTATCATCGTATGACAAAGAAGGAAATGTAAACTGGCAGGTATGGAATATAAAAACCATATTAGAAGATTAGAACAATGATCCGCAAATTTAGTTCACAATTTCAGTTATTTTTAGAGGACATCCTGATCAACAAAAGTTGGGTTCATCTTTTTTAAAACCAGGAATCACAGCATAAATGAAATTGTTACGAATATTTCACTGCATTATCACTATCCCTGTAAAAACGTTTAAATCGATATTTAGAATTCATTTTTATAAACTTGAACGAAATAAAATGACTGTCTATTTTGAATTTATCAAGAGTAGATCAAGTGTTTACTTTCGATTTTTAAACGAAATGAAAACAGGAAGAGACAAGAGGATAATAAATTTAGAATGAATCCAGATTCATCTACGGATTGGTTTGTGTTTAACAAAAGGGCAGGAAATTATCATTTCTTAAGATAAAGTTGCTCAGTAAGAAATATATTTGTCTCTCTCGTTTAATTTGATACTAAATGATTTCGTATTTTATGTTTTAGTGTCTATTAAATTTATAAAAATACATTCAGGCATGTGCGGTACATGATAAATAAAGCACGTTTGAAAACATTTTTGAACGTTTTGAATAAAGTTTTAATCTTTATTATCAAAATTGTCAAAAGATTTTTGTGAAAAGATATATAAAATGTGACGAAAATACGTTCAAATGACGAAACTATGTCATTCGAGCTGCCAAAGGTGATTGTTTGACAAATTTTGAAATAAAATGCGAACCGTCCGGGGAAAAACAATTTTGTTCAATTGACGAAACTACAAAAACATCTGTGGATAAACGAACTGCAAATTGTGGTCCTATAAGAAATATTGAAATTGAAATGCCGACTGACCGATTTTTACTGGGAAAAATAATTATAATGGTACACTTCCATCTAATTCAAATAAAAGGACAAAAAGTTCTGCGTAATTCCTTTCTGTTACGTTCTGTCATGTTACCTGATAAAAAGTAACAGCATAGCCATAATCAGTAACAGGAGGGATGATAAAGACAATTTTACTGATGAAACACAAAGTTAACCTACTATATGCCGAACAGTTTATGTAATATAAGTTATTATCGTATTAAATAATCCTCATCATAACATACTGTCTATTGAATGACAAGACAGGTTTTTGACTTTTGATAACAGCAGAGAACATTGTGCAATTCTAGTATAGTAGATGGTAACAGAAAGGAATTTATTTTTGAATTTTTCATTACAGGCAGATTTTTCATCTAGCAAATGAAAGTTTCAAAAGAAAAATGACTGTTTGCTGTTATCTTCCAATTTTGACCAATTTGTAATGATGTATTTTTCTTTAACTATGAAAACAAAGGAATTGTTTTGAAATAAAGTTCTTTACTGTTACCAACTCTGTCCTGTTACTGAAGATTCTTTCATGTTACCTACAAATCGGACTATAATTTACTATATTTCTTAACCTTATGTATTGTTTTGGTAAAAAAATTATTTGGCATTTGATAAAATATTGCAGGATGTACTAGTAAACCACAAATAGTATCTTTAATTTATTCCTCATTCACATTAGAAACTTTTTAAAATTGATTCAATTGGTAACAGGAAAGAACTGGAATTTTTGGTACCATTTTTTATACGACCGCAAAAAAATATTGGTATCACGTCGTCGTCGTCCACATCGTCCGAAGACATTTGGTTTCCGGACAATAACTTTAGTATTAGTAAATAGAAATCTATGAAATTTAAACACAAGGTTTATAACCACAAAAGGAAGGTTGGGATTGATTTTGGGGGTTATGGTCCCAACAGTTTAGGAATTAGGGGCCAAAAAGGGACACAAATAAGCATTTTTCTAGTTTCATCACAATAACTTGTGGAACGGTGCATGGATCTCTCTGAAATTATACCACAAGTTTCCATACCACAAAGGGATGGTTAGGATTGGCATTGGGGGTTATGGCTCAAACCGTTTAGGAATTAGGGGCAAAAAAGTGAGAAAAAACAAGGGTGTCCTGGTTAATGGACAATTACTTAAGTACAATGTTGTGTTTAAATTACCTCCCTTGCACTGCTTTTAAATTATGTATAAAGAAATGTTGTATTGTCTTGAGGTGATTAGCTGTCAATTTATTTTTAGAAGTTACTATTTTAATCATTTTAAAAATGCTGATTAAGGTATATTAATTTTAGCCATGATTATGCATGTCATTTTCTATTTTAAGACTTTTATGATGTATTTAAATGAGTTATTGTGGTTGCAAACTCCATTGGAAATTTGAATTGAGATTATGACCATATCTTGAGGAAAGGAAATTTTTTTGGGAAAATTGGGGGTAGGTTAAAAAAAATTGGAGGGGGGTGGGGACAATTTTTCTCCTCAAGATTTCAGAAATCAAAAGAAAATTTCTTCAAATGGGGGTTAAAATTTTTTTTAAAAGAATGGGGTAAATTTTTTTTTTTTTTGGGGGGTGAGGGAGGTCAATTTGCAACAGCATAGTGTATTGCACAAAAGCAAAAAAAAGGGGGTAATTTTTTTTTTTTGGGGGGGGGGGGGGCAATTGCAACATAATAGTGTATTGCACAAAAGCAAAAAATTGAATATAAATTCAAATCATATAACCAATTCTAAGTTCTTTGACTACAGTTATTCTGTGTCAGAAACCTATTATGTGTCAAATATTGAATTACAATCCAAATTCAGACCTGTATCAAGCACGAATATTGTGTCCATTTTTGCCCCAACTGTTCAGGGTTGGACCTCTGCGGTCATATCCAGCTGCGCTCGGCGAAGCAATTTATTAAAATTGCCATAGTTACCACATTTATCAATTTTTAGAATTACAGACAACTGTTCCTGAATCCTCAATGTTTGTTCTTTGTTTTGTGCTATTAAAATACAGGTTCAAAAGACATTTTTGTTTTATTTTTTTCCCATTGCCCAAAAATACACTTTTTCAAATATTGTCTCATATAAGTTTTGCTCAAGGGTCTAGATCTAAGCAAATGTAAGTTATAGAGGAATGATGTGTTGTCAAGAAACCCACCCTGGTTATCAACAAAGATTCTTACAAATAACAGTCAAAACTATAGATGGTAACCATTTTTTTGGCAACTCATATATATACTGTAGTAAAATATTAAACCTAAAACAAGCTGTTGTAAATTGGTTATGTACTGATTTCAATACATGGCAGTTTTTGATAATAAGCTGTACATAAAAATTCAAGATGAACTGACCATTTCAAAGGAAGTTGGTCAACTTTTGTATATCATTGATATAGATATAGGTCTTCTTTACAAATATTTATCACATGGACGTCTCTGGTTGAGTTTTAAAGATATTACCTGTATCTAATTACATTATCATCCTGTTTTTATGTGAATGTTTTTAAAAATATATGTAATTTTTATTTGATCTTCTGTTTTTTCACATTAGTTCATCTGTATATAAACAACTATGTATTTACCAAAATAAACTGTTTCAGTTCCTTTACATCCTTCGCTTTCAAAATATTCAGCTTTGAGCGTTCCTGATGAAGGTAATACCAGAAAATTCAGATGCATAAAAATTATATTGTGTTATTATTATTTTTTCACTGCACCTAATTTAAAATATCTTTAATCTGTATTCTGTAATAACATTAACAGTATCAATTTTACTCCACCAGATGTGTCTTTCGAAAATTAGTGTCTCTTTATTAATGCTCAAAACCAACTTATTTGAAAATCCAAAACCTTGTGTAAATGTAGAAGAGCTGATGAAACCAAAATGGATCAAAAGAATAACCAAACATAAGACAAGGAAATAGAAATCTGCATGAGGGGTTTACATTCCTTAATTTAAAATTATTTCCAAAATTATTTAACAGCAAATTTCAATAAACAATATACATATTTTTCATGCCAGTATCAAGGTACTGGCTACTGGGCTGGTGATACCCTCAGGTACTTACACTTCACTTATATATATATGTTAGCATACACAGCTTTATAAACATTTATTAGTTTTCATATCCTTACCAAATTTTGAAATATAAACCTGTTTGTATGTTGGTAGGTGGGAACACCAGCCAGTTGGTCTATAGAATCACAAGATAGAAAGAGAGAAGTAGACAGTGCACCTGAGAAGTTACAACAATATATGGACAGTTTTTATCCCAGTAGACATCTTATGTCACTGCAAGTCTATGGTTACAAGGTAGAAATTTATTTATTTCCTGACATATTTCTGAATCTCTTTTTCTGTGTGATGAGTAGGAGTATACCATTTCTACCTGATTTAACATTACTGCTGCTTATCATGTAGATGTTTTTATTTTATTCATAATACATCAGTGAAACACAATGTAACAGCATCTCAAAACTGCAAATATTTTTATGCAAATTTTGTATGTTTAATAATTACTTTGGGCATTAAGCCAGACAAAGGCACTTCAGAAATCTACTCCATATAATTTGATTTGCTGTTTTTGGAAAATGACGCTATCAGCGGCATGTTTCCGATACCATTGACCAGAACTAACGGAAGTTGATTATGCCTCCGCCTACCGCACTCGGTTTCATATTTACTATTTTACCTGCTAACCCAAATAATTTAGTCCCTCCCGTAATCGATCTCTCCTACTTCGAGTTCTGATCCGCCAAAACAGGATTTGGAACGTCTCTAGTTTTTAGATCGTAAGTCATGATAAACTCAAACTGAAAGTAAACAGTTGTTTGTACGACACAGTTTTATTTACTCACCATAAACAAGCTGAAACGTTCAGTATGGCATATATTTTAGGTTAAAGACGGTCCCATTCATTTGAAAAGCATTTTGAAAGTAGACGATGGAATTATTTCAGGTTTGGGGAACGAGTAAATTATCACAAAGTTCATTTCTTGACGACCTCATAATTTCATCATAACGATGGTACAAATCGATTTTACTGTTTACTTTCACTTCTCATGTTTTGTAAACGGTCTTTTATTTTAAACCCGAACCAGGCATATGCATTCTGTGATTGCGCTAATCTTTGTTCTTTGGTCAATTGGCTTATGGATAGTTGTATCAATTTCAACTCTTACATTATTTTTTTAAAATATATTTGCATTACACATGCAATGGCAGTACCTTTCAATTACTATTTATGTGTTGTGTCTAAATTAAAGTTGTAACACTTTATAGTGACTGGAAAGGGTAGAAAAATTCATCAGATGAGAAAAGGCTGAAGATACATGGAAACGGCACCAAATCATTAGATATTGCATCTTATAAAAGAAACTGAGATTTGGATAGTTCCACTTCAAGGTAAAATGTTTATCTCTTGTGAAATGAAATAAAAAATATTGTAACACTGCAGTTAATTAATAATGATACTATTACATGTATTTATGTATTGGCCTTATTGTTGGTCCTCGGCCAGTATTGCAGTCAGACCAATACACCAAGACATGGACCAATAACAAGGACAATACAGAAATACTTTGCAATAATATTATAGAATGACAGTATGGTTCAGACCAATACACATAAATATTAACTCTGGCTTCAAGACATGGACCAATAACAAGGACACCGTTGTGGGGTCCCATACTATGGCTCCATATTAAATTGTAAGATCCATTCCTGAAGGTCTAGATCATTGTTCTAATCTGACACAAATTTCAATAACTGGAATGCTACCCAAGTTGAATATATGATGACCTACTAGAACAGCATTATCACTATTGAAATTGTGTTTAATACCATGATTGTTCAATGTCATTAACTTAAATGGAGACAGACATTTGACCTGAAAGGTGGTGTGGGAGTGCAAAATCAAAAACTAACTGACTATGATATATGGTTAAAGAATGAATATCAATTACATGGGTCAACATGGTCAAGGGTGGAGTTGTTATGAAATAACAATATGGCAGAGAAGTGGTTTCGAGTTTCATATAAAGCGACCTGACTGACATGAAATAAAAAATCAAAGGAGTATCCCTATTTGTCTAATCTTCAAGGTGAAATAAAACTAGTAAAACAATATTATACTATTGTCTAAATCTACAGAAATATAATTTGCTTCAAGTAACAGAAATAACTATGTCACTTGTAACTTATTTAATGAGTATGTGGGGTATAAGAGCTTGATAACAACAGGCTCTTCATAATCATTTGGTTTGAAAAGGATACAAGTAGTCTATATTCTTGATTTAGAAAATGTAATTGCAAGACAAAAATCACATTACTTAGAATACTTTAGATCATTCAGGTCTTTATTTATATGTACAAAAGAACAGCCAGTAGTCATTGGATATTGTAGATCATTCAAATAGACTTGACCTATTTATTAGTACAAAAGAACAGCCAGTAGTCATTGGATATTGTAGATCATTCTAGTAGTCTTGACCTTTTTATTTATAGAAAAAAACAGCCAGTAGTCATTGGATACTGTAGATCATTCAGGTAGTCGTGACCTATACATTTGTACTAAAAAAACAGCCAGTTGTCATCTTCACATAACACACACATATACGAATATCAATTATATGCTTACGAGACATGTTGGAATGTTAAACTAATTACGGTATGTGAAAATCAAGACTTGCATAAAAAATATCACAATATTAGAGACAGTGGCGTCATTTTTCCTCAGAGCTTTCAGCTCTTTGATTAGAGACAGTTTCTGCCTTTTTTGTCATGTGATGCCATATTAGTTACTGACCATTTGAGTACATGAAATCCGATTTAAAATTTCTTGACTTTTACATTTGATCTCTCACCTTGAAATCAAAAATGGTTCAATCGCTTGGTCAAGAAATGGAAAAGTACCAGTGAAATTGCATGCAGAAGTGGACCTCTATGAAGCCTTTATAAATGTTATAAACAGACTCACACAGATAAGAGTGATGACTAGATAATTATATCCTGTCTGCATTTTCACTGCAAAAGAACAGTAATCTAGAAATATGATGAACAATGTAGTTTAATGATCATTATTCTGACAGTCTTTCTTTCTAATAAAAATATATTATGGTAATTTTATGTATCTGAATTTAGGTTTGTATATTAATGAAAATACCTTTGTATTGTAGGATACAATGGTAATGTCTGGCTGGTCAAATATAGCCATTGTTGACCTCAAAGAAGGAAACCTGCTTGCTTCTCATTCTTTACCATGTCAACCAAGTAGTCCTCTTGTTGTTGGTGACTTTGATAATGATGGATTAAATGATGTTATAGTAACATGTAAATTAGGGTGAGATATATTTAAAGTATGGTAAGGTTATAATAAAAGTCATGTTTTCATGTACATTTAAATACTGAGTGCAGAACTGGTGGCATCACCCTAGCTGTCATCAGACCATTTTGTATTTATATCTTTTACTGTGGATTCATGAATATTCATTGGATACCAATTTTCATGGATTTCATGGGTGTAGGTGAACTACAAATTTAACACTTCATAGAAGTACAAATTTTCTATTGGCTTGTATGCAGACTTTGGGAAAACCAGGTAATCAAACATCCACGAAAATACAATTTTTCCTCAATCCATGAAATTTGGTACCAACAAAATGAATACACAGTATAAGAAATTTTTCACTGTTAACTTTTATACTGCAGAAAATATAAATAGTAATGTAGACCTGTTTCATTTCATTCCCTTGAAAGGTTAAAAATAACCATATAACCATTATAGGATGTCAAAAGTGAATCTCTTTGTAAATATTATATCAGAGCTTTACTGTATACTGAAGATTCAGAATCTTCTGCATGCATTTATTAAGATTTTTTTAACAATGGACAAAAATTCTAGATTTATTATTGAGTCCCATAGTCCCATAGTCCCTACATGCACTTTATTTTTTTAAATAGGCCCAATTTTAAAGTAAGATTGTAACTCCATTAGTCAAGTATACCTTGGAAGATTTTGCCTTTGCTGTTTGACCCTGAAAATATATTCTTTCCCATTTGAGTGTACCTGTCAGGTGAAGGTAATTCCAGAAACATTTGTCATTCACACTAATATATGTATAATATGATTTTATAACACATACATTGTAGATTCTTTTAATAAGGGTTCCCTATATTAAGAGTGTAATTTAGACATCACTATAGTATTAAAGGGTGTAGTTTAGACATTTCTTTTGATATCCCTGGTTGCTTTTTGAAACAATGTTGTTTATAATAGGTTCTGCTTAGAAAAGCTTAAATGTAGTTAAGTCAAAATGCCTATAAGCATCAGATTTTATAGGAACTCTCAGTACACTAGTATAGCTTTAATATTATTATTCATTTACAGTTTTACCTGCCTTTATGTTTCTTACTACTGAAATGTATAAGGAATTTGTATATATTTTCCCTTTAGTCCTACTGCTTTATGGTTTGATGCCCCATTTATGGGCATTATGTTTTTTGGTCTGTGCATCTGTTTGTTCGTTCGTCTGTCTGTTCGTCCATTTGTCCATCTGTCCGTCTGTCCCACTTCAGATTAAAGTTTTTGGTCAAGGTAGTTTTTGATGAAGTTGAAGTCCAATCAACTTGAAACTTAGTACACATGTTCCCTATGATATGATCTTTCTAATTTTAATGCCAAATTAGAGTTTTACCCCAATTTCATGGTCCACTGAACATAGGAAATGATAGTGTGAGTGGGGCATCCGTGTACTATGGACACATTCTTGTTTAGATCAAGGACAAGATGTGAAACTAAAAAATATAAGGCAATGATGTCACATAACAATGCAGCAGTGTCACATTTTAATGTCCATCCATGTCAATTTATTAATCAAATCTACTTGACCTCATTCATATAACTGAACATTTTTCTATTTGTATGCCTAAAAAAAGTTTAATTGAAATACTTAAATACTTCATGTTATATCATATTTTAGCCCAAGAAACAAAGTGTTAATACAAATTGTTGATGTAAAGAAAACTGAATTTTAATTTAGATATTAACTTCAAAAAGGGTTCCATTTATATTCTTGGTGATAAAGCCTGTAAAAAAATGAAAATGCCATTATTTCAAATATATCTTAGAGATTAGGACTAGTTGTCTTCCAAAATAAGTGTTAATCATTAAATTCTCAGAGTTACTGCTGCAAATTATCATGTTCTTTTAATTCTTTCAAGTGGATATGACAGGAACTCTCTTTTGGAGAGTTGTCTCATTGACAATCATACCACATCTTCTATTTTTATAATGACAGGAACAATTGCTTCTTACATTACAGTCTTGTACTTTTTTTGTATTTTAGGTATCTTGGTTTTTCCTTACATCATCATACAAACCATATCTACACCATGTTGTATGCTGGGATGGTATTTGGTGCCATCTTAATCCTGTCCTGGTTGTGTTCACCTGCCACGTACTACAGTAATGAGAAAGAAGAAGACAGTGAAACTGATGAGGACAGGATGGATGATTATTGAAACACTTGGATACAGCAATGTTTTATAAAGAACCAAATAGACAAGACAATGCATGAGCTTGCCAAGAAGCAAATCAGGGTTGTGTAACCTAGCTTTGGAGTGAAAGAAGAGGGTAGTAAAAGGGGAATTTGCATTGATGAAAGAGAAATAAAATGGCCATTTCACAATTTTCATAATGAAAAAAAATAAGAACTTGCATGTTGCTTTTTCACCAATTTACATGAAACACAGTGAATAATAAGCTTCAAGCACGGAAACAAGTGAAATAAAAATTGCAAACATGTTGCACGAAAATAACCTTTTACCACCCTCTGTCAAGAAGACAGACAGTGTGATGAAAGAATTTAATTCATATTGAAAATAATGTGGAAATTGTAGAAAAGAATCTTGTTTGTGATACTAAAATGCATTGAAAGTTCACAAAAGAGTGTTGTGGAAAAATGCCTAAGCATTCTGTATACAGTAAAGTTGTGCGACTTTGCACTGTCTAAATCAGTTGATAGCATTGTCATAAAATATAAAGCATATATTTGCAAAGTATGCATTTTACTGCCATTTGTCAGATTTTCTTTGTTTAATTTTATACCAAAAAGAAGATCTAAATTTTCATAAAAATGTTAACAAGAGAAACTGAGGACGCATTTGAGACAAAATATTGTGAAACATTGAAATCGGTAAAGTTTTATCACAACTGAGGTGTTTCATATTATGTTCATTTAATTTATATTCTCAAATCACAACTTGCAATTTAACCTTTCCTTATATTCCGCTGTTAAAAATGAATGGTTTTTTTTTCATTATTCAATCCATTCATTAATCCATTTGGAACACTTACTTTACGAGCAATTTTATTTTTATCAAATTATCAGATCATTTTATTGTGTACATCTTATTTCATTTTTTATCAAAACCAATTTTATTGTTTCTCATAATACTTACTTATCAAGCAATTTGATTTTAGTCAAATTATCAGATCATTGTATTGTGTATATCTGATTTGATTTTTTTTTCAATATTTAATATTGTTGTTTCCCAATTACAAGAATGACACATTGCATATGTTTAGGCACCTTATAATCTCAATTATTTTTTTTTATATAAAACTGAATGAATAAAAGAATTTAACCTACTTTGGATAGTTTAATCTGACTGACTTTGTTATTATCCATGGAATTATGTATATTGTGTGTGAAAAATTGTTGGCATCACTCAAATCATAATTCTAGGTTGCTAGCTTGGTTGTTTATATAGCTATTTAGACTTGAGAAAGGAAAGGTCAGTACATCCCAGTAGAACAATAGGGGTATGGTTTCATACCATTGAGAATGGAAAGGTCAGTACATCCCAGTAGAACAATAGGGGTATGGTTTCATACCATTGAGAATGGAAAGGTCAGTACATCCCAGTAGAACAATAGGGGTATGGTTTCATACCATTAAGAATGGAAAGGTCAGTACATCCCAGTAGAACAATGGGGTATGGTTTCATACCATTAAGAATGGAAAGGTCAGTACATCCCAGTAGAACAATAGGGGTATGGTTTCATACCATTGAGAATGGAAAGGTCAGTACACCCCATTAGAACAATAGGGGTATGGTTTCATACCATCGAGAATGGAAAGGTCAGTACATCCCAGTAGAACAATAGGGGTATGGTTTCATACCATTGAGAATGGAAAGGTCAGTACATTCCAATAGAACAATAGGGGTATGGTTTCATACCATTAAGAATGGAAAGGTCAGTACATCCCAGTAGAACAATGGGGTATGGTTTCATACCATTAAGAATGGAAAGGTCAGTACATCCCAGTAGAACAATAGGGGTATTATTTCATACCATTGAGAATGAAAGGTCAGTACATCCCAGTAGAACAATAGGGGTATGGTTTCATACCATTGAGAATGGAAAGGTCAGTACATCCCAGTAGAACAATAGGGGTATGGTTTCATACCATTAAGAATGGAAAGGTCAGTACATCCCAGTAGAACAATAGGGGTATGGTTTCATACCATTAAGAATGGAAAGGTCAGTACATTCCAGTAAAACAATAGGGGTATGGTTTTATACCATTAACATTCTCTTAAATTCATAATATTGACATGAGATCTTTTATTTAATGTATTAAGACCATACTTTAACTATAGTTTAAGCTTGATCTATTTAAAACATAAGTATAGTTTACATCTAGCAGAAAATGTACATTAACCAGTAATTTAGAATTTACATGAGCCAACTTTAAATGCAATACCATTGGAATTAAAAGTAAACAAGACTTTCAATTTAAGTATTATTTTGAGGTAAAATCCGTAATCAATCAAACTTTCCCCAAAATGTTCTTGTCTTTACACCAAGAATGCATCTGGTTGAGAAAGGATACAGTGCAATATATGTATTCATGTATACTTTATTGTTGCAGCAACTTCATGTCAAAGCTTCTTGATATACTTCATCTAGATTCTTCAGATTTAATTTTGCAACTACAAGTCATAGCTTCTATATATATCTGGTTAAGTCATTCAGTTTGACATGTTGTAGTTCCTTTTATGAACTATTTCCTGTTTAATGAAAACTTAAAACCTATCTTTGCTATTGTATCTTTAAACTGTCATGCATAAATATAAAACTTTCAGCTTTTCACTTTACCCCAAAAGGGCAAGTGTGAGATATTGCCATCAATTGCACGAGACAGTTTGTTACACTGACATTCGCTGAGGACACAAGTTCCTCAAGGGAATCATTGTCAATCGCAGATGAATATTTATGCTCTGATGGAAATTTTCTTTACAATAATGCTGAGGCAAATCATTGCAGTGAATAAGTCAGTGTAATAATTAACATGTAAATTGTTAAATTTTCAATAGAAAACCAAATAGATATAAGAAGATGTGGTATGAGTGCCAATGAGACAACTCTCCATCCAAGTCAAAATTTATAAATGTAAACCATTATAGGTCAAAGTACGGTCTTCAACACGGAGCCTAGGCTCACACCGAACAGTAAGCTATAAAGGGCCCCAAAATTACTAGTGTAAAACCATTCAAACGGAAAACCAACGGTCTAATCTATATAAAAACGAAACGAGAAACACTTATGAACCACATCAACAAACGACAACTACTGAACATCAGATTCCTGACTTAGGACAGGTGCAAACAAATGCAGCGGGTTTAAAAGTTTTAATGGTACCAAACCTTCACCCTTTTTCTGAAACAATAGTGTAACATCACAACATAGAAAACACACTATAAAATATCAACTGAAATAGCTTAACTCAATCAAAGGACATATTAACACCATTGAACATACACTGAACAAATAAATTTAACCTATGATACAATGTAAATTCAAAATAAATAAACTAAGGGAAGAATAATAAAAGTAACATGTTATATCGGTATGAAATGTTAAACAATTTAAGAAAAACAATATGCTCAAACAAAAATATCAGCCATTTGCAATAACTTTAAACACAGGTAAATAAAATAATTTTGTTGTTAGGTATACGTATACAGTTACAATAGAGAAAGGAAATATTTTAACAAAATAAATAATTTTGATGTTCATAGTACGAAGTGGAAATTTATATTAGTACCAAACACTTATCAAAGCTGGTATATAGACCAGATATAACCCTGAATAACATTAAATAACAAAAAAAGCATTACAATTAGTATCAACAGGTCAAATAAACAAGAAAGTACGATTTGAGAGTACTCGACAAAGTCTGCATTGAAATATTTAGCATTTAAAAGGCATTGTGAAATCTTTTCCTGCATATTATTTTCTTCTGAAGGAATTTTCCTCACCCATACTAGCAAACCATTTGTTATACTGAAAAACAAGACCATAGTAATTATCATGATTCAGGGCAATTTGGATGAAATGGGAAGGCAACAATTAAACGACCGCTTTCTTACGATGTAGCAGTTCAATATTATATCTTGCTTTTATTGATTTACATCGTTTTTAAAATTATTTCAAATACAACATGTTTGTTTACAACCGTTTTGTTTAAGAGAGATTTCCATTGTCAAAGAAGGATTCCCTTTGGGCAACATTTTCTATAACCATTGTTGTCTAAAGAGATTGATTCCTCTAAGGCATTATAATATAGACATTATATGATTTGAATCCGCTAGAAATCTACCTTATGCAAATGAATATCAGTACATCTGTTAACCTATTTTGGGTTGAAAAAATTTATATAAGAACCCTACAAAACAGACCAAAATTCATCTTTCTCTTCGTATTTGAATGTTCCAACATCAAGCAAAGTCTTATACATGTACACGTTTACGTGCACTTGCATAAGGTCGATTTCTATTTGACGAAGCTCATATATAACGTATATATTTCTCATCTGGCATAATTGTAAAGGGAGATTCCCTTTGGGCATCTGTAATACAAGAGTTTTGTTTAGAAAGATTCCCATTGGCAAAGAGAGATTTTCTTTAGTCATCATTATAGATTTGCATTGTGTAAAACAGATATTGATTCCTCGTAGGCATCATAATATACAGAAATTGTATACAAAGTGATCCCCCTCGGGCTTTATTGTATGGAGGCATCAGTAAATACTCCACACTGAAGAATTATTTCAATATTCATCTGCGGTTGACATAATGGTTGACAATGATTCCCTTTGGAAACTTGTGCCTTTATTGAATAATTTAGCATTACAAACTGTCTCGTGCCCATCACTTGGCTCCAGTCATACATTGTCTTCTGTCATCGTTAACGTTTCAAGAATCTTCTCTGAAATTACTTGACCAATCAGAATCATCAATTTTAGCATTGTTCCATAATTTCTTGAAACGTTAGATAGATTGACAAAAATGTAAACAGCTATAATATAAGTCCAGAAATACAAGATTTACAAAAAAATCAATTGAAAGTTATCTTAAATGGACTCTTTATTGGAGAAAATGAACTTTTTATGTTTTGGTTTTTATCGTGAAAACTAGAATAGAAACCTTGACAAGGAATGATGATCAGCTAGACAAGATTTACAACGTGTTTTTCAACAAACAATCGGCATTTTCATGGGAACCAAACTGTGCTCCTCTTCTTGCCGACTTGTTCCTTTATTCATATGAGGCTGACTTCATACAGGAGTTTCTTCTGAATAATGAAAACAAGCTATTATTATCCTTTAACTTTATGTTCCGTCATATAGATGATGTCCTCTCACTAGATAATTTAAAGTTTGGTGAATACGTTGAACGCAGCTATCCCATTGAACTTGTAATAAAGGCGATGCTGGAGTGTTGCTACATAGAAATGGAAAGTTTACTATTGGGAAGCAGAAATCAGAATGAAGAATAACACATTCAAAGGCCTAGTCAATATTGTGCGGTTGTGTTTTTTGTAAAAAAAACCCAACAAAATATAACATTTATTTTAATCAAAAGTTTTTGGGTATTATTTTATCTCATATAGTTTGTATTCTAAATATAATGTATATACCCCATTCTAAACAATTGAATATTTATAGAAATGTTTTGTTTTCTATTTTCTATGTTGAATAATTTCGGCTATCAAGAAATTTAATGAGATGTGCTTCAGCAAACCTGTTGTCATTTTCGATAAATAGTACATGACAAGTAAGGTAAATTAAAAAATTTAATGGACCGAAATACCTCACGGCTAATTTTGGTCTTATTTTGAAGATACATATAATACCTTGTGATTAAGGCATGTCGTAGAGTGCCAAAGTGGTGCAGATTTTTTGAAAACTGTTGTCAAAGGTTAAAAGGGGGGATTTTAAAAAATCGCAATTTTTTGGACATTTTGGACAATATCTCGGTAGTCCCTCATGATAGCCTAGAAAATTTTTCTATGGGATCATGCTCTGGGAATGCTCCACGAACTCAGCTAGTCATATTTATGCCTGATTGCCAGAGATTAGTGATGTATACACCCACTTCCAACATGTAAGAAACTGAAAACAAATATCTTTATCTACGGAATTTATCGACCAAAGATATTCCTATTTGATATTTAGCTATGCAGTAATATATGACAACATATAAAGATATTTTTGGGAAAGTTTTGTTAAAATGCCATATAGAACATAGTACTGTAAAGTTAACACCCAGTCCATGATTTAATGAAAAAAAATGATGAAATTCATTACTAATTATTTAAACCTAAAAGAATATTGGAACTATGAAAAAAAGTCTTGATGCATAAATGTCAGCATGAACACGATAGTATATGATTTTTTTTTATTTTAATAGGTCAATCAGTACAAGAACAATAGCAAATTGAGAACTTGTGTCCCCCTTTTTTTATAAAACAAGACAAACACTGGCATATATATCACACGTTGACTAAAACCGATTTGGAAGCCCGATATTTATGTGAATTACAAACAAACACGATTCACAGAGATATTACGCTACAAAGGAAAATGTCTAAGTATATAATACACTAACACTAGACATCAATATGGACGTCCATTTGAAAATGTAACGGAATACTAAGAAAAAAATAAATGGATGTCATGTTATGTAATACTTCCGATACTAATATCCGATACAAAAAATATCTCCTGTTGGTTTGAAAGCGCATCAACTGCTTCAAGGTCCGAGACCACTGGCAGGTTTGTTTGTTTGTTTGTTTGTTTGTTTTGTTTGTTTGTTTGTTTGTTGTTTTGGTTTGCTTTTTTTTTGAGAGAGGGAGCTCCCCAACCACATCAAGTCGAATGCTTGTTACATGTTAAAACAAGGTCCTGTAAAACGTTAGAGGACATTGGATTCAAAACACTAGTATACTAAAACTATGGAGCTATTCCCAATATCCATACTCCAAAGGTGACCTAGGTGGTGGTTTGGCGATATAAGTATTCATCCAGACGTACACTCAGAGTGAAACTCGAAGAATGTGCCATCTGTATGATGTATCTGAAGGAGGTAGTCTCTCTAAGTAAGCACCCTTAGAAAGTGCCGAATTCACTCTTGATTTTATTCAGATCACCATGTACTGATTAAGCATTGCTTCTGGGGTCATATTGATCCGCGATGAATTGGCTTTTCACTTCAACAGATGTGTCAATATAAGAACCAGCTAGATCGACAAACTTTGATACATGCATGGGTTTTGTTTCGACGCCTTGTAATTGTTGTTTTTGCCATTCCGATTAAAGAAGACATGTCGCATCCTGTAATATAGTGTGCCAGACATCAGTGAACCAATAACTAAAAAAAAGTTGCGTATGTCGTGAACAGGTAAAAACCGTCTTGCATCTCTGGTTGAAGAAACGCTTCCAGTCATAAACCACAATTCACCATGTTTGACATCTGAGGAAAAGACCTTATGAGAAATAAAACATAAGTGTCTGATGATTTTAGTATAATGCAACCCCTGGAATAATGTTTTACTATCTGTTGATTAGCAAACAGAGACGGTAGAATCATTCTTTAATCTGCCTCTTCAGTCACTTACAGAATCGGCATAAAATTGCTTCACAGTCTAGAGATTTTGAAAAGATCCCGCTAGGAATATTTCGTCATGGTCTTGTAATTCAAAATCTATGTAGTGCGGGAGTGCATAGTCAACTAAAAATCTTATTAACCCCTGTTAATTTTCAGGTGCACAAAGAATTTTCTTACAATCTCTAATTGATCTGCATTTAATGACTTGAAGAACCATTTGAAATAGACCTTGTTGTCTCTTTGACACATTCCTCGTTTTCATTCTCAATTTTACTCCTTATTCTTTCTGCTGATTTTGTAGAATGTTCAACATCATATCGACCAAACACGCCCACAACACACCCGAAGTTTTCAAAACAAGCTATAAGAGTCTTAAAGGCCTTCTTGGCCAAATCTCCAAAACTGTTGTACCCTTTTTACATAAAGACTTTGTACAATACCCATACCATCTTTGATCAGGGTATACTGGATTTTAATGCAGGGATATCACACACTCAGCTAAAGGTATACATTTCCGTACAGTATCACATGAAAGTGCATTATAATCATTATCCATATGGAAATAATTGTCATCTACTAAACAGGCAAAAATGTTTATCAGAGAGGTAGGAATAAATTGTAAAGCAGTTGGAATACTAAATTTTGACGGAAATAGATAGTAATATTTTTGAAATTTCGAACGATCGTAAACTGCTTTTCACAATTCTTTCCGCATCATTTAGGATCTGGAAGAAAGGAACAATATGTATCTAGCAAAATATACGACAACGAAAATACTTTTTTTTCACAAACAGATCATCATGTAGACTTTCTGTTAGTTTTTTGGAAAGCAACATCATGCTCCAACTGATTTGAAGCATCAGAAGCAAGTTATTTTTTTTTTCATTTCAACCAGTAGTTAACAATGCATGCTGAATGATGCAGCGCCTTGTCCTTAAGTAATCTATAGAGTAAACTTGCCACTGGATAGTCTGCCTGGTAATTTGCGTCATTTAAAACATAATCGTGACGCATAAATGACTCGACATGCCTTAATTGCTGATCTCGTTGTATGACTTTTGTCTGCAGAATAAACATTTGGACCAGTCTAATGGTAATGCCATGGAGCGTGTTTTAACGAAAGTTGATTTATCATTACACGCATTGGTTTTTCCCTAATTCAAATGTATCAAATGTATTCTTCTTGTGCATGTATGGGCTTTATAACACGCCATAAGCTACTTTACTTGTTCTTTTTAATGGAAGTAGCCTTGTCCATAATTTTCCGGATTAATTCGGATGTGTTTCAATGTGGTTTAAAATTAGTCTATTCGAAAAACTCAACAAGAATAAAAACACCTCAAAAGTTATTAAACCTTAACATCTGTACTTATTCAAACATCTAGACACAAACATTGATACAAATAAGCATATTTAATTCATTGTGAAAAACACAGCAATTCATGAGCCAGGGGAAAATAGGAAAAGGGAGCGTTACATGACTTATTGAGGTGAATATTGAATAGTAAAACTGCTATATGATGAGTATTATAAAAGGCTTGTAAAAGTTGATTTGTATGTTCCATCGAACTTTGATATATATATATATATACAAATATATATATTAAAACTTTTTAAGTATTGGTTGTTCCACTATTTTTTGTCAAAATCGACTACGGTTGATGTATGTAAGAAATTTAATATACTTTGACAGACGGTAAGATTGAAAAAAAATGTCACATGCAATTGAAATTCATCAAATTCACTCTATGAGTATTTTCATATGATTTTTAATTTTGATATTAAATGAAAGCTGATACATTACTCTTTCATTTCATAGCAAATATTTGCTGATATCTTCATTCAGGAATTAATTATAAGCGTTCCCGTGTATGATAATGAAAAAAAAAAATAAATCTGGAAATCACGCTTTATCGCGATTTTACAAAAAACTGCACCGTGGGAAAACTCTACGACAGGGCTAAAATGATAGCATAATGTTTACTCTATCATCATGTGGATTTTCAGTCGTGAGGTATGTCGGTCCATTAAACTCTTAAAATAAGCGACTTTTTCTTGATTTGTCACTCCACTAAAAGGACGATAAAACAATTATTAGATGAGTATACAAATCAAGCTAATATTGTGGTACGTGTAGCGTTACCAACTAAACTTGTGAAGAAAAAAATGATTAGATGGTGTACCTATGTACCAAGCTAGCTAATGTATGCGCTATGTGAAGTTTTACCAAATAAAATTTGTAAAGAATGAATTATCTATTAATATAATGAGACTTGTCAAAAATGATAAACGTAGCCACTAGCGTAATCACTTTTAAAACTGTTGCATTAATGCTGGAAACATAATCCTCGGTTTCAGATTGTCAGAGATAAATTGTAAATAGATTTTTCGCACAGTAAGAGACATTCATTTTTAAGATAACCGGTTATGCCAAAAGATCTATTTTTAAGGTAAGATTTAAATAATTTAAACGATTTAAATAATCTATTTATTGTTTCTATGATTTTCATGGTTGTTATCATTTTTATAATGCTTTCTATCAGAATTTTCTTAACAAAAAGTTGCTGCTTAAACGGAAGGACCTGAACCAAGACGTCAAAGGGTAAATTGCAGTGATCCCATCGGGAATTTAACGAACTCCGTCAGGGATTTGCCGTGAAAGACATTTTTATTCCTCTTTCTATTTCATTGAACGGGAACTCGAGAAAATCGATTTCTAATATAAAATATACCCTTTGGCGGTGTGTATATTTCCCCACTCGTCTTTATATAAAAATAGGGAGATGCGGTATGATTGGTTGTGCTATATCTGCAGTGACGATCTGAACTTAAAACACGTAACCTTATGTATAAAAGGAGGCGGACGATACCAATGGGACATTCAAAACTCATATGTCGAAGAGATACTGATAACGCCATGGCAAAAAAAAAAAAAAAAAAAAAAACGAAAGACAACGTAAAGATAAACAAATCCACCCCAAACCACTTCATAATAAACCAAAGACCGAGCAACACAACACCAAAAGTTGAGGGTGATCTGTGGTGCTCCAGAAAGGTAGGCAGATCCTATTCCACTAGTGGCACTCATCATGTTCATGGTAAGCATACATTCAGCAATGAGTTTCATTCGGAGATGTCACACTCGAGGAAAAGAAGATGGGATTGTGGCTATTATAATTATGATGTATCATTGGTGTCTGTGACACATATATTCAATAACGATCAACACACTCGTGATGGTGTTCATAAAAAATTATAAGAAATTTATTACCTACTTCACTACTTGGACACCTTGATACAATAACTTCCGTAATTGTAAGCAGCAACCATCTATCAAGCAAATCATGATATGAAACACAAGCTCTGGGATATCGTTTCAACTGGGAGAAATATGCAGGCGCTGTTGGAACGGGGTTTCCATGTAGGATATTCCAACAAAGCCTGCGTATGGAGTATATGTCTCTCAAATGATACGATACTCTAAAGCTTGTGTTTCCTGACATAATTTCCGTGATGGTGAGTTAAGCTTACTACGAAGCTACTATAAGAAGTGTTCCTATTTGAAAAATCGTAGCCATTCCTTCTTAAATTTACAGACAACAGATAACAAGGTATATATGTTCCAACACTGATTTAAAAAAAGATGTTCAGAGAACAACTGAAGGCCTTTCCACCCCAAATGCACATAATTTGATAGGAAAATATTCAATTCCGGTTTAAAATGTAATTTTTGATGTGAGATAATAGCTTATTCCAAAAAAAAATATAGTTTTTGTCTCGCCTGCGTCGAAAGTCGCGGAAAGCGAGACATAGGGATTGCTTTTCCGGCGACTACGGCGACTGCTCTGGATCCGACGTCAACAATTGTTAAGTTTTCTGCTTAAGTTAGTTTGATAGGAACTGCTTGTGATATATCATTGATATTTACTATGAAGTTGCATTACTATCAGTACATATCAGTTTGACGACTATTTCGAGGCCCTGTCCCCTTAGCCATGGTCCAGTGACTTTGAATTAATAAGCAATTTTCAATGTTAAGTTTTCTGCTTAAGTTAGTTTGATAAGAACTACTTGTGATAGATCATTGATATTTAGAAAGAAGTTGCATTACTATCAGTACATATCAGTTTGACGACTATTTCGAGGCCCTGCCCCTAGGCCATGATCCAGTGACTTTGAATTTATAAGCAATTTTCAATGTTAAGTTTTCTGCTTAAGTTAGTATGATAGGATCAACTGGTGATAGATTATTGATAATTGTATGAAGTCGCATTACTATCAGTACATATCAGTTTGACGACAATTTCGAGGCCCTGCCCCCTAGGTCATGATCCAGCCACTTTCAATAAGTCAGTTTGATAAGAACTACTTGTGATAGATCCTTGATATTTGATATAAAGTTACGTTTCTGTCAGAAGATATAAGTCTGACGACTATTTTGAGGCCCTGGTACAGTGACTGAATTAATTAGCAATTTTCAATGTTAAGTGTACTGCTAACGTCAATTTGATAAGAACTACTTGTGATATAACAATGATATTTTGTTTAAGATTGCATTACTATCAGAAGATATCAGTTTGACGACAATTTTGAGGTTACCCCCTACGACACGGTCCAGTGACTTTGAATTAATTAGCAATTTTCAATGTTAAGTTTTCTGCTGAAGTTAGATTGATAGGAACTACTTACAATAGACAACGACATTTTCTATAAAGTTACATTACTGTCTGTACCTCTCAGTATGTCGACCATTTTCAGGCCCTGCCCAACAGATCATGGTCCAGCGACTTTGAATTAAGAAGCAATGTTGCTGTCCATCAAATGGTCTTTTTCTGAATTTTATGCCGACAGGTGAGACATATCTCTGTGTCAACAGTTTTTATATACTTTTGTTAAAAATAGGGAGATAACAAGTTTGAGCTTTCTAAAAAGCTGTGGACTGCTTCGCTCTATCCTAATTTAAGGTTATATGTGTGCATGTGGTTCTTGATTTAGTATTGGAAATGTGGTATTTTTAGATATTGATTGATATAAAATGGATGTCTTAGACTTGGAATATCAATTTTTGTATATATATTGAGATGAACTTTTCTGAAATTTTAAACTGGCTGTTTAGTGTTTAGATGCGTTATACACCTATGTTTTTAAAATTTTGTTAACTTTACTTGTTGAAAATTAAAACATTTACAAATAGACAAGACTCTGGAGGTGTGCATCTCTGGAGGTGTGCCTAGATTGGCAGAAGTTATACAGATAATGCATTTTTGTAAACATTGTATAGGAACATTGTTTAGCAAAACAAATCTCGCATATTGCAGATTAACAAAGCAAATAAACACATACTTATAATTGATATATTTCAATATTGAATTTCAGTGTGCAATATATGCATAATAAAACGAACATGAATTAATAACAGTTGATCGGAACTGAAATACACATAGTTAATTTTCCGGCATTTGATGTCTTATCCTGACACGGGAAAAGTCGGAAATTCTCATTTAAGCCAATAGCTGTTGCTGTATCTAAGCTGCACCATAAAGCAACCAATCAGAATCTATATGTGATAAGTAATTATTTCAAGATGGCGTGTATATCGACTGAAACTAATAGCTCCTCACCGTGATGCGAAGCAATAACTTTACTGATGATCGATGGCTGCTTAACGTCCAGTCCCCGAGGGTATCATCAGCTCACTAGTCAGAACATCGGTACTGACATGATTAATAACAAACCTTTCTAAATTGTCCGATAATAAATTTTGAAATTATAAAGAAACTAAGGTTTCCACTCCCTCAGGCAAAGTTGATCTTGGATGGATTTTGCTATTTATTTAGGTATTTGTTTTTGTCATATAGCTCTTCAACTGTTTCGGTTCTTATACATTCTCGGCTTTCAAATATTCGGCTTTGAGCGCATGTTGCTCAGTCTTTGGTTTACTATGTTGTTTTGTGTACTGTTGGTTGTCTGTTTCTTTTTTGGTCATGGTGTTGTCAGTTTGTAATCGATTTATGAGTTTGAATGTCCCTTTGTAAAGAAAAAACACGTTAAATAATTTCATGCGTCCGAAGCACTTTTCTGGATTTACCCTTATCCTTCGCCTCTCTTTTCCTGAAGAGGGTATATCCAGAAAAGTGCTTCCGGGACGTATGAAATTATTTAACGTGTTGTTTTTTTTTTCAGCACTGGGTCGATACCTCTGCTGGTGGACTATCAGTCCCCGAGGGTATCATCAGCTCAGTAGTCAGTACTTCGGTACTAACATGATTAATAACAAACCTTTCTAAAATTGTCAGTTTATTAAATTATAAAGAAACTAAGGTTTCAACTCCCTCAGGCAAAGTTGACCTTAGATGGATTTGGCTATTTTTTAGGTATTTGTTTTTGTCATATAGCTCTTCAACTGTTACGGTTCTTGCACATCTCGGCTTTCAAATATTCGGCTTTGAGCGTTCCTGATGAAGTTAAATCCAGAAAAGTGACCGGACGCATGAAATTATTTAACGTGTTGTTATCATTTTTTGAACGCTACTTCCCACTGACTTAAAAAAATATAAAGTTCTAGTGACTTGTACATGAAAATAATGCAAAAAAAAAACTGCTTCCGGTTTACAAAAGGTCACTTCACAAAAATCTAGAACATCAAATAAAACTTTGACTTTGACCTCCATTTTAAGGTCATAAAGCAAGGACCTCAAATCAAAAGACTGGGTCTCTACTATATATGGTTAATGTTTTATAACACAATACAGCAAATTTTAAATGTAAGTAGGTAGAAACTCCCATTAAATGTCAACGTACCCTTTCAACTAAAATATATGTTTCTTCGGAGAAGTAATAATAAACCAAACTCATAAAAGTTAAAAACATGACCTTGACCTCATTTTCTTTTTGGTGGACAAAGGACCTCAAATCAAAAGACCCTAGAGAATGCCGATTGTTTGTTGAAAAACACGTCCTCCAAACGTAACAAAAACGTTGTCAATCAAGAAATCAAGCATCTTGATAATGTCAGTTTCAGGGAATTTTTTGTTTGAATCAGAGAGATTTATTTACAAAGTATGCTTTATCCTTCCTTCAGACAAGATACTCGTATCTACGTTAGCCATTCTTTTTTGATGAAAACATAGCAGAACCAATGCCTTCAATTTGTCTTTTAGTTTTGATTGGGGAATACTTGTGTAATTGATGGAAAAGTCAAATGTTCTAATACTGTTGCAAGTTGAAAGAGTCTTAGAGTGTATGTACTCTAACAGATCTTGGAACTGTTTTAGTATCCACATTTGATTCACGCCGCCCCTAGAATAGGTAGTTTCACAATATCTTTGAAGCCCGGCTTTGATTGCTGATAAAATTGATGTTAATAATTTAGAAAGAGTTTGGTGAAGCACATAGAAGACCTAGCTATATAACGTTGTTTGTAAGGACACTTATGTAATTTAGGTATTCAATACATTGAAAGAAGATCCAGTCCTTCAACTTTGGTTGACATTCCAAAAGTTCATAGAACAGAACTATGATTATTCAAGATTTCCTCCTTGTGAAGAGTCATGGGGGTATATGTTAAGAGTACAAGTGAATTATCTGATTAACAGTATCTTATTTAACCCGAATTAAAAACTAAATGTCCAACCTGGTCACCACTGTCTTAATACACATTTGGTGTTTTGAACCATTTTTTCTAATACACAGGTCTTAAGACTGTGGATAAGTCTGTTTTAAATTGTTACACAATTTTGCTTTGAAAAAATTACCGTACACCTTATCTTTCGCTTTGGTTTTATAAGGGAGATAGACACAATATTTATACCAAATTTTGCTATGACTTGTTAGATATACATGCACAGCATATTTTATATGAAATATACTCTATTAAATCGGTCTAGTGGCCTACTATATACGCTAAGATAAAATATTGGTTGAAAAACACCAAATATTATGTTAAGTATAGACATAATATACATAAAAACAAATTTGAAGTGTACTACAGAACAGATGTTTTTGCCAATAAAACTAATATAATAATGACATATAAAATATTTTAATCCAATTATCATTATTAAAGTACAAATAATTTCACTGTTAATATTAAGACATTCTATTGTCATCATTTTGGTTATTCCCATAAAAATGTCAAGACCATCTTTTGTTATCCCGTATACAGAACCCCTGTTATAGTATCAATGTCTTTATAGTGCTGTAGTACCTTCAGTAGATCTCTATTTTTAATTGTTATGTCATCATACACTTTTGCATTATTTTTCAATTCTTTCTTTTTCTCATAATTACTGTTTTTACTGTTCAAAAGTTTAACAATTACTGGTTTGTAAAACTTAAGCCTGTGTATTGCCTTTATATTTCTCTTTTCCAGCTTCAAATTGAAGTCATCTTTCACTGCTTTTAAGAAAATCTCTCTTAGATTCTCATCATTATCTGTCGGATAGTTTACAATTTTGATGCTGAATTTTCGAGAAAATTGCTCGTTGTAATTCGCCATTGACAAGGCTTCATAGGATTTATTCATAGTATCCTCCATTTCTTTAGTTATTCTATTTAATCTTATATTTTATTCCTTATTCTATTACTGTTTTTTGTCTTTTGTTCTTTTTTTTCCGTCATGGCGTTGTCAGTTTATTTTCGACTTATGAGTTTGAATGTCCCTTTGGTATCTTTAATAAATACGCACGGTAACAAAATTTTTCGTTTTTTTTGTATTTCTTTCATACAATGGGTTTGCTTATTCATGTTTGTTACCATGCGTATTTTCTAAAAAAACTTTATTGTTCCGATCTGATGATAGAAAAGAATGAAAAATACATTCATTTTGCACTGGAGGTTTTCAAGACCCATATGAAAATGTATTTTGGGTAGTAAAAATGCATGTATACGTATATCTAAAATATTTCTACATTAATGTCATCATGCACCAATAGATCTGTAATATTAACCAATAGATATAGGAAGATGTGGTGCCAATGAGACAACTCTCCATCCAAATAACAATTTATAAAAGTAAACCATTATAGGTCAATGTACGGCCTTCAACACGGAGCCTTGGCTCACATCGAACAACAAGCTATAAAGGGCCCCAAAAGTACTAGTGTAAAACCATTCAAACGGTAAAACCAACGGTCTAGTATATATAAAAAACGAGAAACGAGAAACACGTATAAATTACATAAACAAACGACAACTACTGTACATCAGATTCCTGACTTAGGACAGGTGCAAACATTTGCAGCGGGATTAAACGTTTTAATGGTACCAAACCTTCTCCCTTTTTCTGAAACAATAGTATAACATCACAACATAGAAAAACACACGATAAAACATCAATTGGAAGGCTTAACTCAATCAAAAACGTAAATTAACACACTATGAACGAATAAATTCGATCTGTGATACCTGAAAGTAAATACATAGTTAATAAAATATAACAACAAATAGTCAATGAAAACAAAATATTTTACGCGTTTCTGTTGGGAATAGAATATAAACCCCGACCAATGTTTGATGGTTATTTTGTTTAATTATCGTTACCCGGAAAAGTATATTCCTTAGTATCCTATAATATTTATAAAAATCTGAAGTTTAAATCAGACTGACTATTTAATTCTATTTCGACAATAACATTATCTTGAATTTTAATTAATGTGTTTAATACTTAGAAAAAAAAAAAATATACGATACTGTTGTCTATGTACAATGCACACCAACATGTATTATTATTTTTTTCATGTTTTAAAATGTTTTGATGCATCGAAATATAATAGTTTGAATTCAGGGTGAAACTTTTACCGCTTGAACATTATCTGTGACTGTTATTTAGAAGAAAAAAAAAATCATTGTCATTTTAATAGAATCTTAGTTGTAATGTGACTGCGAATACGATCCTATATTTTAAACGATACAATTACGATTTTTAAATAAAAAACTTCTTGTTATTAATGAGATACTCAGTGGCGGATCCAGAACTTTTTATAAGGGGGCCCACTGATTGCCATAAGAGGGGCCCCGCTACAGTCATACTTCAGTGATTTCCTATATAATCAACCAAATTATTCCCACAAAAGGGGGTGAGGGCTGTATCCGCCTATGATACTTGATGTGCATTGTATTAAAACGTGTTTTATTTAACCTGTTGTTGTTGCGCATCATTTTCTATTAGCTGGGTAGTCCCGCCTAAAAATTCAGTATTAGCCGTTTTGCAAGGTTCATTGTCATTCTTAATCTTATCGTCAAGTGACGTTCAGAATTTTTCCATGATGAACACTTTTTAAGAAAGTGGCCAAGGTAATCTTCTAATGTTAAACTGTCCGTATGAATAATGAAAAGTAATGGAACATTTAAACAAAAGATTTTCGTCACAAATGTTTTCTTATAACATCAACTTTATCAGCAACCAAAAACCAGGATTCAGAGTCACTGTGAAACTGCCTTCTTCCGAAGCGTTGTGGATCAATATGTCAATATAATGGAATTTTATACGACTGTCATACAAGTGAGAGGTTTAGCTAGCTATAAAACCATGTTTAATCCACCATTTTCTACACAAGGAAATGCCTGTACCAAGTCAGGAATATGACAGTTGTTTTCCATTTGTTTGATATGTTTGAGCTTTTGATTTTGCCATTTGATAAGAGACTTTCCGTTTTGAATTTTCCTCGGAGTTCAGTTTTTTTGTTATTTTACTTTTTTCAGATATTGATACTAAAATAAACCATAGATCAGTTAGAGTACTTTTAAACTTAGTCTCTATCCAAGTCCAATAGTATAAAACCGTTGATCTGTCTACCCTTTACACTATTTTTTTAAGATGTATTTGTTTACGTTTAAAGGGCATTTATTTTAGCAGACAACCGTCAATCGTATGGAACCAAGTGTGCTCCTCCTCTTCCCGTTCATTTATCAACATGAGACCGATTTCCTACTGGAACTACTTAGGAAGAATGTTTAGAAGCTAGCATTTAAAAAAAAACAGTTTCGCTATAAAGATTATTTCCTCTTACTATACAATTAAAAGTATAATAACTATGTTAAAACCACCTATTCTATTTGATTTGAAATGGAGGATACCACAGATACAGTTAAATCTGTGTCATATTTTTATTTAACGTTATAGATTAATAATGAGGGTCGGTTGAAAATTTAACTTTGCGTTTACTAACATGATTTCCTTGATGTTTGGTTTAGCTTTCGTGGAAGCTACTGTAAGATGTGTTCCTATTTGGAAAGTTGAAGTAATCCCTTCTTAAAATTACAGATAACAGATAACAAGGTATATGTTTCAGATCTGGTAGACAAAATTCCGTCCACTTTTCCTTGATTATGACATCATCGATTGCGACTAATAACTAAATGTGTACTTGCAAGGGAATACGATGGTGATAATCAAAGGAACAATATCTGCTTACCATTTCTGTGCACATGACCACGTTGCTTTTGCTTAAGTTTTCAATGTAGCACTTTTTCTTATTTTGATTTGAAATGTCTGTGTAGTTTCTACCTGTATTAGACTAGTCTATACTTTGTCCCGATAAGACTCATAAAACAACACAAAGTTATTAAGCAGGAGTAACAAAGCAAGTGTCAGTAAAACCTATCAAAGATACCAGGCCTATAAATTGGTACGACAGACAAATATTCGCCTGCAAAAGTCTTCTTTGTGGTGCCTGAATCAAATCAGTGGTAATGCCAAATGAAATATTAAGTTCAAGAGCATTCAAAACCGAAAATTCTGTGAGAAATAATGCATAAGGTAAGAACAACCCCTTTGATTAGGTTTTTTAATCAATGCAGTTTTTTCTAATAGTGTACTTCTATTTATTTTCTTCAAACAATGCTGCAATTGTAACAAAACAGTTATGATTCGTAACATTATATATATATATATATATATATATATATATATATATATATATATACAGTATAATACTCAAGATATATATCTGAAATCGTTACATAATTAAAAAGTAAAATAACAAAAATACCGAACTCCAAATCGGGAAGTCCTTTATCAAATGGCAAAATCAAAAGCTCAAACACATCAAACGAATGGAAAACAACTGTCATATTCCTGACTGGGTACAGGCATTTCCTTATGTAGAAAATGGTGGATTAAACCTGGTTTTATAGCTTGCTTAAGCTCTCACTTGTATGACAGTCGCATAAAATTCCATTATATTGACAACGATGTGTAAACAAAACAAACAGACATAATAGGTAAAAATGTAAAAAAAAAAAAAAAAAAAAAAAAATAAATAAAATGGGGTACAGCAGTCAACATTGTGTTATAATCTTAATCACTATAAAAACAAACAAATAGGTCAACAAAGAAAAACGAGAAAGCATATAAACAAAGCACATAAGCAAAAATGAAAGACAAAAATACAAAAATTTACCATAGCACAATAACACAATGACGGGATGTATAAGTACCGAGCCACGTCAAATGGATATTACCAAAATAGACTAAACAGTAAAAGTAATATTCATAAAGACAAATAAAAGAATACTATAACACGTTATTAAGATGATAAACAACGTCAGTACCTAGAATCTATACTTCAAGACCATCGTGTATTATTTGTGAAGTTGATACGGAATATTTATCAACAAGGTCTTGGTATCTTCCGATGAACTTGTTAAGAAAAAAGGACGATACGTTCTTTGACATACCACTGATTCATCATCTTTCTGCTCAGACAATGGTGACGTTTTACAAAGTCTGAGTAGTAGCTGCAAGCTCTTGAATACCGAATAAGTGAGGAAATGTATATCCAATATGCAGGTGAAGTTGGTATATTGCTACAAGCATGTTTTACCTTTTTGCTCACTATTAACAAAATATGCCGTATGGTATCCCAAAGTAATAAAATTATAACGTATGCTACCATTTTTATATTGAAAAGCATTTTGGATTATTTCTTTTAGACGATTTTTCAATTTTACATGAGGAATGGTGGTAATGTATGCTTCGTACTGCTTTATTATTCAATCTCCACGGGTATCAACGTGGTCATATCGAGGAGGATTTAGTTCAGTGATTTTGTCATGATTTGGTCTAGCTGGTCATGGTTTGGTTAGGTTACTCCTCTCCGAATGATTGCCTAAGATCTCTTCAAATAAGTATACAAAAAGTAAATAAGATATTTGATTCAATGTTTTCCGTCATTGTTTTCAATATTTAGATTGTGGTTGTTGAAAATTAAAGCACGTGAAGCATGATATCGAAAATTGACATGGTTTGTTTACGATATTGACATGGTATGGTTAAGTGTTCCAAATATTGGTTTTTTTAAGTACACAAAAATTTACCAAAATACCTATAAAAAAAGTAGCCTTTCTAACCAAATATTGTCGAATGTTGGTGATGAGTTACGTCAGTGATATATATAGATGAGCGAGAATAGGAGTCAAACGGTAAAAACCGGTAAGCTTTAGGTTCTATTATCCTAGAATCCTATGAGAAAATATCTCCATGAAGACCTCGAAATGGTGTGTTAACAAAGGAGTATTCAAACCACTAAGCCTTATGCAAATAGACAGATTTGACATATCTGGTCATTTTTAACACATATAACCAACCAATGTGCGACTAAGCGAAGTATTTTTGATAAACTTCTCGATAAGCACTACGAAGACGTCGTTATACATGTATACGTTTCTTGTGGCAATTAAGCCATGTCTGTCTTATTTCTTTTTGTTGTGTTATTTTTATTTTCTGTTGTTTTTTTTTGCCGGGAAAAGGGAGTGCGCCATTCAAATAAAATTTCAAATTAATCCCTTAATCAAACTAGGCGGGAAAGAGAAAACAAAAACCACACTAACGAATATAAAAAATAGACCCAAAACTAAACACGCCAGACAGTTTAATGCCATTATTACGCTAAAATCATTGTTTTTTCTTTGAATTAATATTGTTTCGACTTAGTTTACAATTTTCCATAAAAAAAAAAAAAAACAATTTTATGCGTTTCTATAGATTTTCCGAAAATGAAAACAATGAGATATGCGGTTGAAGTGAACAACACTTGCAACCAAACGACAAAAAAGAAACATAAAAAAACCATCTAGAAGGCAACAATGTACAGACACAATATGTTATAGATAATGCATATAATAAGTTTTTTTTCTTGTCGTATAACATACCGAGGGGTGGCAGGATTGATCAAATGAAAGACCGACAATCCTGACACCACAAGGTGTGTTATACGACAGGAAAACGTTAAATATGCATTATCTGACTTATATACTGTCAAAAGTTATTATTTTCTGCAAAGATTTGCGGGAAATTGTATCCCATTTTACCGATCACATTAAAGTGGGATATTCTTTTCTAATGCGGTTAGGTACAACAACGCCCCTTGACTCAATCATTAGGTTAAATAACACACACAGAAACGAACTATAATAATATAACAATGGCCATTTTCCTGACTTGGTACAGGACATTTTAAGAAAAAAATGGTGGGTTGAACCTGGTTTTGTGGCAAGCCAAACCTCCCGCTTTTATGGCAATGTTAAGTATAACATTGAAGATAGCCCAATCCCGTAATTTTGACAGATTTAGGCAAATTTTGAGTATCTATTCCAAAAGGGTAAAAGAAGATCTCCGTTAACAAAAACCAAACTTCTGTCGGAAGTAAAGTTAACATTGTATTGTTGATACAAAATAATTCATTTTGCTAAGCAACGTCATTAATTCAAAATTCGATAAAAACTTACACAATTTTAACTTTTGTATCAAAATGTTTTGAACAACAACCTATATAGATGAATAGCATTAATTTTCGAGTTTATTGAAATATGTAAAAAATATTTTTAGCATACGACATAGAATCTTTGACATTTAATTTCCAATAGGATTGGACATTTTTTTGGAAGTTGACCTTTTGAGTGAAAAAAAAAATGCAGGGTAAATTGGTCCTTTCTCTTTTTAACGCCAAAAAAAAAAAAAAAAAATGAAATTAAGTTAAATTAGAAAGCTACACAAGAGTTAAAAGTATTCAAATGTCGTCAGTTAACGAAGACTAACAGTATCATATGTTTACCTACCTGAAACAAACCGAGCTGTGTTATTCAGTATGAAAGTGAAACCAGACGCTTTTTATCTATACGCACACAGGAGCACCTTTATCCTTTTAGAAAACCCCATAAATTTAAAAGTATATAGCTTCTTGGATATAGCTTATAAAACTGTACGTAATAACCGTTCTCATGGACGCAGAACAAATCCCAATGAGAGAAGATTTCGTACTAACAACAAAAATATTTCGGACCTAATTACTATTTCTAAAAACAACGACAGATATGATGTGTTCTTTACCTGTCAATGAATTACATCAAATTTTGGAGGATTGCAACAAAATTCCATATTGCAGTCCTAAGTATGAAATCGTTTAAATTATAAATGCATATTGTTATTCTAAACTGTTTCCCAAAATTGATCGCCCTGATGACCACAAAAACATTTTTTTTTTTAATCAAGTATGTGAATATAGGTTTGATTTTATAAATATTACCGATATTTTTGATGATCATGCTGTAACAGAAAAATCCTGGTTATTTTGATAAAAACGAGCTACCTCTTATTTGCTATCTTTATAAAAAATCTACCCGGAAATATGTTTTTAATTATAGCGAGGTGTGTAAAGATGTTAAAATCAGTTACAATACACCCACGACATGAAGTTGCAGTAATTCCAAAAACATTTATGGTCCTAGTTCCAATAAGATAACAAAAGACCTTAACATCGTCCGGGACCGAGAGTTGAAATCATTTCTTGGAAAAGGACCTTAATATCGTCCGGAGTCAATCATTTATTGAAATGAGTGTCTTAACATCATCAACGACTCACTCCATACTTACTGTCGAGAAAAATCTGACAAAAATCCTTAGATTCTTTCAATTCATTAAAAAAACCTTTTTGCTGGCCCTTTACAAATGAACCGAATCACATGAAAGTTCCAACTATGTACTGGCCACCGAAGCTTCACAAAACACCTTAGAAATTTCATCTTCAAGCCATTGCTTCACTACTTAACTGTCTATTATACTTACTAGTACACTTGGTACAATAAAAAACCTGGTAATATTTTTTTTCAAATAATTCACATACCTAATCAAATGTGCATTTAAAAAGTCATAACGTAAATATATATGTTCCAACTCTTTTAGTTCATATTTTAATAACAACAAACAAAAGAAATATGTCAATTGGACCTGCTTTGATATGATAACTGCGCTTGAATTTTTACTAGATAACATATGTGTTCGCTATGAAGATTCCGTATATAGCCTAGTTATTGAAATTCCAAAGAGGACTAACTGTGCACCACTTTTTGCAGACCTGTATTGTTTAAAATCACAATCTATGCGTAATACTAACAATGAATACTGCCCTTTCCTGGTGTTGATATCTATATCTCTAACGGGAAGCTTAATACTAAAATTTACGATCAATTAGATGATTATTTTCATTTCCTATTTTTAATTATCCATTTTTAGATGTTGACGTTCTTTTGGCACCATCGTATGGTGTTTATATATCTCAACTTGTTTGATTCGCCATTTATGTAACAACTAATTTGATTTTAACGAAAGAAATCTCTGTATTACTAAACAAATATTTCACTACAATACACTCACGTAGGGTTATCGACATCACAAACTTGTCAAAACTTTTACTTAATTTTATCACCGGTACAAGGACATCATTCGGAAATATAAATCAACGTGCAGACATCTTATACGTTCAGGTATTTCACATCCCGTTTTTATGGTAATATTCTAGGCAAAGAACAAAAATATCGTCATTCACCTCAAAAGGTTAACCAAACAGACTTATTCACAAGGGATAAATTACGATACTGTCAGGTCACTAAAGATGGCATTTTGGAATTAATATTGATTCATTCATAGGGTCTCTGCATCGAAAATAAAAACATTTATTCTAAATCCAGTTGTTGGCATGATACGGGGGATGTTCTCGTATAATTTACGATGGCATGACACAAAGGGAAGGGTTATGGTTGATTTTCATATGATGAAGACATAATCTTTCGCTCTCCTTGGCATATCCAATTTTTATATTTGTTTAGTTATTATGATATGAGGAATGCTGTGATGCATCTTCTTTTTTTTATGTTGTCATCTTTGTTAGTTTTTTTATCGAGAGCAAATCGGTCTCCATGGTGAATCCATTAAGGTGTCCCAGATTTGAAAATAAATCTACATTTTTTAGCTCATAATATTGACAACAGAACTCCATTCTGAAATGTAAACTAGTAACATAACTATATAGAATTTCATTTTTAAAGACTTTTACATTTTCCAAACGAAAGCCATATCATTGAATCTATTATCCTTGTACTTGTATATTCAATAACGCTATGGGCTTAACTCATTTAAATGATTTGATCATGTTTGTTCATTTGTTCAAAAACAATTACCTAAATTTGAAAAATGTCGTACGCAACTGTTGTATGTTTCATATTATTAAATATAGGATACAAAATTTGCATTAACAAATATAATAGCTATACACGGTGAAATTTATCTGCATAGCTTCTTTCATGAAAAAATCCAATGTCTACAATTTGTCATTGTTTGTTATTCAAAAACGCTGAACCAAATCATGACCAACTGGACCAAATTATGACAAAATCACTGTACTAAACGCTCATCGATATGGCATTACTACCAATGATCTCGTTCAGTGTGAAAACTGATCAATCTATGTTTTGATAAATTTTAGATGTAAATCAATTTTTTATTTATAATATTTTGCCGCTATAAAATGTTTTGGTAAATTTGATACGTTAATCAAATTATGAACCATAATATTTTATTTTAACAATTACTGTCGGAAATTAAATTAGGGTATTTTTTCCTGTTCAGTGTTATCCGGTGTCAAGTCCGATATAGATCAAATAAACGTGATAAAAAGGTAAAATACTCGTATTTTGTCCACCAGACTTGCTATCCGTCAGCTATCATTACATTTATTATTGCATATACTAAGATCTCTGCTACTTGATGTATTTACATTAAAGGGAATAATAAAAAGGCATATTTTCAAACAGATACATTCTTATCGTAAGTACTATATAACAAGTATTCTCTTTAAAACATATCCGACGCCTTCAGATGGTAGTAAATCAAAGCATCATTTTTGCCATGTTTAAATGTCTGTGAAATTAAGACAGAATAAGATATATTCAATGTAACCCGTAACAATTTGAATAATACACGGTTTTAGAACAGGGAAAAATGTCAATGATAACCATACAGTAAATAAGTAAGTATATTGATATTATAGTGAAATATATATTGTAAATCAAACAATATCATTTTCGCATTAAATCATTAAAACACCGGCACACTGTACTTATATGTCACTTAATCTAAATTGGAATAACAAAATGGATTCAGAAAATTAAGCAGTCAAGTGTTATAGTTATGGGTTGTTATAAAGGAATTCTCTTCGTTTTGTAAAAGCTTAAAAGAGAGTCAAAAGACACCAAAGGGACATTGAAACTCAAAAGTCGAAAATAAACTGACAACTCCATGGCAAAACAAAAAATACAAACAACAGTATACAAAACACAACATAGTAACTAAAGACTGAGCAACATAAACCCCACCAAACAACAGTATACAAAACACAACATAGTAACTAAAGACTGAGCAACATTAACCCCACAAAACAACAGTATACAAAACACAACATAGTAACTAAAGACTGAGCAACATTAACCCCACAAAACAACAGTATACAAAACACAACATAGTAACTAAAGACTGAGCAACATTAACCCCACAAAACACAACATAGTAACTAAAGACTGAGCAACATAAACCCCACCAAACAACAGTATACAAAACACAACATAGTAACTAAAGACTGAGCAACATTAACCCCACCAAACAACAGTATACAAAACACAACATAGTAACTAAAGACTAAGCAACATTAACCCCACAAAAACAACATAGTAACTAAAGACAACAAGTAAAAAGACCAAACAACAGTATACAAAACACAACATAGTAACTAAAGACTGAGCAACATTAACCACACAAAAACAGTATACAAAACACAACATAGTAACTAAAGACTGAGCAACATTAACCACACAAAAACAGTATACAAAACACAACATAGTAACTAAAGACTGAGCAACATTAACCCCACAAAACAACAGTATACAAAACACAACATAGTAACTAAAGACTGAGCAACATTAACCCCACCAACAACTGGGGGTGACCTCAGGTGCTCCGGAAGGGTGAGCATATCCTGATTCTCATGTGACTACCGTCGTGCTAACTCATGTAAGTACAAAACCCGGTGATAAGTCTAAATCGGGGAAACAGAGGACGGGATTGTGGTTACGACGATTTGAACATATACGTCGTCATCTGTGAAACAGATATTTTATAATAGTCAATCAACTAGTGATGGCGTCCGTATAATTTTTGAAGGGATTATTTCAACTTCACCACTTCACCACTTGTCCAGGGATTCAATATAAATCTTGGCACTCTTGCTTAAGAATTTTTTAGATCATATGTTGCGGCCAAGGTTTTCCTAAAGTTTTCAGGTCATAACAATGCACCAAAAAATTTCATCGAATATGGACAAATCTCCAAAATGTGCTGACTTTGGAGTCGGTAACGTACTAATATAACATTAAAACTTTTGAGAGTAATCCTTTTAAGAACCCAATTGTAGCCGCTTTGATAGTTTATGACCAAATTGTAAAATTGAGAATGGAAATGGGGAATGTGTCAAAGAGATAACAACCCGACCAAAGAGCAGAAAACAGCCCAAGGCCACCAATGGGTCTTCAACACAGCCAGATATGTCAATATGTCACCAAACTGTACAATCGGAATACAAGGACACTTTACTAAATGTTCCGTAAGAATATCAGATGAAACCCTTACCGAACTAGTTCTGAGTTTTTCTTTGTTATGCTTTTGTGAAAACTTTTTTTTCATGATTATCTTAAAAGGGTTTAAGGTGCCTTTTTCAAACACTTATCTTAATGATTGTAATGGTAATAAAATAATGACCATGATAATTCGAAGTTAAAGAATACTGTTTTATTGTTGTAGTTATGGGTTGTATGAATCTTAGTACTTTGGTAGATTCCTTTGCAAGCGTAAAAAAGAAAATATTTCCCCATGGATACAGAATCGAGCTTAAGGAATTACTACAGTTAGCCTGGCCGATTGTAAGTAAAGAAATAAGAAACTCATATTTAGCGGAGCAGACCCCTCAAATCGTGATCATTTGTCATATAAAAACGCTTCATTGATTGACTTATGGGTAAAAGCCAACAATTCAAATTATACTAATTCATTACAGCAGAACATATATTTTTCAATCGGAAGAAAGAAGGGTTATTTTGAAAACTATAGGAAAACTTATGCGAATGATATGTAGCAAAAAGTATAAAAAAATACCGAACTTCAAGTTAAATTCAAAAAGGGGACGTGCATTAAAACTGACAAAATCAAACGTTAGGCTTTATCAACCAATGGATCGAATGAACACTTGTCATATTCCTGACTTGGTACAGGTATTTTTCGAAGAAAATGATGAATTGAACCTGGTTTAATAGCTAGCTAAATCTCCCACTTGTATGGCAGTTGTTTATAGTTCTGTGATGTAGATACAATTGGGTGAACTTCCAACAACACAACCGACAAAAAACTATAACAAACGTATAAATAAATGAAACAAAGACGCCAACAAAAAGGTATGTTGGAGTCGATAATAAATTAGAGAAATACGCAGAAAAAAAAAAAAAAAAAAATGCAAGCAAAAAAAAAAGTTTTTGTAGTTGATAGTTAATTTGACAGAGTGTCCATCAAAAAGAAATGATTGATTGATTAATTGGTTAAGTCCTTGTCATTCAGCGGTTCATATTCAGCAGTAAAACCTTGATTCTAATCATAATTGAATGCTGGTTTGCTGCACGTTGTTTTAATAAGCGAATAACAATCCGATAAGTGATATATGAGCTCAATTTCGATTTAAACATTGATTATTCATCTAGGCCAGCATATACCAAGTGCTCTTTATGAAGTTGTGTTTCTCTTTCCAGACAATAGAGACCCTTTTACAGTACTTAATACTATCTGTGAGTTTGTTGTTTTGTGGTCATCTTGGAAAAGAAGCTTTAGATGGAGTTCAGTTAGCTATCACAGTAAGAATATACTTTTAACAATTAATAAATATGATACACATTATTGGAAATATATCTCAGTAAAAAGGTTGACTCCTATATGATATGCCATTTGAGCACGTTTAGGAAAATCGGAATCAATCCCTCAATCAATCAGTGTTAATACCCACACTCTCTTGCGGTTTACCCTTGGAGTTTACAGTTATTGTATATTCGATTGATACTCTCAAAAGTAATGTAGCAGAATATTAACAATACATCCGTTTTCCTTGGAGTTCGGTATTTTTTTTTATTTTACTTTTTGTAAGTTTTCTTATAATTCAATTTTAGTCGTTCATTTTTACAACTATGTTTAAACAAATCCACTTTTAAAAGAAGGCTTAAGAATGTTTTTAAACAAATCTAACTTGTATATCATGTGCGAAATAAATTGCTAATCAATAATAATGACATTAAGACTGTGAGTACAACAATCGTCTGATAGGAATAATAAAATGTTGAACATTTAAAGGAGTAAAGCGTCTTATCTTTATAGAGCACCGGATTTATTCCTAGGATTTTTGTGGAATTGAGGTTGTTTAGTTTTTAGTCAAATATTGTTTCTCTTTTTCTTGATTTCCTATCAATCATGAAGTTATCTACACTGTACACGACAAACGATTTTTGTTTATCATTTCAAATCTATTAAACCGGAAGCCTACAGAATGCTAGTAAACGATTCCATTATTACACGTGCCTTGCACACAAGCGAAAATCCCCAAGATTTAATCTAAGCATACAAGCTCTTATAAGATATCTTATGATTTGGACATGCAAGTATATACTGTTTCTCATACATACTTTATTACCCCCGTTATTTGTTTTAACATTTATGCTGTTATTTTCAAACCAACAACTATTACTCTCAACGCTTCTAGCTGGCGTTACAGAGTAGTACTTTTAGCCTTACCCCGTAGTACTTTTAGCCTTACAGAGTAGTACTTTCAGCGTTACAGAGTAGTACTTTAAGCCTTACAGAGTAGTACTTTCAGCGTTAAAGAGTATTACTTTCAGCGTTGCAGAGTAGTACTTCAACGTTACAGAGTAGTACTGTAACGGTACAGAGTAGTACTTTAGCGTTACAGAGTAGTACTTAAGGGCTACAGAGTAATACTTGAGCATTACAAAGTAGTACTTTCAGCGTTAAAGAGTAGCACTTAAGCGCTACAGAGTAGTACTTTCAGCGTTACAAAATAGTACTTTTAGCGTTACAGAGTAGTACGTTAGCATTACAGAGTAGCACTTTAGCGTTACAAAGTAGTATTTTCAGCGTTACAGAGTAGTATTTTCAGCGTTACAGAGTAGTACTTTCATTACGTTTTCTAAATTGTAGACTATAAATGTAATCGGTTCATCTGTGATCATTGGTCTGTCTACCGCATTCGATACTTTATTCTCACAGGTATGTTTGATCATAAATAATTAAATTGTTTCCTTGTTCATAGTTTTTTCTGTCGTAGTGAAAATTAAATGTGAATTTTTTTATGTAGAAAATGTTCTAAAATCAAATCAGTTTGAACCGTTAGTCTGACGATTGATTTTGTTGCTTGGATACATAAATCCAATATCATGCGGGTTACATGTCAACCATATTTAATACGAGAACATTCCAAATTCGAGACGAGAACATTGCATATTCAAGACGGGAACATACCATATTCAAGACGACAACATACTATATTCGAGACAACAATATGGGAATGTGATGCAAACCTGACCTTGTTATGTTCGACATCGGATTTCTTAAAAGATTGATCATACAGGATTACAGTACTTAAAAAAGCATACCATTATAAAACATAATAGATTTCTTAATTTAAGCCGAGCATTCGAAACCCTTGTTATGTAAAAATGCGGAAAGGACAGATTGGGAAAATAAAGTGAAAACTGTTTAATTAGATCCAACTGGGAATCAGTCAACCAATTTATAGAATCAGGTTAACACGAAACGTCTCACGGGGAAGATATTATTTGAACGCCACATATCAAATTTAGTGTTAGTGACACGTGTTGTGGTAAAATATCTTCTGTTACGATGACACATAAGACCTTCAGAACCAAAACACAGAAAACGGAAAGATCAACACAACAAATCCCTAGAAATGAAAAAAAAAAACAAAAACAAAAAACACCACACATATATTTTTCCATTCTTGCACTGAATAGATCGTCTGATTGTCGAGTAATAATTTTCTGTCTGCGATAACGGAATAAAACAATCTTTTTCTTGCAGACATTTGGAAGCAACAACACGAATAATGTTGGTCTCATTCTACAACGAGGCAAGTTTACAGTGATTGAGAGAACTAAATATTGTGAATTGTAGTTTATGTATCTACATTGTGGCTGTTCGTTCATCAATTTGTTTTAGTTAGTTTTGTGTATGTAGACAAGCGTATTGAAAACTCTTACTCGTTTTATTTTATTGTTTATTTAAAAAATGAAACTTCTACTTCAAAGGATTATTTCTAAAATGTGCATCCATCTTTCTCCAAATTCTTTTTATGAAAAGATCAGTAATTTTCTTTTTCTGTGTCAAGTGAAGGATTAATTATTGCATTTCCCAAGAATAGTGCAGGTTATTTAGGTCGTTCCTATTTTCCGTAACTGAGAGGTGTCTGTTGGATAATGAGGGATCAATTATTACAAATCAATGATTGCGGATAATGAGGACGTTAAATATGGTGCCACGCTCTTAAAATATTAGAAAACAGTTGCAACAACTATTTAACGTCGAAGGTGGCATGTTAAAGGTGAAATATCTGTACATTTTCCAAAGGCTCCCTTTTACATGTGGGAGATCACATTTCCTGTACCCCATGCCGGTCGAAGCACTTAGGAAATTTATTGTTAAGAGCCAGTCTACCTGAAAACCATGCAAAATGCTCCAAATGCAATGTTATCATATTGATTCAATAAATATTCTTCTTATTCTTCTTCTTCTTATTGACTCGAAATTTTGACCCACTATTTTCTACATAAGGAAATGCCTTTACCAAGTCAGGAATATGACAGTTGTTTTCCATTCGTTTGATGTGTTTGAGCTTTTGCTTAAGCCATTTGATGGGTGACTTTCTTTTTTTGGTTTTCCTTGGAGTTCGGTATTTTTGTTGTTTTACTTTTTTGCATACATGATACCTTCATGGCAATTACTCTCTGTGTAAAATATTTTCTAAAATATTCAATGTTACTCACTTTATGGAGCGCCATCTATATATAGCTATTTATAGTCAAAATCAATCTGAAAATTAGCCATTTCAGCAGTTTTAAACCGACAAATACCAGTGTTATCAACATGTAACTGTTTTATTGGTAATAATATGTTTTAATACTGTATTTCAACAGTCAAAATATGTTAATACCTGAAGTTTTGGTCTAATTATCTTAAGTTTTACGAAACTGCTAAAATTGTGAAATTTGCTATTTTTTAAAAGTCTATATTTTCAAAAGTGGCAAACATATTTTAATGCCATTTATTTTTCTTAAACCCTAATCATATATCTACAAAATATAAAAAAATCCAATTTCGGCAAATGATCATAGTACTCAATGTAAAATTATTAGTTTGAAAAGAATTGTTGTTTAGCAGGTGTTATCCTATATTAATGATATTTCTCTTATTTGGACCCGTCAATAATCCCCTCTGGGCCCCACCTTGTAGGATAAAAATACATGATGCACAACTTAAATATTTTATTAGTATCTCATACAACTTTCACAGTAAACCTTTTAGTGGTTGCGGAGGAGTTGCGAACCGCAGGCACAAATATAGTTGCACTACACCACTACTGATTTTCTCCTGATTTTTGGTCCAAAGTTTCCCCCATCAATTTCACAACCCTCACAAGACATATCATTAGTTAGGTTTAAATCCATTCTGTACTTTAATAGGACTTAAGGATTGTAGATATATTACAAACAAACAGACGGACAGACAGAGACAGATAGACCGACAAAATGAATATTATATATCCCCAGCTATCACTAGCATGGGTATAATAAGTCTCTTTACAAAACAGGGCAAATTGATTCAGGACAGCCAATAATTACAGGTCAAGCTAGCCCTTCTGGCCTGTTAAATAATTTGTTAAAAGAAGAATGCTGAGGGAATATGGTTGGTTCACTATTGTGGATACTCGTATCAATCTTTCCAATGGAATAAGACATGTGGAGAAAATTTATTAAATCACCAATAACTATACCTGAATTAAACAGGAGGGATATGTTGTATAGATTCATGACACAAAATCTTTATATTTACTTGATAAAATCCCAGCAAATTAAATTGCTGCTGTTCTTCATCTAAAAGTCAAAGTGATGCTTTCATGTACATAGCATAACATGTTTCAATCATTTTAATTTTATATTAATTTAGATTACATGTATCTAGGCAATTAATACTGGAAAGTAAAACACTAATACAATGACGGTGGCATTTTTTTGTAGTTACACTGTACTGTTTTTGCAACCAGAATAAATGTAAAGTTGAAATGTCACATTCCAGAGAAGTTTCATTTTGTAATAACTGTTTTCTTTGTTGGCATATATATACATGTTTGTCTAAGCATATATGATATTCTAAGAAGTGAGGTTTTTGTTTAAACCTTTAAGCAATTTCGCTCTGGACAAGCAAAGAATGGATCATCATCTGAATTATCATCAGTGTCGGCTATTACATTTGCTCTTGGCAAATAGTCAGTTTCTGCTGTTGCATTATATCCTCCATCTATTTTGTCTTCGTTATAAGTGTAATTAACAGATCCTAGTATGAAAGTTTCTTCTTAATAAATGGTATTTGTACCTACAAAAAAAGTAACCATATTATTATAACATATGGAACTGAATAAGCATAACGTAGGCAAATATTGATAAAATGCTCAAACAATAGTGTTCTAGCTCAATACAATAAGTTTTTTTTCTCAAAAATGACCCGAGACATATTGTTGTCTCAAACAGACTAGACATTTTACTGACACTGCTTTTTTGTTTAGAACAATACAAGGGTAACTACTAGTGGAGCACGACAAGCTTACCCTCCCCAAGTACTTGAGAACCTTCTCTCAATATAGTTTTTTATGGAGTTTGTATTGATAACTTCAATCTATAATTCTTATTCTTATGCAATTCATTTGAAATGTGAGTAAATGCCCTGTACGCATTTTTAATTTTTCTACTTTTTTTTAAGTGTGAGTGCGTTGTAGGAAACACAAATCATGGATCTGCTCAAGATTTGTTGTTTTTGTTTGACGATTTTATACTAAAGAACAGTTTAACATGTTACTGCTTTTGAGAAAGTCTCCATGCTTACAATGGCAATTTGTTATAATTTTATCTGATCATTCAGAAAAATATACAGATATGTGATAACCCATATCAAATTCATGAATGTGTGCCAGTTAATTTTACCAAGCAAATTCCACAGTACTGACCTGGACCTGAAAATAACTAAAGATAAAAATCATCAAAAATTTGGTCCACCAAGACGATGCATATTTTCATTGATTGGTATGAAATCCTATTTAGATGAATCAAGTTTTCTCTCTTTATCAGTTAATGTTTCCAAAAGTTGGCACAAGTAGGAGAAACAGGGGAAACAAATCTTAGTTCATAGTCTGTGGAAAATGATATCAAAATCATACAACTCTTGATATGAGCAAATTTTTACAGATCATTGTGATGTGAGGCTGGTCCTGGATACTTCGTACACATGATATATGCAGTATAAAAATTGCAAAAAGAAACAATGAGAGGAAACAATAAAAACCTATAAATTGAAAATTGAAAAAAAAAAGAAAATGTATAAAACAAATATATCTCTGTATGGATTATATTAGTACCAATATCAACAATGCAATTTGCCCCCGTTAGAATTATAAAATCGGGTGGAAAATAATTTAAAGAACTTTTTACCATAATTTTGTTGAAAACAAATTATTTGTTGCAGAAGGTTTATAAGAAAATAAGTAATTTCTTTGCCTCAGGTTTTATATCATTTTGTTTAAATCAGCCTATGGCAAAAATAAATGATTTACAGAAACATTGAAAAATTAATATTTGATCCAAAAATCGTCCAAGCTCAACCATACCCCCCTTTCCCCCCCAAAAAAAATCAAATGGTCCTTAGTAATCTATCTATGTGTATGTGTATGGAGAGAGGGTGTATTTTTTACTTGTTGCTATGTTGATGACCTCTCTCTTGTCTCCAACTAGTAGGCCTTGTAGACTATCGGAGAAGCACACCTGTCTACTCAGACTACTGTTGCCTTGCTGGAAGCTGGATGTTCTAGGTAGCAACATTTCAGTTTAAAAAGCTTCCTCTCCAATAAATGCCAGAAATAGTCTCTGTGTTGCTGGTATATGTTTAACTGAAGCAATCTAGTATCAATATTAAAATATGAAAATAAGTAAACTTTTTTGGTTCACTTTGACTTCTTTCCAGACACTGCAGTCGAATCAAATGTATATGTCTGTTCTTATTTCATTGTGAAATAGGTATTTTGAGTGTGTCATAGTCATAATTTGATTATTTTCCACAAGAAATACCAGAAAATATGAGAAGTCACATTTCTTGTTCTCATTCTCGATGACAGACAACTTATGGTAACATTATGTTTTCACAACTGAGAGTGTAAATCAGGAGAGATAACTCATAGAACACCTGTGAATGTTTTTTTTCCCTATTTCAGAGTTTTTTTGGCCATTATACATAAAAAAAATGACATTATGTATGTAAAATGTGTCGTGCAGTAATTTTGTGTAATTCAGATCTTACGTGATCATAGCTTAGGGTTAATAAGTTCTAATTAGAATTTGAATAATTCAGAAATTTATCAAAATATAGGAAAGTTAGATGCAAATTTCAATATCTTGCAATAATTTGCCAAAATTGGATTTTTGATATTTTTGACGATATCCATTGGTCTATTCACTGATGCTTATTTCATGAAAAAATAAATGCCACTTTAGAAGATTGATGGACTCAAACTTCCTTCAAAACTCATTGTGGCCTACAAGGCATTGTTTAATACGCTCTACCGAAGAATCATTCGAGACAAATCTTTCCTGACATGGTTTATTTTTGTCTATCCAGATTATTTTTTTTTAGCAAATATAGGTTTAAAAGGCCAGTAACGCTGTTAAAAATCAGAATTTATTGAGTTGAAACAATACACATTTTTCACTAGCATTTTAGTGATTTTTAGGCATTCATGCAAATGAGGCTGTTTCTAAAAATATACACGATGCAACAAAGTCTAAGATATATTTTTACTTTTCTTTTATATATAAAATTTCAAAAATATAAAAATATTTCCGACATGCGATTTGGACAACATTTTGGATTTTGCATGGTTTTCTGGTAGACTGGCTCTTGATTTGTTCCTCTGAATATGAATGGATTAATCTCCAGAAATTATTATGCACTAAGAAAAGTCTTTTTAATTATTTACAAATTTCACAATTTTTAAAGTGAGTGTGAAATGTGATTTTATCGACAATGGTCGTAATTTTGAATATGTTACAAAATATTCATAAAAAACAGCAAAATGATACGTTTAAGTGTTTTTAGTTTTCTGAATTAAAAACATATATTCCAAATCAAAATCAAAGTGTTATTGTTACCGAAGCTAATTAATTTAGGTTTAAAATTCCCTTCGACGCAAGATGAAGCAATACATGTACTTTTTTCAAAGTGTTTTATGTTGTCACAAAAGCAATTTATACTATTTTCGGTACTTACACAACTTTTGCTGTCATCAATATGACTTTGAGCGTTCCTGATGACGGCCAATCAAGATATGACCGTCAGACGCATAATATTTATAAAGTTCTTTTTTAAGAGCAATTTAATTTTTTATATTTGAAAATTCTAAATATGATCTTGATTCCACTGAATATTTTCAATACTAAACGTAATTAAACTTACTGCTTCGAAGTTTAACATATTGTCTGATATGTAACGATTGCATACAAAGCGTTTACACATTGTCAAATTCACATGGGGACCTTAATAAAAATAACAATGCTGTTTCTATATTCAAAGAACACTATTCAAATAGGAAATTTATAATGATGGATAGTTTATGTATTTAGGAATAGTCAGGCTTAAAAAATTAGTGCAATATATTTTTACATGTGTTTTCAAAACATCCAAGTAACTACTGCAGAACCACATGCAATTTGGTACTATTTTTTTTGCAGGAATTCTTATCATGCTCTTGGCCTGCATACCAATATTTGCAGTCTTTGTAAATACAGAATATATACTGATCTTAGTCGGCCAAAATCATGAAGTAGCGAGGTATGTATGGGTCATTATGACTGTCATTATGACTGTCATGTATCGTTGCTAATAAAGTAAATATAAAAGCAGTATGCCGTTGTTAATTTTTCAAATACTTTCAGGTATAAAACATGATCAGTTTTTTAAATATTTACCTATAGTGATATAATTTGGAAACAACAAAGGTTTGTCCCACAATACATGGAAAATGAAGATATATACGTAAGAGGTAACAGTAGTTTGTTTACCGATTTTCTCAAATCTCATAAATTCATTAAAAAGATACAAATTAAGGTAAAAAAAAAAAATTGGGCTATTGCATGAACTCAAAACGGAGCGCGACCGGATGCGTCGACATGGTAAGCTTTTCGTGCAATTTATACACAACCCGTCATGCGAATTCATATTCAGTCAAAATGTTCACAATTGGAAATAAAACTCAGTCGGTAAAATAATAGATCAGATGTTATCTAATGATCAAAGATAGCGAAAAAATGCCGACAATGAGTTTTAACTTTTAAAAAACTCCAACACATCGTATCTATCATCTAATTCGTGATGGTGACCATAAAACGTATATATTGTCGGCTTCAGTCGTTTTTTCTCAACTATGAACATTTTTAGTTCATATAAGAAGCACACCCCTGTTAATGGGTTCCGTACAGTGTGAACATGAACGAGCGTTACGTTTTAATTAAGATATGTAAACGCAACATGATTGGGCAAATAGTATGTTGCTGTTGCGAAATGGGAAACTGACATGTAGACAGTTTAAATCTATCACATTTGTCATAGATTTTATTTTGAAATTGTTCATCTGTGAGAAAAAAAATGGTAGATACAGACAAAACTTGACAAACACGAAATTAAATGGATATAACCATCCTTGACACATTTGCCAATCGGAATTTAAACCTTTGCAAAGGTACTTATTTGGAAGACGTTTATCCAAAAGGATGTTATAAATTTCTTACCTTATTTTTCAGAATAAGTGGTCAGTACGTAATCATAGTTATTGCGGGATTTCCAGTAAGTAAATAAATCAATATGAATGTATATCTAATTTAACTGGATTACCTATTTCACTGTTATTACCAATTCAACAAGGTACTCTTTATATGTATTTGGGTTGCAGATTTATTTTTCTTCAATATTCTCCAGTGAGCAAACCTGAGCATTATTCCAGAGTTATGAAAAAAAAAATTTGGGAGCTGGATTTGTCTTCGATGATGATATTCGAATATTCGAATATTAGTAGAGATATTAGTTGCTAGAGTAGAAGATTGTAAGAAAAACGTGAACAGAAAATATAACTTTATTTTAATCATATGGCTTCGGACCTAACCAATTAAGTGGAAAATAAATTAGACTAGCTTAAAGTAGTACTTGCTCAATGGGAGATACAGTCATATTTGCAGCAAATAATTATCAAATGATATGGAAAATTATATTGCAACTATGTTTTACCACGTAATGTTCAGAATTTGTTTGGTGAAGATAAACGATACTTCCTTGCTAATGCTTATAACTTGAACTCCTCCCCCAAAAAAACAAATAAAAAAATATGCAAGCATAATTACTGTGGAAGAAAAAATATTCGTCTCGTCATTAAGGTGATATGACAAAGTACGTCGTTTAACTTTTACGGTTTGAATTAAGTTATAAAATAAGTTTTCTCGATGATATGGTGACGATACTCTTTGTTTGAGAACGAATACTCAAATACTAAAAGATACAATATCGTTTGTGTTTGTGAAATTTTATACCAATGTCAGTAATTCCGTTATTGCAGTAAAATGCCATGTGATTGTAACTAATATGACTGATGATCACTTCTTGTCGACCAGTAAAGTTTTCATATTACTTGGTTTGTCATTTATGCTTTTTCGCAACTGACCGTGTTAGGCTCCAAAACATCTGAAATTAAAGCTGATGAAAAGGGAAATGCGAAATGTACATTAAGAGGACAATACAAAACGAGACAGGTGTATTGGCGAACTCAAAAATATATCTTTTTATATCTAAACACCATTGATGATTGATCAAATCAATGTTACATCAAATCGTGTTAAAGTGGCCTTTTCTGAATTTAGTGTGCATGACGATAATTACCACTTTTTTTTAAAGTTTTTTTTATTATATCAGCTTTAACACTAGATATAATTGTGAATCTGAAAGTAAAAAATAATTTTGGTTGCAAAATGAAGGCCAAATAAGGCCCATTGGGCACCATAAACTACGATAAAAGAACCTAAAGTATTTAATAAAGAGCCATTTTACAATAACAACAACGAACACGTCAGTGCTGAAAACTGATGAGACTTAATTCAGGAATGTATAATATTTATGCTATTTTAGATCTACAAATATTTGAAATGTAGTGGTTTTAACAAACCGAAATTAAACTAACTGTTGTTTTTCTTCAGGGATGTGTAATAACATTTGTTCTCATGAAATATTTACAGTGTCAGGTGAGATATTCATGTTCATATGATCACCAATTAGGATCACATCTTGGATGTGGTGCCCCTTATTTTGTACAATTTTTTTGACTTTCGGTTTTTAATACTGTATAACTTCGTATTTGATGTAGCCTTCTTACTCTTCGGATTCAGGAAATGATTTAAATAGATATCAAAGACTGATTTAAACTATCTATTGTAATAATGTATAGACATACTAACAATTTCCAAACTAATTCAAACGTTAACCATTTATTGTTTTTGAACGAAAATTCATTATTACATTACCGGCTATCGGTACGACAGATATATTAGTAGTATTGTTCCCGATTTCTATTTAAAACAATTGATATGTCTATCGTGGATAGCATATTTTGCCTGCATTTCCGATTGCCATTGCAGTACAATCGTGTACAACAGATTTTGTCTGTGTTGCAAACTGCATCTTCCGTACCGATAGTCGGTAATAGAATGTTAGATAGTAATTTAGAAAGGGACTTCCTACAACCGATTTGAAAATCCCTCAACAATGTACTAGTTTTTGAAGACATAAACAAGGTATAGCTCTGAAAAATTAGCCGCCTGATCTCAGAAAAAAACCAATATTAATAATGATGATATAATTGATGAAACCACATTCCTTTACCTCAATTTCAATGGCTATTCTTGATGTTCAAAGCACTTCATTTTATGTCTTTATCCCTATAAACATTAATGTTAGCATACAATAAAAGGAGAATTACATTTTTAATTTGTTTCTTTTAGAAATTAAATATATTTTCGTTTTTTGCAGAATATTGTTATCCCTGGAGTTATTTTACAGTTAGTCGCAAATGTTTTCAATGTAGTATATCATTTAATTTTGGTAACTGGATTAGATCTAGGGGTCAGGTAAGCAACTGTCATTTCTCTATATTTTATCCCCTTTATTTCATTTAAAATGATTTGGCAACCTTGCCCTGAAAAAGGAAAATATATATTTCAATTACGGAAAAGATATCGTGTCAGCTTTTGCAACGGCCTACAATGTATCAGGTTATACAGTCGTTGTAAATATAAATTATCTTATATCTATAAACCGTTACTTAGCAAACTGCAAATGATATAACAAGAACAAATGAAAGAATTGGACATGTTTTTTTTTTATCGAAAGCAAGCTAATTGAACTTTGAAGAGAGGCAATAGATACCAAAGGGACATTCAAACTCAAAGTCGAAAACAAACGGTAGGACAAGAAGCGTAAAACGACCAAAAGACAAACAACAGTATGCAAAACACAACATAGAAAACTAAAGACTGAGCAACTACACCAAAATTCAGGGGTGATCTAAGGTGCTCCGGGAGAGTAAGCAGATCCTGCCCCACATGTGATGAACCTATTTAAAATCACGAGAGTGTTCCAAATACATGAAATATTTTATTTAAGTTTAAATATTCATGATATTGTCTTTTTAATCCAAAAATCGTACAGTTGTCACATAAATTCTTTAATGGTAACAACATTTACATATGACATATTCAACGCACTGACATGTAAATGACATAACAACCGTTATTTTATAATCTTCCATGCCTCGACATTTGATAATGGGTATGCCTATGAAATTGCATGACTGGCAATGCATATCAGCTTTCATTATGATGGGGATGACAAAACAGAAAATTAAGTAATATCTTGTGTCTGCCTCATCTAAGAGCTTCTTTCGACGGACTTTTATTTTGGTAATTTGTTTTATTTTTCATGATGAAACATGTGAAATTACATACTACAGTATTACACACAAATTATAAAAATTAAGTAACACTTGTAAGATCGATCAAGTCATAATGATATAATAAGATGTATATATTACTATTGATTTTGTTAATTAAAAGCTGCTTCTAACAATTGCAGTTTCGGATCCATTTTTACCTTTTGTGCAGGGGTTAAGAAACATAAAGAGTATTTTTCTATATTAATCCAATATTTTAAATATTCTATCTCACCAAATTTTGTGGGCAATATGTTCTTACATCTACATTTGTAAATATAGTATTTAAATAGCAACGGACTTTAACATTAACGGTACCAATTTTCCTGCACCAGATACGCATTTCGACAATAAATGTGTCTTCAGTGATGCTCGAGACAAAAATATTTGAAAATCCAAAACTCATAAAAAACTTACAAAAAATATGAGCTTATAAACCAAAAAGGACAAAAAGTATAGCCAAAGCCGGGCAAGGAATCAGAGCTTTGGATAAAAAAAAAATGACAGACAAGTCATGCATGTTGTAGACCATTGTGCAGACAAAATGTCGAACCAAACGAAAACTAACAAAGAAGACAGTAATTTCTATAATATGCAAAAACAACGGATACAAACATATGGATATTAGATTTTCAATTAAAAAAATCATTACAATAAAATACTCCAGTCTTTTTGACATGGATGAAATACCTGATTGTTTTGTGTATTTCCTAGTCTGAAAAATCTTACATAATTTAGATACATTTTCATTTAATCTTTGACAGGGGGGCAGCAGCCGCTGTTGTATGCACATACTGGACGGAAGTTATCTTATACCTGATGTTCATAAAATGTAGTAAAATTTATAAGAACTCATGGAAAGGTATGTCATAAGTATTAAACAATTATTATTTTGAACACACCTACAACGTTATTAATCATGTCAACACCGAAGCACTGACTACTGAGCAGATGATACACTGGGGGACTAATAGTCAACAAACAGTGGTATCAACCCAGTGTAATATAAAATGAAAATAACATTTATAAATTGTATGCGTCCGAAGCGCTTTTCTGAATCTAACAATCTAAAATGCAGAATATTACCTGTAGATGTAGCTATCCATGTATTTCATGTTCATTTACGACACATTTAAACTAAACATCATGTGGGCCTCTCTTCGGATTTGGTGCTCATTGTTTTAAGTTATGATATTTGTTTTATGTACACACATTAAGACAAATCTTAGAGAGGAGATAATATAGTTCCAATTATATATCTCTAATTTGCCGATTCAAATGTTGAAACTATGAACTTAAATATTGCAGTTTTGGTTAAAGATATATCATTTTCATGGATTATACAGCTAGAAAATTAAACAACACGGCAACAGTACGCAAAACTATGACAATTTAACTTGCAAATGCTAAGAAAATATCAAAGAGCTCAACCATTGCCCCAAATGAACAGTTGCTAATAAGTTATTTAATGTTTAAAGGGTTTAGTAAAGAAGCCTTCCTAGAATGGAACACATTTCTAAATCTTGCTATTCCTGGAATATTTATGATATCAGTAGATTGGTGGAGTTTTGAAATATCAACTTTAGTTGTGGGTTTGTACTATACTAAAATCAACTTTCTTTCAAAACGAATATAGCATTTTTTAAGTGAGGCATCGTAACGACAAAGATTTCACAAAAAAAAAAAAAAAAAAGACATGAAGTAAACATTTCTTGATCAATCGCATTACGGGATGTCCAAACTGTTTAAAAAAGATGAGTTAATTATGGCTACTAGTGGAACATATCCGTGAAAAATAGAGGATGCGATACTAAGAGAATATTCAAAACTCATGTCAACTTAAAACGCCACTGTAAAAGAAAACGAAAAGACAAACAAATTAAAAAAAAAAAACACTACATAAAAAACTAAAGACTGAGCTACACAAACCCTGTCAAAAACCGGACGGGTAAGCAGATCTTGTTTGACTAGAAGATTCCTTCGAGGTGGAACGTTTCGAAATAAAAGATTGAATTTTTGCATTCATATACGCTTAATATGGCACAGTGGCGGAAAAGGGAATCAATGGAGTAAACCCCCTTTCTTGGGATTGTTGGGGAGAGCATAAAATTCCGATTTGACACCCTTCGTGTTACTGATGTTTCGTACGAATTTCGTGTTGAGTCTAATTCGGTGATGTCACAATTGAGGAAAATAGGACTGAATGTGGTAACGACAGTCGAAACATATCGAGGTAATTTGTGAAACAGATCGTCTATACACCAACTTGTGATGACGTCCGTAACAACAGGTGAAACACAAGAACAGTTTTGAAATAGATCACTTCCGAATGAATGTCTTGAACGTCTGATTTAGGAACCCTTGGTTTTATAGCTTCTGCATATGTAAAAGCATACCTGCAGGCAGGAAATAACAATAGGCAGCACATACCTTGGACTTAAATCAACTATGAAATATATATTCCATATCCCGCTGTTAATGAGTTCCTTCAATGCATAAAAATAAGACAGAAAATGTTTTTTATTATAAGGTGTCCTTGGAAGTGTTCAACTGGCAGCTCACAGCATTGTATTCCAGATCAATGGTTTAATATTCATGGTAAATATCATCATACCTTTATTAATTGCTATACCAGTCATATTTATAAGACTTTTCAAACATCCAGGCTTGCAGCGTTTCCCCTATTAACCACTCGATCTCACTCTCTCTGTCTTTCTCTCTCTCTTTCTCTCTCTTTTCTCGTGCGATTTTCTCATTGTTTATTAAATCTTAATTTGCATTTAAAAAAATAGATAAACGAGTTTTGAACGTAGGTTAACTACTGTTATCTCTTATTTACTCCAAGTGTGTACCATCTGAAACATTTCCTGTTCAAGTATGCTTTTCAACTTTGAACTTCATTTGGCCTTTTAACAATTTTTTTCGAGCGTCACTGATGAGTCTTTTATATATGAAATGCCTGGAATCTTTAATGACTTTTTTTATATTACGTTAGTTTCTTTGTGCCTTTGTGAATCAGTTTTGGAAAAAAAGTATCTATCTGTCTAACTTTAAATTATTTAGAGATCTCACTTTTTCGTGAAGGTTATAATTATAGAATAGTTTGTATTATATATATATCTATCATGGAAACGAAATTGAAATGAGATTTTTTACAGATAGATATGAAGACATAAATAAATAATATCATTTAGCTCGGGAGGTCCACTTCAATACTTAATTGATAGGGGGTGCCGCTGGAGTTCTGTTACCCCACCCTTTTCATATAATTTAGATTTTAAAAAATGTATACCTTTTCATATATTGCGTAGGTAAAAACGTAACCTTTTCCCATATTGGAAAATATCACCTTTGCTCGGAGCTCAGATTCCTCGTGTAATGTTTACTTACGGCGAGACTTTCGGCCGTGAAAAAATAAAGGGCTTTTTATATAACAAGTAATGGGAACTTTATTGTCCTTATCATATATTTCTAATAGTTTTCCCCACCTATTCACATATTTTCAAGCTGGAAAATGTGACATGTGACCTATTCCAGCGGCACGTCCTATCACCTTGTAAATAGGAAGTGTCCCCCGAGTCATTTAGTCATCAATATTGGAAGGTAAAACCAAGTTTAATTGCAATGTCGGTCTTTTGTTAACCTAAATAAAAATAGTGATTGGAATGATAAAGTAACTTTTCCATGTGCTAGCAACGGGTCGATACCTCTGATGTTGGATTGATAGTCCCAAAGGTATCATCAGCTCAGTAGTAAGTACTTTGGTACTGATAAGGTACTTAATATACTTTTTAGCTCACCTGGCCCTGGTATTTAGTTTAACAAATATAACCGATATGGCTAAAATAGAAAACACAGGGTAAAGTGCAAGTTTTGTCTCTTTTACTGAAAACAGCTTTAGATAGATCTGAAAAGGGCAAAATGTTCCGAATGCACCTGCTGTCTATTTACATAAAAACTGTCAGACAACTTCTAAGAGAAGATATTGCAGAAAACTATGAAAGATAGACAGAAACTTTAAATAATAAAAAAAAAAAGATCATCAGGACAAGATGTATAAATAAGTCAAATGGCCAAAATAGTCAGTCAACTCCTTATTGGAGTTATTGCCCTTTAGTGAAAAATTTTACCATTTTTTTTGTATTTTCATTTAATCTTGAAATCTACAATATAGATAGATAGAAACTTTTAATAGCAGAAATGATAAGCAAGACAAGATCTTTAATTAAGTCAAATTGTTGAAATTCTTACAGTTGACTCCTTAATGGAGTTATTACCCTTAAATGATGATATTTAGTATTTTTGCCTATTATCTTGAAAATTATGATAGATATATAAAAATGTAATAGGAAAAAAGGCAAACAAGACAAGATCTACAAATATAGAAAGTTGGACAAAATCATCAGTTGAAACTTTATAGTAGTTACTGCCCGTAAATGACAATTTTTACAATTTTTTTGTGTTTTGTCTATTTTCTTGAAAACTGTGATAGATAGATACAAATTAAAAAAAAACAAAACTTATCAACATGACAAGATATGCAAACAGGTCAGCATATAAGATAAATTTTCAGTTGTTTTCCTATAGGATTTATTGCCCTTAATTGACGATTTTTCCCCTTTTTTTGTGATTTGGAAAAAAATATAGAAGATCGAGAGAAACTTTGACTAAAGAGGATATGTTAGAAAAAAATATAGTTTTATCTAAATTAACATGAAGATCTTTTATATATGTATTATGAGATTTTGAGAGGTTTTTGTATATATGCATACTCTACCACTGTATCTAAAGTGATGCGTCTGCTCGAGACCGTTAAGTTTTAAATATACATAACGTTACTGTCGAGAGGAAAAATATTGAAGGGCAAGAAATACGGTGCTTAGCATTTTCATCTGAAAATATATTTTGACGATATGATGGAAAAAAGGACGTGAAAACGATCATGTTGTCTTTGTGAAGCGTCATTATTCATGGTCGCTTTTTTCTTGACGTCACAATAGTACAATTACTGATGAGCAATAAAAAATGACGTCTGAATTGAACTTATTTCAAGCAAACCATACAGTGATTATCAAACAATAATCAATCGTTTAGGGAAAGTATAAATCAATTACCAATTTAAAAAAAGTATATATTTATAAAGTTTTAATAAGCTAACTGATGAAATTACAGTATTGCCCAATATACCCGAATAAAAGCCTTTTCTCCGGCAACATGATATGACATTTAATAATCTGACACTGTTAAACTCCATCAAACAAATCATTGAAACTTATACATTTATATATTAAGGAAAAAAACGGAGTTGTTGTTAAACAAATTGAACCTTAACGATTTTAAGGATTTTTCTGAAAATAAAAAAAGCCAAAATAGCTCGATTATGTGATATCTATATTTTTAGAGGAAATCATCATATGGAGATATTTGGGACAGGGTTAATGAAATAAATATGATAAACTCATCATAGATAACAGGATTGAAATTTTGTACGCCAGACGCGTGTTTCGTCTACAAAAGACTCATCAGTGACGCTAGAATAAAAAAGTTAAAAAGGCCAAAATAAAGTACGAAGTTGAAGAGCATTGAAGACCAAAAATTCCGGTTGGCAAATCCTGCACAATATATTTATTGCAAAAAGTATGAAGTTTGGGGAATTAATATGGGATGTTTGCTGGAAAAAATAGGAATCGAAATTGACAAAACAAAAAACGTAATGGAGCATGGTACGTGCAAGTATTCATTTGATAGATATATATTTCACCTGTAAAAAAAGATCAAACTACAATCAACAGTAATATATATTTATACGACAGTGAAAAAAGGATCTGCATTGGAAAATCTGAATTTTGTGAGAGTATTGAAACACTTGCATAATCTAGATTATACAACGGGAAGGAAAGCTCTGTTTCATTTATCATGCTGTAAGGTATAAGCATTGAAGACTTAACAACAACTGTCAAGATAACGATACAGCAATAAAAGCCTTGAAGACTTAACAACAACTGTCAAGATAACGATACAGCAATATAAGCATTGAAGACTTAACAACAACTGTCAAGATAACAATACAGCAATATAAGCATTGAAGAAACAACTGTCAAGATAACGATACAGCAATAAAAACCTTATTTCTATAACATATTCACCTTATATCATAATATCTTTTTTTAGTTTTCCAATTAAATTCCTTCTTATATCACGTATTTAACAATTACTACACGTAGCGTTTTACTTACATTCAAAAATGGTTAGATTTCATAAGGGTTTTCATAACTTTTTAACATAGTTTGTGCATAGCCTAGAATATGCTGAAGAATACACATACTTTTCTTAAAAGTTTGAAAGTTTTTTCTTTAGGAGTGGTAAATATATTTTACTCCGAAATTAAAAATATACAGTTAAAGTGTAGAACAACAAAACAGCTATTTCAATTTCAATTTCACGTTTATCTGCAGATTTGTGCACATAGAAGAAAGGGAATATTGCAATTGTGATATTGTTTACTAATAAGTGTCCATTTTATTATTGATAACACGATACCTGCATTGTGGGATAATAATTGTTGTCGAAAATTGCAATCAACTGTCTGATTGGTGAAAAAAAAAATAATCATATGCAATGCTTGTAACCTTGGCAACGTTTTGTAAAGATAAAGAGACAAGGAGGGCACGATATCTGTTTATTTTTGTGTGAAAAATATGTGACATGCTTCATAAAGATAACTGCAAGAGAAGAATCTTAGTTTGAGTAATAAATTGAATAGTTGAAAATGTACAGATAATAATATTTAGAACATCAAATATATTCTTGTCAATCATAGCTTTTGTTACCTTGGTAGTTTTTTTTATAAAATATAAAATAATATTCATTTGGTAATTTTGGTTTAAGTAAACGAGAAATATATAAAAACTACATTGTGTGTATATTTTCTATTTGCAAGTATATTTGTGATTGAACGTAATACATGACAAATGTTAACAATGGTTAAGTAAACATAGTTGTTACCATAGCAACGATATTTCTGCTATAAAATTATTTAAGTTTTCAAGTGTGTTTTATTTATATAATAACTTTATTGTAAGACTTGAACCTGCATTTACTTTTATTTTTTAAAGTGTCATCTAGTGTAAAATACATTCAAAAGGATAACAGAATAAAAAAGCTGATATTTAAGCTCAGTTGCCATAGCATTTCGTGACGTCATTGTAAGAAAACGGCATATGATACCCATAAAATTATTATTGCTTTGAAGGCTTCACATCATAAATATAAATTGAAAGTATTATCAATAGAATATGAGATGGGGCTAATTTTGCCCCTTAGAGCCCCTATTCCTTTATTAGAATGTCGAAAATGAAGCAAATATTTTCTCACTAAACTTAATTCACTTTCACACTTTCTTTTTACTTATAACGACCAGCACTCGAGACGACCATTCTACTGGAATGTCATCTAAACATGTTAAAAAATGGAGAACAAAATCCTCACTAAGACAGCCACCGAATGACACCCCCAAAAAAAGTACAACACACAAAAAAAAAAAAAAAAAACAAAAAAAAAAAAAAAAAAAAAAAACAACAAAAACAATAACATAGATTACAATAAAAAAAGTTTGCTTGAAATTTAAAAAAAACCCAAACAATTACAGTATTTAATGTTACAGTGCTATAAAAAGAAGAGTATATAGAATATTCACATTATTGCTATGATTCTGGTTACGGGCATTCACATTAATGCTATGATTCTGGTTACGGGCATTCACATTATTGCTATGATTCTGGTTACTGGCAATCACATTAATGCTATGATTCTGGTTACGGGCATTCACATTATTGCTATGATTCTGGTTACGGGCATTCACATTAATGCTATGATTCTGGTTACGGGCATTCACATTATTGCTATGATTCTGGTTACTGGCAATCACATTAATGCTATGATTCTGGTTACGGGCATTCACATTATCGCTATGATTCTGGTTACGGGCATTCACATTATTGCTATGATTCTGGTTACGGGCATTCACATTAATGCTATGATTCTGGTTACGGGCATTCACATTATCGCTATGATTCTGGTTACGGGCATTCACATTATTGCTATGATTCTGGTTACGGGCATTCACATTATTGCTATGATTCTGGTTACTGGCAATCACATTAATGCTATGATTCTGGTTACGGGCATTCACATTATTGCTATGATTCTGGTTACTGGCAATCACATTAATGCTATGATTCTGGTTACGGGCATTCACATTATTGTTATGATTCTGGTTACTGGCAATCACATTAATGCTATGATTCTGGTTACGGGCATTCACATTATTGCTATGATTCTGGTTACGGGCATTCACATTATTGCTATGATTCTGGTTACGGGCATTCATATTAATGCTATGATTCTGGTTACGGGCATTCACATTATTGCTATGATTCTGGTTACGGGCATTCACATTATTGCTATGATTCTGGTTACGGGCATTCACATTATAGCTATGATTCTGGTTACGGAATTCACATTAATGCTATGATTCTGGTTACGGGCATTCACATTATTGCTATGATTCTGGTTACTGGCAATCAGCAAACCATAAAAAAAGTATAACAAAAATTACTGAAATCTAAGGCAAATGTAAAAAGGAGAATTCCATAAAAACTGACAAAATCAAACGTTGTTAATCAACGGAACAGTGAAAAACAACTGTCATATTGCTGACTTGGAACAGGCATTTCCAAAGGAAATGGTTGGTAAAACCTGATTTTATAGCTATCTAAACCTCCTACTTGTATGACAGTTGTTTATAGTTCCGCCTATATTGGCAAAACTGAATGTGCAACTATAACAGACATAATAGGTAAATGTGACAATAATTGGGATCCAGCAGCCAAAATTGTGTAAACATACATCACCACTCACTAAAAAATAAAAAACAAACATTCAAATAAGTCTAACAAAGACGCCAAACAAGAAAGGTGTTGTAGTTGATAATAAATTTGACAAAGACGACAGGAAAAAAGTTTTTGTAGTTGATAGTACACATCGTATATAGCACACACCTTCTCGATAAAGTACAAATTAAGGAAAAATATAAATACTAGGGTAAACAAACCCGAAACAACACATTAAAAGAAACCTCTTGAGTCCAAATTGCTCCTCAAGACCCACCTCCACCAGGAACACCTAAAGTCAAAAACCCGAGAGCAGTAGCATAAATGCATAAAAAGTAAGCTTTTAGCCGTATGTTGCTTTGATGTGTGCATAAGTGAGAAACGTTTCATTTGATTTCATAATTAGGCTTAATATGTTTATTGTTTGTATTATAGTTACAACATTTTATTTTGAATGATATAATTTTAGATTCCATTAGGGTTATCTTCAGCAGTATGTATAAAAGTTGGACAAAATGTTGGATCTGGGGATCCAATTAAAGCTCAGACGACATCTAGAGTTGGAATCTTGGTTGGGTGTATGTTATTTTACTGTTCATGCATTTTCATATACAGTCTTTAATAATTGTGATACATTTGGCTGATGATATCAGCACATTTTGTGTTAAGGTCCCTTTTTATCATAGAGCCCAGAACGTTGCAACGCATTTATGCATTCCTGGCTTCAAATATTTAGGTTTGAGCTTTCCTGATGAAGGTAATTTCAGAAAAGTGCTTGGGATCCACAAAAATTATAAATTGTTATTTTCATTTAATAACATTACAATAAACCGTCTATAATGAATACAAAATCGTGTAAATTTTTTTCTTGCCATCTTTCTAAAATTTTACAGCATTTTTTTTTATCAAAGCAGGGAGCTATAGTCACAATTTAGTTCTTAAAACAAGCATCCTTCTCTTTTAGTTCTCGTTTTTTTTTTATATGGAAACATAGTTGTCGAAAGAATTTTGCCGTTTTGTGGAAAACAAAAGGAGAGAGCGCTACAATTCTTAAATTCTCGTAATTGATTAGTGCGAATCCAAATTCTACTCGCAACGGTTTCACCATATGCCTTGTCCAAGACATTAACTTCTTAGACGAAATGTAATATTTTACATGTTCAAAGAGTAATAAAAAAAGGAAAAAATAACATAATATAAAATATATAGAATAACATTAACGGTTCAAATTGTACTGCACTAGAAGGGCATTTCGACAAGTAATGCCTCTTCAGTGATGCTCGAGACCATGGTATATAACATCCCAAACCTAATACAAACGTTTAAGAGCTGATAAAATAAAAAGACAGAAAGTAAAGCCAAACCTTGCAAGGTATCAGAGCTATGCAACGAGAGACATTATCTGAAAATGAAATGAGATTTTGAATGCAAAGAAGTAACACAAAACATCCATATTAGCAACAAACATTTTGACAAGAATATGCATCATTACACATAAACGTAGGAGACCTGAACACGAATGCAAAAGAGAGGCAAAAGATATCAAAGGGACATTCAAACTCATAAGTCGAAATAAACTGACAACGCCATGGCTAAAAAAGTAGGCGACCAACAGACAAACAATAGTACACAAAACACAACACAGAAAACTAAGGACTGAGCAATAAGAACCACGCCAAAAACTGTTTGTGATCTCAGGTGCTCCGGAAGGGTAAGCAGATCCTGCTCCACATGTAGCAAATGTTGATAAAACACAATAAACCTTACAATATAGTTGAATATCTACCAGTTTTGATAAGATACATTGAATTTTACAGTTTGATCTGATAGTTGTTAATACATGTACAACCCTGCCTCATGTTAGCCGAATGGTTAAGCTCGCACCAACATATTACACGCAGTCATATACCGTGAGGTGAAGTGTAGGTAATCTCTCATTTGCAGCCATACAAAATAAAAATTTAATAGACAAAGGTAATAATTTCTACCTTTAATAAAAGTGTTGACGATGTTTAGTGTCGTTTCAAATATCTACTGCAGGGAAAAAAAGAGAAAAAAATTATCGAATACTAACTGCTCAAATGTTTTATTGTAAAATGTTTTTAATCGATCATAAAGTGTGTTGTTTTCAGGGATAACTGCGTTGTTTACTAGCACATTTTACATTTCATTGAAAGATATTGTTCCAAAAGCATATACCAGCAATAGGTAAGTTAATTAACAATGAAAAATACAGAAATTATAAAAATAAGAAGATATAGTATGATGCCAACGAGACAACATTCCACCAGAGACCAAATGACATAGACGTTAACATCCATAGGTCACTGTACGGCCTTCAACAATGAGCAAAACCCATACCGCATAGTCAGCTATAAAAGCGACCGAAATGACAAATGTAAAACAATTCAAACGAGCAAACTAGAGTCTTTTTTAATATTAAGTAGGGTTTTATATCTATCTATAACGGAACTTTTGTTTGTTTTTGCACAAACTACTGAACATTCAGACATGTCTGCATACAAATAGTGCTTTCAAAATTTAAAATGCGAATTTTTACTTTTTCAAAACATATGCTGTCACACTTTTCGCAATGATAAAAACATCGCAAAAAAAAAAAAAAAAAATGCAGAATTGAAATATCAGTTTCACACCGGTATAATTAAAATATTATGGTGAATTTGAATATGTTTTATGTGTCAGAAAATGGTTAAGCTACTTTCAAAAAAGTAAAACTGATAAATGTTTCATTGATGTCTGACAATATACCTAATTTACCGATCAAAGAGCACCATACACGTGTTTTGGGAATGACTCTTGTTTGTTAGTGTACACCGATATTTTCGGTGAACCTGGTTATAAAATAGCGGCCATTTTTTATTGAAAGAGGAAGCCGGACTGCCCGGAATAACACTTTTCCGGTACACTTTTTGTATGATGTACTGAAGGACTTACCGTAGTATCTTTGTATTGTAGCGAAATCTTACAGTTGACTTCAAAAGTGATGCCGCAGATAGCTACATACAACTTCATCAATATAACAATGGTAATTATTGAAGCATGGACATGCCCCAATGTATTATTTTTTTTATACATATTGCGATTATTCTGCTTTGCATAATTTCAATTGCGAATATTTTGCACACTGTTAAATGTCATTACGGGAACATGCATTAGGAGCAAATTCTTTAAAGGGTCATTAGCTGTCTAATTCCTGTTCTCCGAATCGACTCAAATTCTCATTTTTTTTAATTTTAAACATGGTAAAATGTCTTTTCAATTTACAAAAAAAGTCCTCAAGAAACAATGTACATTGCATGAACTCGTTATAATATATCAACATTTCATGTTTATTTTAGAATAGACTCCATTTAATTAACTATTGAGATGATCTCCGAAGAATTACGTAGGTCATATGACTTGATGTAAATATAGATACAAATATAAATACACAGACAAGACGTGCAATCGTAAAATGACGATTTTGCAAGGTCTGATTTATTTTATAAAAAGTAAAATCACAAAAATACTGAACTCCGAGGAAAATTCAAAAAGGAAAGTCCCTAATCAAATGGCAAAATAAAAAGCTCAAACACATCGAACGAATGGATAACAACTGTCATATTCCTGACTTGGTACAGGCATTTTTTTGTTAAGTAGAAAATGGTGGATTGAACCTGGTTTTAAAGCTAGCTAAACCTCTCACTTGTATGACAGTCGCATATAATTCCATTATATTGACAACGATGTGTGAACAAAACAAACAAAAACAATAGGTAAAAATGTCACAAATAGGGGTAAATAGTCTAATTCGGTAGGTCACATTCGTGAAAAGGGAACGAGATTGTAGTTACGACATAAGGAACATATCCGATATCATCTGTGAAACGGATATTCCATAACGGTCAACCAACTCGTGATGGCATCCGTAAAATTTACAAAGTGATGATTTCAACTTCACCATTTGGAACGCTTAGTTTAAAAATGAAAATTCACAATTGAGAAGCTGAAATCATCTCTTTTGTCGTGAAGTTTTGTTTTTAACCGACCCTCATAGTCAATTTCTAGATATAAGTCATAATCAAATGGCAAAATCAAAAGCTCAAACACATCAAACGAATGGATAACAACTGTCATATTCCTGACTTGGTACAGGCATTTTCTTATGTAGAAAATGGTGGATTGAACTTGGTTTTATAGCTAGCTAAACCTCTCACTTATATGACAGTCGCATCAAATTCCATTATATTGACAATGATGCGTGAACAAAACAAACAGACACAATAGGTAAAATGTCAGAAATAGGTGTACAGCAGTCAACATTGTGTAATCACTATAAAAACAAACAAATGTAACGAAGAAGCACAAAAAGGCATACATCAAATTTAACATCCTCATTTTGTTTTATTATTATACGATTATATTTATCTATGTAAAACCACCCATAAAGGATGGAAGGTTTTAAGTAATGGCGTAAAATCGCGCGTTTGAAATTCGCACAGGTAGACATAAAATAATTTTGTCGTTCAAAGTATGACGGGATACATAAGTACAGAGCCACGTAAAATGGATATCACAAAAAAACAGACTTAACAGTGAAAGTAATATTAATAAATAAAATAATATTATGTCACAGAAACAAAATGTAAATCATCGTTTTACCTGTATTTGAACGATTTTTTATGGGGAGAATCCATCAAAGAGAGGGATCTTCCTAGTGGCTGCCTTGTTTCACTTATTAATTTTGACAATCTACTATTCTTTTTTTTTAATAACTAAACATGCTTGGCCAATGGTGTCCATCCCAGTGAAAGATTGAATTGAAGTTCGTATAAATACGGATTCAAATGAGTTGATTATTGACTTGCGAGCCAAAAATACATCATCGATATTATTTAGTATATTTTGACAAAATTGAATCAAAACTGACTGCTTATAGGGAAACATTATTTCACAATTTTGCTTTTATAAATGTTTGGAAAAAAAGTCATATTTTGATTTTTTGTCAATTTCGTAGATAATGCCCTTTTAATAAACAATTAAATCAATTTCAAGTCATTGTAGACAAGTTTATGGTTATGTAATAATGTAGTACTGTGCTTAGTATTTATAAACATTTCACATTCTTATATCAAGGCAATGCGACGCCTTCAATTTTTTCAAGTTGCACAGATTTTTCTGTTCTAGAAATACATTTTGTAGTTTAAACATAATCAGCCGTGCCATAAGGTTATGATGAATCTTTAATATGTAAATTTTAATTACTGTAAACTCAACATATGTTTGTTGATACAAATTTAATGATTGTTTTCTTATATCATAAAAATATCTTACCCTTTTTCACATGGTCTGAGGTCTTTTGATTTTAATAACCAAGCCATAACGACCAAACAAAACACACCAACAGTATACAAAAAAAAACAACATAAAAAACTAAAGAAAGAGCAACACGAACCACACTGAAAACCTGGGATGATATCAGGTGCTTCGGAAAAGTAAGGAGATCCTGCTCCACATGTAGCACTCGTGGAGTTGCTCATGTACAAACTCGGTGATAAATCTAATTCGGTTATGTCACATTAGGGGTAAATAAGACGGGATTGTGGTTACGACATTTGAAATATATCCGTCGTTATCTGTGAAACAGATATCCCATAATTATCAACCAACTCGTGATGGCGTCCGGAAAGCCAGTGATGTATAAGTACTTTTCAACTTAACTGGGCTTCATTTTACAAAGGGGACTTAAAAGAGTAGCCAATACTTTGCCTTAGTTTCTAAATAATGTTTTATTTTATGAACGAGGAATTTAGAAAATGTAATAAATCATATCAATACACAGAAGAACTGACAATTAAACTGGTCATACACTCATTGACTAACAGTCCACCACCAGCTGTATCGACCCAATGTAAGTAAAAGAAAATTAAACAAGCGCTTTTCTGGATTTTCCATCACTAGGAAGGATCAAACCTTAATGTTTGAAACGAGGGATGTATAAATACATAGAAACTGTAGGAGCTATACGGACTTTATATACAGGAGTGTGCTCCTTACGCAGAAACTGCTCCAACAAAGTTATGAGGAGGACAGATTAAAAATGACACTCCGTAAATTTTACGGACACCATCACGAATTGGTTGATCCATACGATGTGTTTTTGTCCAAACTAACTAAGGACATTTTTACCACGTGTTAGATTGTGGTTTGTCATTACGTCGCCTGATCTTTTAATTACCGAACGTGACTTATTCCCGATTGTGACTGTTTTGCTGAGTGTGAAACCGCATTGCTATAAGACGTGTCACGGTACTTTTCTATCCCAAATTCATGAATTTAATTTTGATGTTATATTTGTTATTCTCGTCGGATTTTGTCAAATGTCTTAAATAAGCTTTGATTTTCAAATATTTTGGCCTCGAGAATCACTGAAGAGACATTGATTGTCGAAATGCGCATCTGGTGCAGAAAAATTGGTACCGTTTATGTTATTAACGTCTTTTCTGTTATATTCGTGTGTTATGGTAAAGATAATTAATCACCCCTTCATTTATTAGATTTTAGTTTGGTTCAACGAAATTTTTACGATATATTTGGTTTACAATTTGATTCAGAAGAAACACCGACATAGCTAGATAATACAATTAATAATCTAATTACTACCACAATTTAAAATTAATAGTATTGTAGTTTTCATTGTTATTAATAAATGTAATGTCAGTATTACAAATCTAATCTTGAATCAATCCTAATTCTATCTTATTCTTGGGAAATATTTTTACAAATTCAAATGTGACGTCACTTTGTGTTTTTTTTAGAATTTCAAATGTGACGTCACTTTGTGCGTTGAGGCTTTGGCTAACTCGGCTGTGTATTTTCATGTGTTGGATTAAGTTGTTTTATGTAATGTATCCGTTTTATTCTGTAGTTAGTCCCACTTCGGTTTTATCATGTATATCTATTATATAGTCGTTTTATAAATTTACTGTTTGCAAAAGTATAAATTATTCTAAATAATAAGAATGTTCTTGTCCCAGGCAGAAAACCCTGGCCGTGTTAGGCGCAACTTTTTGCAAGTTTTGGTCCTCGGTGCTCTTCGGCTTTGTACTTGTTTTGGCTTTCAAACTTTTTTCATCTGAGCGTCACTGGTTAGTCTTGTGTGGACGAGACGCACGTCTGGCGTGTTAAATTTTATAGAAAACCTAGTACCTTTTGTTAGCTATTATTCGTGTGTTTCTTTGTCCTATATGTTCTCCCATTTATTTGTATTGTAGTCATGGCAAGTAATGTTGTCATTTTAATGTTATATTTAACATTGCCATAAAAGCGGGAGGTTTGGCATGCCACAAAACCAGGTTCAACCCACCATTTTTTTCTTAAAATGTCCTGTACCAAGTCAGGAAAATGGCCATTGTTATATTATAGTTCGTTTCTGTGTGTGTTACATTTTAATGTTATGTTTTTGTTGTGTCGTTGTTCTCATCTTATATTTGATGCGTTGCCCTCAGTTTTAGTTTGTAACCCGGATTTGTTTTATCTCTATCGATTTATGAGTTTCGAACAGCGGTATACTACTGTTGCCTTTAGGAGCCATATTTCAAAAAGGGACATAAAAATTGGTTAAATTCACCCATGGTCAAGTTTGACTCAAAAAGTGATTAGAAATGACACTGTTGGTCAGTGATATTTGGTGGCAGAATCAGTACGAGTCTCATTCTCATGGAAATTATTTGGTCTTACCCATAAGTCATGGTCCATTGAATTTGAAGTCAATGAATTTTTGCAATCAATTGTATTAGCATTGTCACATCTCATTTCCATAGAGATTATATGGCACAAAACCCAAAGTCATTTTCTATTGACATTGAAACTTATCCGTAGAATATATGTTGAAAGTTTGTGATTAGGTCATTTTAAGATGTTAAATCAGTGATATATTTGATAGGTTTTTATATATGTATTGTCACATCGCATTTCTTCGAATAGTTGTTAATTGGTTAATTAACAAGGTATGTGCAATTCTGAACGTGATTCATTATGGAGTACCATGCATAGTTAACAATTACACTTGGTTAAGTAAAATTAATCCAAACGTATCTAAAACAATCATATCAATAGAGGGACAATGACTAATAATATATAAAAAAAAAAATCATATAAAAATAACACTCCAAAAGAAGGAAAAGGTCTTTAAAACATTAAAAAGTAAATTAAGTCGATCATCAAAAACGCCATTAATAAAGGGGCGTGAAAGCCCCAAAACTCGTGCAGCTAAGGTTTCAACTCCAAAATTGCACACGTGTTGTAGCTTATGTAAAACGCCGATGAGAGATTTTATAAATGAGGAAAAAGTCGGGATAGACATGTTCCATAAAACTCACTGTACTTTTATTCTTTAATGAAGTTTATTTTTTATTCGTTGCATTTCAATAGAAAGTTTTTACATGTCTTCATTTAGCATTATTGTAGGGCATGATATGATGCCTTACTGAAAACTATAAGAAACAAAATGATTAACAACGGGAACTCATTCTAATGAAGAAGGTGTAACAAGTTATTATTAAATACTCTATAATCATGCAGACTACTTTTACTAATTAAATTGTTAACATCAGAATGAGATATAGATTATATCGCTTTTAATATTATATTATGAGATAGAAAAATATTTTAACGAAGACATGTTTTTAGAATATCGATAATTGAATCGCTTCAATTTATTATTTCGTGGTTTTGTGAAAATCTTTTGAGAAATATATCATGATGACATTATGCTGCTGATTTCATTAACAATATAATTGTTTGCAATATGGATATTTATGTCAGCTGAAGTATCTGCATCATGGGAGCAGAAATAAGACTTAAAGAGTAATAATGTCCCTAATATATGGTGCAATTGGTGTCTGCGGTTGATTGGAGTTCATTTTTATTTTGCAAATGTCAATGCATATAGAATTAATGTATTTAAAAAAATCTTTACAAAAGTTTTAAAATGCTAAAGTCAATGAATAGCCAGTCCAAAACTTTAAAAATATTTATGCAAGGTAAACTTTTAGACCACAGTGGAAAAAAATAGCATAAGGGTAATAAGATACAAATCTATTATAAAAATTGTCTCTAGCAACATAAACCGAAAAGCTAAATTGAAACTCGTTGGCGATAAAATGACGAAATCATATGCACTCATTTGCAAATGTATATATATATTAGATTTGTGGAAGCAAAGAATTTTTATGCAAATTCATATGAAAAGAGGGAATTACTTAAAGATCCACTTGATGAAAAAAAAAAAAAAATATGAAGCATTTGTTTTTCGGTTTACGTAAACGTTCAGCCAATGTTAGAGAGAGGGAAAGTACAAAGGAACTAGATAATACAATACATGTATGAGTGTATGTCATATGCCAGATTGTAGCTCATTGTAACACTTTTTGTAGTCAACCAAATATTCTATCACCACTTATCAATCTCATTTATTGAAAAATGTCGTTTTGTGAGTGGACAATCGTTGAATCATGGAGAGTTTACTATTTAAAACAGAACTTAATTAAATCTATAGTCAGTGAAAAAACGTCAATTATGACAAAAGGCAAATTAAAAATATTATATAAAAAAAAATGTGGTATGATTTCCAATGAGACAACTATCTACCAGAGTACACATTAAGTGGATGTAAGCAATTTTAGGCAACCGTACGGCCTTCAACAACGAGAAACACCCATACGGTATAGTCGGATATAAAAGGCCCCGACATAAAAAAAATTTGAAACTTATCAAAAGAGAAAACTAACGGCCTCATTTATAACAAAACAATTTACGGAAAAACAAATATGACAGATATGAACCGACGACAACCACTGACATACAGGCTCCTGACTTGGGACAGGCACATATATAATGTGGCAGGGTTAAACATGTTTGTGAGCGCTATACATTCCCTCCTAACCTGAGACAGGCGTATAACAGCACAATATAAGAATAAACTGTAAAAATCAGTAGCAATTGGCTTAAATCAAAAGATCGATACGAGGCACAAAATTAACTAACATAAAAACCAAAAGCAAAGCCTTGAAATAAGAGTACTCGCATTTACTAAAATCTGGTTCAAAGTCAATTACAACAAATTCAAATGAATCATGTTCTCCCATACTAAAGTTATTTTGTTTTTAAATAAGAATAACATTATCCTTCCAGCTTGTTTTGAATGGCATTTTACGCGGAACAGGACATCAGAAATATGGAGGCATAGTAACGGTTATAGCGCATTATGTCATAGGAGTACCGCTTATGGTAGTACTTGTTCTGTATACCTCGTTAGAAATTGCAGGTAAAATTAATTACTACGTGCAAAACCATATAACTCACCGTATAAGCAGATCATATTGGGATAATTTCGGTTTTATAGTATCATTAACCCACCTGGAGAGCTGGACATTCTTAGTTCTATCAACAAAAACAGGTCAAGCTTATAAGTTATATATTTGTGTCTGCCTCATCTTTGCCTATGCACGCAGCATTGAGGATTTGAGTTAAGACTGCTCGGCTCAGCTCGTCATATGACGTATATGATAGTGTGATTTGTATATGTATAAGTATATAAGAACCGTTTTGAACATTAAATATTCTTTTTTCTTTATTCCTAATTCTATTTATATCATATAAAGTTAGTTGCAACAATACCTCGCCGATGTTCATTAATCGAATAGAAAGAAATCAAGGTAACAAACAAAAAGTGATGGAATCGGAAGAACTCCAAAAAGAGCAACACTGGGTGTGTCGACAGGGTAAAGTCTCCTTGCATCACCCGCCATACGCATCCACACTAAGTCAAAATGTCGTAATCAGGAATATGACACATTGAAGTAAATGTACATATCCGACTACTATTCTGCTATCTACATATATATATATGCACGAAAACACGTCCCTAAAGAGTTGAACAGACCATCGTCACTCAATTCGTGATGGTGACATTAAAACTTATGTAGTGTCGATTTAAGTCGTTTTTCCTTATAACTCTCAACGAACAGGTTTTGTGTCAGAAGCACATCCCTGTTAATAAAACCCGTATAGTTTGAACATGTGCGAGCATAACGTATTAACATTTTTTCTGATTATATGTTTAATATTCAGCACTGGACCTAAAGCATACATCCAGTATCTATCACGTACATTTTCCTAACTGTTTTTTCAGAAAACTGAATGTGTATAAATGTCAGTGAGAAAGATTGAGTGTTAGATTGATTAATTGGTGTTCAGCAATATTGTGATAATTCGTGGCGGTTAGTTTTTATTGGTGGAGGGAGCCGGAGTGCCCGGAGAGAACCACCGACCTTCCGTAAGAAAACTGACAATCCTAGTCAATCAAGATTGGAGTCTAGCGCATATGCCACGTGCAGGATTCGAACTCGACAGGTTAATGATACAGTAGTTCGATTCCTTAGACCACTTGGTCACCGATGCCCCTCAGTGAGAAAGAAGAACTGGACACAAATACTAATGTCATATACCGAAAAGGAATAATGATAAATATTGTGTTTTGAATGCTCCAAAATACTTAAATCGTGTAGTGAAGAACATTTGTTTGATGAGTGCGAAAACTATCTATGGTATGATCATTTAATAATGTTTCATTATAATGAAAAATATAATTGTAGTACAATACATGAAGAATATTATATGAATTGTTTTAGGTGTATGGTGGGCTTTCTGTACAGCTATTGTATTCATGTTTGTTCTATATGCTGCAAAAATATTATCAATAAGCTGGGAAAATGAGTGTAAAAAGGTATGAATGTCTAGGTATAGTGAAAAACGTGATTGTCTTTTAATTGCCTTACATATTTCAATAGGATTAGTGCTTGAGTTACTTTTTTCAGTATTTAGTTATGTGTGTATTTTACTGAAGATAACAATATAGATATGTAAAATGGAAAGTTCTGAGAACGACTCCTAAAATGATGTAATCATAGAATTTAATTTACTAAAGTGCTGTTACTAAAGAAACTTGATAAATGGAAATAGGCATGTTAGTTCCTTGCCACTCACAAATGTCATTTAGCCAACAAACGATAGAAACTGTACTGGTGTTTTGCTTAACAAAGAGAGTTTCAATAACGGCATAAATCAAATTATTTTCTTCGAAGGCCAAAGAAAGGACAGCAGTTAATGTGACATTGAATGACCATCCAGTCTGTGGAGGCAAGTTGTAGACACTATAAGTTTGTTACCTTTGTTCATAATTAAAGAACTAAGACATTTGCTATTACAATCCAAACTTTTCTGATTGGGTTCCATTAATATATCCTCCAGAACTAGAAATTAAAGAAACAACAGACACGGCTTCCTCTGCCTCATTTTTAGACTTAAACCTCGAATGTGACATAAGCGGTAATCTCAGTACCAGAATCTATGACAAACGAGACAATTTTAATTTTGAAATTATCAATTTCCCCCACCCTAGTAGCAACATACCAACTTCACCTGCATATGGGATATACATTTCCACACTCATTCGATATTCAAGAGCTTGCAGCTGCTACCCAGACTTTATAAAACGTCACCAGTGTCTGAGCAGAAAGTTGATGAACCAGGGTTATGTCAAAGAACGTTTCTAAAAAAGTTCATCGGAAGATACCAAGACCTTGTTGATAAATACTCCGTATCAACTTCACAAATAATACATGATGGTCTTGAAGTATAGATTCTAGGTACTGACGTTGTCTATCATCTTAATTACGTGTTAAAGTGTTTTTTATTTGTCTTTGTAAATTATTAACCTTTACTGTTAAGTCCATTTTCGGTAATATCCTTTTGGCGTGGCTCGGTACTTATGCATCACGCCAATGTGTTGTTGTGCTGTGGTCATTTTTTGTATTCTTGTCTTTCATTTTTGCTTATGTGCTATGTCTATATCACATTTTGTTTTCAAACATTCAAACCCATTAGGCGAAAACAAATTGACAACGCCTTGGAAAAAAACGAAAAACGACCAAAAGATTAACAACAGTATACAAAACACAACATAGACAACTAATGACTGAGCAACACGAACCCAATTAACAGTACGTATAGTACACAATGATCTAAGGACAAGAAACATGTTTAGGCTTGTCATTTTGTACAGTTATGATAAAAGTGTTATTTTTTTGTATTTTTGCTTGATCCATATGAGTGCAATTTGAAAATACAGTTGTTATTAATATTTTTCAGCTCGAAATACATACTTTTTTTAATATACAGAGAGTAAACTGTATTTTTATTTTCACTACATTTAGATTATTTCGGTTTTTTTTTGGCTCTCACTGAGAAGTAAGCGTTTGTTTGTAGCTGTTATGGTAAACTTGGTCCAACATAGATTCATTTTAATGTTGACATGATAGTTAATTGGACAACGTATGACAAAAGAAAGCAAAGATAACATGTATTATAAAATAAAAATTCGTAGTAAACATTTGATACGATGAAAATGAAAAGTTAAAGTCCATGTACGTTACAAGTGACAAGTGTACTGGGTACATGGATACTTCTTTTACAACTTTTGTATCTGTGTTGTAATAGCCGAAACCGAATAAACATCCGGTTCAACACAAGAACCAATGTTGAAAATCGACCCATGTTCAAACCTGACATCCGTGAAGTTTTAGAGAATTTTTTTTATTCATTATTTTTTATCGTTGTCTTTCTATTTTTGATATTGCTATAAAAAGTAAAATAACAAAAATACCAAACTCCAAGGAAAATTCAAAACGGAAATTCCTTTATCAAATGGCAAAATAAAATTATATTGCACTGGTTTTTTTTCGTTAAATCGTTATATTGATCTAATGGTTTGATTTAGAAAGGTCAAATGTCGAATTTTATATTCCTGAAGTCAACAAATAACGCCCACAAAACAAAAGTCAACACAAATGAAAAAAAGAACAAGAAGATGAAAAAACAAGACATAATATATATTTCACAAACGAAAGAGCTTCATTGAGACAGCAGTACAGTTTGTTGGCATGTATAACAAGAATTATCATCCGTCGTGGTCGAGTGGCATTATGCACGGAGCGAAGACAAGTAATTATTAAAACAAATGCGCGCATACATAAGTCAATTTGAAATCGTTTTTACGAGGTTTAAAGTTCAAACAGTTAGATAACTAGTTAACGTTAGGTCAGTACATTCTTGAAAAATAATCTCCAGTTAAAACAATTGACTGTCGTCAGAGAAATTAATCAAGGACCGCGAATCATACATTAAGACAACATAATTTCTTGGTTATCGTCTTAACCGATTACGCAGCTAAGTAAAAAGACAACATAATTTCTTGGTTATCATCTTAACCGATTACGGAGCTAAGTAAATTGAAAGTATTAAACCGAGGATTTAATAGAGGGTTAAATTGAGCCACAAAAAGAAAATAACCTACAGTTAAATTTCTTTCAAGGTTAAGAAAGTTAATCCTCGTTTGAAATTTTAACCAATAAACGAACAATCGGGTTCAAAGAGTCTTAAAAATGTCTTCTTCATATCAAGATGCTGTCCATAAATTAATACCATAATATGACGACTTTGTACTAGGATCTATAACCAATGTCATAATTTTAGCTTTTCTTTACTCAACTTCCTATCTTAATTAGTCAAATGCCATCTGCCTTATGCCATATCAAGATTTTATTCAAGCAGTTTTCACAAGATGATATCCAAAGAAGAACGATGTTACAATGTCATAATATCTGATTCCCATGCCTCATAAAGAATGATAATATGTCAATTTGCAAAGCATGTCTGTTGCATCATACTTGGAATCTTCTTAAGTTAAAATAGACTGTTAGTTCATTTGTGGTTATGGATAAAATCAACAGACATTCTAAAAAGAGAACGCAATGATTAAACTGACATGCATAATATACTACCGTTGAAAATATTTTAGGGGATCAAAGGTCATCAAGTGAATGCAGCTATACAGACACCAAACCAAGTAATAACGACTGTCGTCAGCTGTTTGGACACGTGGTCGAAGAACGTCCAGCATCTCTGTTTAAAGTTGTTATATGTAAACGATGCTTAATGTTTGTTTCATTACTGCTAATTTTAGTAGCTAGTATTGTTCTAAATGTGTTCCTCCATAATAAGTTTCAAAGTAACGTAGAATGTTTTGTAAATTATACAATGTACAACATTACCCAACATTTGAATATAACAAAGGTCATTCCTTGCCATCCATAACCAATATTACGAATTGGCATAACACTAGACTAAAGTAAAATAAAATAATACAAATCTTTTTAAAACAAGTTTAAGCTTGTAACAACAATTTATAGTTTACTTTGGAGATTTTATAGATTTTTAACGCAAAAATATGACTCATATATTTATTAAAGAATATTCCAATACTGTTATGGTTTTATATTTGCTTCCGGTTAAATTTCATGAACCACATTTGAATAGCATAAATTGATTTTATTTACTTGTAATTCAAAGATAGATTTGACCGATGACTGACTCCTAACTTAATTTAATTATGTGCTGCCTATTTCACCAACGAATTATGCAGCTATGTCAATAACATTTTTACTGGTTATATTGACCTTTTCAGGTTTGTACTTATGAGTAGCACGACGGGTGCCACGTGTGGAGCAGGATCTGATTATCCTTCCGGAGCACCTGAGAGAATCCCGGTCGGTTTTGGTGGGGTTGGTGTTGCTCAGTCATTAGTTTTCTATGTGATGTTTTGTGTACTATTGTTTGTAATTTGGTCGTTTTTCGTCTTTTGCCATGGCATTGTCAGTTTGTTTTCAACTCATGAGTCTGAATATCCCTTTGGTATCTTTCGCAACTCTCTTGTTGGAGTTAGATCAATGTTTCATATCGTTACTGAAATTGTCAATTTTTATTTAAAATAATTCTTCATATTTTTATTTAAATCATCAGTTGTACCCTGGACAATAAAACATTTTATTCTATTTTATCATTGATTTGCAAAGTTATTATCAACTTTTTTTGGTATTTGTCAGTCAGTCTATTGTAAGATTTAACAATCACAGCAGTTGAAGATTATTTTTGATACATTTGACACCGGAAATAAAATGTCAGGTCCAGTATGATTATACTTAGATGTGGATTTACGACAATGTGACAGTAACATTGAAAAGAAGAAATCTTTCGGGACATCTAGAGGTCAGCATACGGTCTCCAGCAAAAAAAGTAAAGTAACAAAAATACCAAACTCCAAAAAAAGTTCAAATCGGAAAGTCCCTTATAAAATGGCAAAATCAAAAGCTCAAACACATCAAACGAATGGAAAACAACTGTCATATTCCTGACTTGGTACAGGCATTTCCTTTTTTTGAAAATGGTGGATTAAACCTGGTTTTATAGCTAGCCTAACCTCTCACTTGTATTGTATGACAGTTGCCAAAATGGATTAGACAGTAAAGGTTAATAATTTACAAAGACAAATAAAAGAACACTATAACACGTAATTAAGATGATAAACAACGTCAGTACCTAATATCTATACTTCAAGACCATCATGTATTATTTGTAAAGTTGATACGGGATATTTATCAACAAGGTATTGGTATCGTCCGATGAACTTTTTTAGAAAAAGGACGAGACGTTCTTTGATATAACCCTGGTTCATCAACTTTCTGCTTAGACACTGGTGACGTTTTATAAAGTCTGAGTAGCAGCTGCAAGCTTTTGAATACCGAATGAGTTGGGAAATGTATATGCCATATGCAGGTGAAGTTGGTATTTTGCTACTAAGGTGGGGAAATCGATAATATCAAAATTATAATCGTCTCGTTTGTCATAGATTTGTAATAAGATAATGGCCAAACGGGATAAACAAAATATCAATCGACATCCATCGGTCAATATGCAAATTCAGCAAGATTCAAGTGCCACAACGACAAATCAAAATAAAGATACATCTTCAGATAAATATGCAGTCAAGAGTCGCAACGATATAAAAAAAATATAAAGATACATCACCGCGTCAATTTTCAGTCAAGAATTCCAGTGATATACAAAATCTAAAGATACGTTAAGCTGTCAATATGAAGTCAAAAGTCGCAACGATAAACAAAATCGAAAGATACACGTAGAGGTCAATATGCAGTGATAAACAGAGTTCTGTACCATATGTTTGGCTCCAATCACCTCAAATGTACAAAAATGTGACCGTATCAGAGATCTGTCATAATACCAATAATTTGGTAAAATATATCATGAAATTAAATTTTACACTAACGAGTTCTTGACTTTATGGAGACACTCACCATGTCAACGTACCCGGTCTTGCTCCTTTTAGAGTTAATGCGATTTCCTCAGTTTCCGTTTTTATATTTGATTTGTTTCTGATTAATGGATATATAGATTTGAATATCGGTACTGTACTGTTGCATATAATTTAAATTAAATGTTTCTTAAGAATATTGCGTTTGTTTGAGTAAAATTGTCTGCACTATATATGTCCTCTTTGTTAGTCTATACGTTTGTACTGATCGTAAATATCAGCATCAACGGAGAATATTATTCACATACAGTATTTGTCTTAGAGAAATACATGCTTGTTGTTGACGATAAGAAACATGTTGTGATGTGGTATTTCTGTATATTGGAAAAAATTGACCACCCTACTCGAAATAATTTTTATAATAGTTGTTCGCAGCATTAAAAATCTAGAACTACTATCTTCATCAATAGCTATGTCCGTATGACATTTATAGAAAAACAAAACAGAAGGTATCAAATAAATCAATCAGAAACTGGAGTCATAAGCACCATACAATAGCGGATTGAAAAATGTATTTTGTCTAACATTAGGAATAAACCATCGGTACTATCAAATGCTCCAACCCTAAAACAGGATACTTCACTAAACCCTAGATCAAACACAACACGGACCCCTTAAAAACAAAATAAGGGGTTAACTCAAGTTAACCGGATGGGAAAGGAGTTTTACTTATGGCACCTGTCGTATTGCTCTCTCTCGGGGATAACACAATCGACCAAAAGAGGAAGGGGTTCTGGGTACGAAAAAAATAAAATATACATTGTTATTTGTGGTACAGATATTGTATTACGGTAAACCAAGTTATGATGGTGTACGTAAAATATTCGAAGTGATGACTTCAACTTAATAATTGCATACCCATAGTTCACATAGCTTTGTTTTAAGCAGGGACCCTCTATCAAGGATGCTATTATAAGAAACGCATTCTATGGAATATTGCATCAACATGCAGATATATATACTTTATATGTAATAGGTGCTGCTTGAAAGCTACTTCAGAGAAATAAAAAAATCACAAAAGAAAATTGAAGTCCTATCTTTTGGTGTACGTTTTGTTTTCAATCTCATTCCTTATTTCTAAGTAAAAAAAATAAATAAACGTAACCGTATCTGTTGTATTCTTTATCTAAAGTTTAAAAGAATAGACGCGGTCAACGTAGTCAACACAATTTAAATTATGCAGGTATCTAGCGAAGAGTGAAGTCAAAGGGTAATTCTAGCTTCCAAATGCTCTTCCTTAGAAATTCTGCATAAATATAAAAATAAGGAGTGATATGATTACCAATTAGACAATTATCCACCACAGTTAAATGAAGTGGATATAGGCAATTATATATCACCGTTAAGTCTTCAACGATGAGAAAAACCCATACCATATAGTCGGCTATAAAAGGGCCCGACATGAAAAACGCGAAACAACTAAAACGAAAAAAACAAACGGCCTTACTTACAACAAATTTTTTTTCGAAAAACACACATAACATATATGAACCAACGACGACTACTGAACTACAGGTTCCTGACTTTGGAAATGCACATAAAGAATGTAGTTGGGGATAAACATGTTTGTGAGAGCTCAACCCTCTCCCTAACCTAGGACAGTGGTGTAACAGTCAACCATAAGAAGAAACTGTGTATGAAGTCTGCTTTATACGAATAATAAAGAGCCGGAATGGAGGAGTAACTGTTTGATTCCGATGTGAAAAACTTCCCTAAACACCTAGGTTGACCGTTTATTAGGAAATAAAATTGGACCAATTTATTTAAGCAGTTTTAAGTAAAGAATGAGGAATACTTGTGTACTAGATAGAAAGTATTGTTTTCAATTCTAAATCACGAGCAGAATGATGGAGAGTTTACGCACTCCAACATATCTTTACAATGTTTATTTGTTACATCAGATTCCTATTAAATAATCCTAAACCTTGTAATTGATTTCGTCTTCTAGTTATTTTGAATCAAGTGCCACTGCAGAATCTTCTGTAAACGGAACGTGCACCTGGTATATCAGCTTGACCCGCCCTTATAGTAAGTAGTTTCATTATATCTCTATAGCCCGGAATTTATTTTGATAAAATAGTAATTTATAATTTGTGAAAAAAGTTTGATGGAGCATTTTTAGAACCAACATATGTTTGAGTGTCCTTATGTTTGAGCAATAGATGCAATATTGTAGCCAATGAACCTACAAACTATTGAAAACATAAGTTTTTTTTTATGAAAAGAACCTTGATACTTCAGGGGATGGGTGAAGCAGGATATTATTGAATATACTGTTACAAATTAATATACTGACCCAATTAATGACATACCGAAGGACATCATTAATAACTCTTTTTGAATGTGAATTGAAAATTCACTAGAGTTTTCTCACAATCTAATGGTTGTCCAATACAAATGTAAACTCATTCAATGTTACTGCATGAAGGAAAAAAGTTAAAAACATATTCAATGCGCTCAGAGTGCTTGTTTTTAGTTATTTAGGTTATCAAAATGTGAATAAACTCATCATAGATACCAGGATTAAATGTTATACGCCAGAGGCTCGTTGAAGAGTATTTTGAGGACCCAGAATTCCGTTAGGTTTTACCATATAATGCTAACGTTATCCATTCCTGGGGGTAGAAAATCCTTGGTTTTCGAAAAAAAGTTGTATCTTTGTAAAGATCCATTAATAAACGTTATTTGTGTTTATAAAGTAAGAGATTTAAAACTTTTGACGATATTATACAGACGTCATGCTGACATCAAATGGCCAAGTACTAACATACTAAAGTGGGGATAACAACGTTTGAAATCGCAATACAACTGTAATGATACCAGCTAGAAAGTAGCAGACCAATTCTACACATGGACCATAGATTTGTGAAGTAATGATTTCATTTGTCCTTCCATACAACCTTCATCAAATAATTTTTGTCTCCAATGTATATGCCCTCCCAGAATTCAACAATATACATGTATGGTAATTTAGCGGCTTCTTTAATTTCGAATATACAAATCAAGATATAAATTAATAGTTGATGCTTGGGTTGGTGTCTTAATCTTGGGCTATAAATTGTATACGGTGTACATAACCCTTTTAAATTGGTCAACTGACCTAGATCAATAATCAATGATCAATTTATTTCTTGATGATGTACATAACAAAACCTTTTATCAAAGGCATTCAAAGATTTATTCTTATTATACGCCATCTCTAAAAGTGGACTAGGAACTATTCGGTAATCCCATTGTCTCTGCGCTTGTACAAGAATTATTTTTGTCACATACTTTTGATGACTACTGAACAGAATGATTTCATATTAGGTCAGAAGATTGACAGTGATGACGAGTAACGTGTTGTCAGCACTTTTGAAATAGTCACACACTTCTTTCGTTTTCTGATGGTTTGAATGAGAGTAAGCTTAGTATGACAACGTGAGCAAATGCGTGTAGATGTATCAGTGATGATTAGTGGAATACAGGTCGCATAATGTTTAAATACATTCCTGTATACTGTTACAGCTATGTGAGTATACCATAGTTTATTGGAATTTAACAAAAGTAACAGTAGATAAAATATTTTTTGTAATCAAGAGTATAATACAAAATTACGAAATATCTGCACCAGGTGCACATATTTAAAACCGAGTTCTGAAAAATCCCATTTAGGGAATAATATCATAGGAAAATTTCTCCCGTCTCTTTCTTCAAAAGTATATGATAAGTGTCAGCCATGAATAGCCGTTTATTTCACTATCAAATGGCTTATAATAAAAATCTGTTTTTACATGTTGCTGAGCCGGTTTAGAATACCACACTTGACACAGTGCACATCGTTGAGCCATCAATTTCTTAGTCAGAAACCTTGTCATTAGAAAGATCAGGAAAAAAAAGAGATGTGATATGATTGCCTGTGAGACGGCTTTCCATCAGAGACAACAGGACGGAGATTTAAACAACGATATGCGAAAATTAATCCTTCAGCAATGAGTAAAACTCATACCGTTTCGTATTAAAGGCACTTGCATGACAAAATGTAAACCAAATCGAAATAGAAAATCTTCAGCCTGACATATATCAAAAACATAAGATAAAAAGAAATAAGGCAGACAGCAACCAAAGACAACTATTGAATTACAGGTTTTTTCTTGAACTCTAAAAGTAAACATGCAGATGTTTCCAACGGATCAGTTTTGGGACCCTTTCTTTTTTCTTAGATATATAAATGATATAGTAAATGATCCTGAAAATGACTTTTGCTGATGTTATTTATTCATCTATTATAACAGACGATGATCATGCTGTAGCAACTTCTTTTTTGACTGATGACTTAGATGTTATCTCTAACTTGGCTAAATTATGGTCGTAGCTTAACTCCAAAAAAACAAAAAATACTGTTTTTAGTAGAAGAAAAAGGTAGCATCCACCTGTGTGTTTTTGGATTAATGGTGAAATTGTTGAAGAAAACAATAATCACTGTCATAGAAGAGAGGCAAAAGATACTTTATTTATTATAAGTCGAAAACTGATAATGGCAAAAAAGCGAATAACCACGAAAATATAATCAACAGTTCACAAAACAAAACATAGATATTTAGAACTGAGCAACACGTGCTCCACCAAAAACCGGACAAACCCCTTAAATTTTAAGGAATGAAAATGATACTTTTCACCCCCGACTTTCTAGAACTCGCTCTTATTCTAATAGTTCTATTCATTTCACTATTAGACTTTGGAATACTCTCCCCTAAGTATATAAGAAACCCTAAGTTTATGTATATTTACAAGTTGACTAGAACATTCTACTGGACTGATGAAATATTTAAAACCTTCAATAATGGAATAAGAAATATTATATAAGTCATTGTCAACATAGAAATAATGCTACCAACCTAAAATACATCTTTTTATCAGAGGACTCTTTTTGTTAAAACTGTAATCTCCCTATTGAGGTTAACCAGTTTTCTATGTTGTGTTTTGTGTACTGTTGTTTGTCTGTTTGTCTGTTTCTTTTTTAGCCATGGCGTTGTCAGTTTATTTTTGAATTATGAGTTTGAATGTCCCTTTGGTATCTTTCGCCTCTCTTTTATGATTACCAATTAGACAATTATCTACCACAGTTTAAATGAAGTGGATATAGGCAATTATATATTACTGCACGGTCTTCAACGATGAGAAAAACCCATACCATATAGTCGGCTATAAAAGGATCCGACATGAAAAATGCGAAACAACTAAAATGAGAAAAACAAACGGCCTTATTTACAACAAAACGATTTACGAAAAATACACATAACATATATGAACCAACGACGACTACTAAACTACAGGTTCCTGACTTTGGACATGCACATAAAGAATGTAGTTTGGGTTAAACATGTTTGTTACAGCTCAACCCTCTCCCTAAACTGGGACAGTAGTGTAACAGCAAACCATAAGAAGAAACTGTGTCTGAAGTCAGCTTTATACGAATAATAAAGAGTCGGAATGGATGAGTAACTGTTTGATTCCGATGGGAATATAAAACGTCGGGTGAAAAACTTCCCTGAACATCTAGGTTGACCATTTATTAGGAAATAAAATTGGACCAATTTATTCAAGCAGTTTTATGTTAAGAATGAGGAATACTTGTGTACTAGATAGAAAGTATTTTTTCAATTCTAAATCACGAGCAGGATAATGGAGAGTTTACGCACTCCAACATATCTTTACAATAGATATAGGAAGATGTGGTGTGAGTGCCAATGAGACAACTCTCCATCCAAATAACAATTTATAAAAGTAAACCATTATAGGTCAATGTACGGCCTTCAACACGGAGCCTTGGCTCACACCGAACAACAAGCTATAAAGGGCCCCAAAAGTACTAGTGTAAAACCATTCAAACGGTAAAACCAACGGTCTAGTATATATAAAAAACGAGAAACGAGAAACACGTATAAATTACATAAACAAACGACAACTACTGTACATCAGATTCCTGACTTAGGACAGGTGCAAACATTTGCAGCGGGACCAAACGTTCCAATGGTACCAAACCCTCTCCCCCTCTCTGAAACAATAGTAAAACATCACAACATAGAAAAACACACGATAAAACATCAACTGGAAGGCTTAACTCAATCAAAAACGTAAATTAACACACTATGAACGAATAAATTCGATCTGTGATACCTGAAAGTAAATACATAGTTAATAAAATATTAGGGACAAACATTCAAGGCCAAAAAGGAAACAAACAAGTCCAAATAAAGCCATGGCAAAACACTACCGCGAAATATTAAACCCTTAGAAAATAATCACTTTTGAAAAACCGGTTTTCATAATATATACAGGTAAATGAAAAATAACTTTGTCGTTTTAGGTATACTTTTCTGTCTATATAAAATCTTCCAATAATTAGGAATACCAAGAAAGGTCTGTCATATAAATACCTAATTTAACACTAGATACATAAGGGTAAATATCAACAATAAAACTTCCCTGTACAGATTAAAGGAGAATAATCTTGATGTTAATACAAATGTAGTACGAAGAAGTGAAAATTAGTAGATATTCCAAATAATCAAAGCTGGTATACAGACAAGATCCATATTAATATAAAATAACAAAAAGTATTAAAAATAGTATCAACAGGTCGAATTAACAAGAAAGTACGATTTGAGAGTACTCGCAGTTACTGACAGCTAGTTAAAAGCCAAAACAATTAATGATAAAAATCATGCATCAGAGACTAAAATCAACTAAAACACATCCCAGGATTTAGTATTTTAACGTCATGAACAGTCAGAGAAGACATGACTTGTGCAATGCCAAAAATAAATGTATCGACAGGTAGTAGGATAGTGAGGAGCTACTTCTTAAGAGATAAAATTAACGTGTGTGTCTCTAAACATCCCGCCTCAAAAGAAGATACAACTTAGTTATGTTTTAATTTGCTAATGACAAAATCGATATTAGTGCCAATGTAAACTATATTCAGAGATCTAATTACAATATTGGTACGATAACCCTTACTTATAAGTTTGTTTAAAGGTTCGATGAGTTTACACGGATCAAATAGTGATTTCCTCGCTTTAAGTACAATATTACCGTAAAAATTAGGATGTGAAATACCATTTTAATAAGTTTTCTACAGGTACAGCCAAATTTACTAATCAAATCTTTGTATCTATGAAAGAATTTAGTAAAAGTTTTAAGTAATTTATGGTATCGAAATCCCTGACACAATAATTTCCCAGTGATGCATTGATTACGTTCGTTAAAATCTATGACATCAGAACACACACGGGCATACCGAACGAGTTGGGATATATAAACACCGTATGATGGAGCCAAAGGCACATCGCCGTCTAAAAATGGAAAATTAACAATAGGAAATGAAAATCGTCTCTTTTGTCGTAAATTTTAGTATGTAGTTTCCCGTTAGAAATTGAAATGTCTAAATCTAGAAAAGGGCAACTGCTGCTGTTTATGTTAGATTTAGTTAAAGTAAGTTCTTTTGGGTAAATTTCGGAAGTATATTTAGAGAACTCTGGATTATTTAACGAAAAAATATCATCCAGATAACGGTAGGTATTGTTGAATGTATCAACTAAATATAACAATGATGGGTCTTTACTGAGTTTGGTCATAAACTGAGATTCATAGCAATATAGAAATAAATCTGCTATTAAAGGGCACAGTTAGTGCCCATAGGAATACCTACTACCTGACGATACACTTTATCGCCGAAACGTACATAAATGTTATCTAGCAGAAAATTTAAAGCTTCAATCATATCCTCACATTTCCAGTAAGTGTATCTAGCATACTTTCCTTTTCGTTACAGAAAAGGCTTTAAACGAGTTACAGCAAATAAAATTACAATGAGATTTTTCGAAAGACCATTTTATCAAATACAAAAACTTTTCTTTATAAGATTGTGTGGAAGTGTAGTGTACAGAGTAGAAAAATCATAACTGTCAACAGAATTATAAGGACCATCAAAAGCATGTATTTTATCTAAAACCTCTAAAGAATTTTTAACACTCCAAAATAATTAATACCATTATTTTCATAAGCTTTATTACAAAAGTTAATAACCAGTTCTTTGATAGTAGTAAGGAGGTAGTTAGAAGAACTGATAGATTAGTAGTAGAACACTTACTCGATGCGGAGATGAAATGGAATTTAAATGTTTTTGTGTAATTTCGGTAACCAGTACATGGTAGGGACTTTCAAATGTTCGGAAGATGCTTTAAGTTGGGTAGTGGCAGTGGTATGCTTGTTAACGATTTGACTCTCTGTGGTGCGAACGGACCTGAATGTAGAGGAATTGATAATTTCGTTTTGAAGAACTTCCGTGTAGTATATGCGTCACACCACCACTACATTATTGGCTGCCTTGTCTGCCGGTACGAACACAAACCGCTCTGCGAGTACCTTGAGTTTATTTTTTATTCTTGAAATGGGAATATCATGGATCCTATTATTAATTTCAGAATTGTTTTCTAAATGAGATATTCGAATATTAACAGTATTCATAATGTTTATTTATTTACCTCAGATCCTGATTAAATAATCCTCAACCTTGTAATTGATTTGGTCTTCTAGCTATTTTGAATCAGGTGCCACTGCAGAATCTTCTGTATACCGAACGTATACCTGGTGTACTAAACTATCAGCTTGACCCGCCCTTATAGTAAGTAGTTTCATTATATCTCTACAGCCTGGATTTTATTTTGATAAAATAGTAGTTTATAATTTGTGAAAAAAGTTTGATGGAGCATTTTTAGAACCAACATATGTTTGAGTGTCCATATGTTTGAGCAATAGATCATATTGTGGCCAATGAACCTAAAAACTATTGAAAACATAAGTTTTTTTTATGAAAAGAACCTTGATACTTCAGGGGATGGGTGAGGCAGGATATTATTGAATATACTGTTACAAATTAATATACTGACCCGATTAATGACATACTGAAATACTCAAGACATCATTAATAACTCTTTTCGAATTTGAATTGAAAATTCACTAGAGTTTTCTCACAATCTAATGGTTGTCCAATACAAATGTAAACTCATTCAATGTTACTGAATGAAGAAAAAAAAAGTTAAAAGCATATCCAATGCTCTCAGAGTGCTTGTTTTCGGTTATTTAGGTTATCAGACTGTTCCGTCAAAACGTAAATAAACTCATCATAGATACCAGGATTATATTTTATACGCCAGAGGCTCGTTGAAGAGTATTTTGAGGATCTATAATTCCGAGAGGTTTTGCCAAATACAGCTAACGTTATCCATTCCTAAAGGTAGAAAATCCTTAGTATTTGGAAAAATTCAAAGTTGTGTCTTTGTAAATATCCATTAAGAAACGATATTTGTGTTTATAAAGTAAACAATTTAAAATTATTTTGACGCTATTATACAGACGTCATGCTGACAGCACATGTTCAAGTACAAACATACTAAAGTGGGGATAACAACGTTTGTAATCGCAATACAACTGTAATGATATCAGCTGGACAGTAGCAGACCAATTCTATACAAGGACCATAGATTTGTGAAGTAATAATTTCATTTGTCCTTCCATACAACCTTCATCAAATATTTTTTGTTTCCAATGTGTATTATATACCTTCCTAGAATTCAATAATATACATGTATGGTAATTCAGCGGCTTCATTTTTTTTCGAATACACAAATCAAGATATAAAAAAATAGTTGATGCTTGGGTTGGTTTCTTAATCTTGGGCTATAAATTGTGTACGCTGTACATAACCCTTTTAAATTAGTCAACTGACCTAGATCAATAATCAATGATCAATGTATTTCTTGATGATGTACATAACAAAACCTTTTATCAAAGGCATTCAAAAATTTATTCTTGTTATACGCCATCTCTAAAAGTAGACTAGGAAGCATTCGGTGATCCTTTTGTCTCTGCGTTCGTACAACAATTATTTTCGTCACATACTTTTGATGACTACTGAACAGAATGATTTCATATTAGGCCAGAAGATTGACAGTGATGACGACTAACGTGTTGTCAGCGCTTTTGAAATCGTCACACACTTCTTCCGTTTTCTGATGGTTTGAATGAGAGTAAGCTTAGCACGACAACGTGAGCAAATGCGTGTAGATTTATCAGTGATCATTAGTAGGGATAGATCGTTCTTTGTAAAAAATCATTCTGATTCAAACAAAAAATTCTCTAACACTGACATTATCAAGATGCTTGATTTCTTGATTGACAACATATTTGTTAATTTTGGAGGACGTGTTTTTCAACAAACAATCAGCATTTCCATGGGAACCAGCTGTGCTCCACTTCTGGTCGACTTGTTCCTTTATTCATATGAGGCTGACTTCATACAGGAACTTCTTAGGAAGAAAGAAAAGAAGTTAGCAGTATCCTTTAATTTCCGCTATATAGATGATGTACTCTCACTAAATAATTCAAAATTTGGTGACTATGTTGAACGCATCTATCCCCTCGAACTTGAGATAAAAGATACAACATATACAGTTAAGTCTGCCTCATATCTTGACTTACATCTAGAAATTGACAATGATGGTCGGCTGAAAACAAAACTTTACGACAAAAGAGATGATTTCAGCTTCCCAATTGTGAATTTTCCATTTGTATGTAGCAACATTCCAGCAGCGCCTGCATACGGAGTTTATATCTCACATTTGATACAATATTCCAGGGCTTGTATTTCCTATTATGATTTCCTTGATAGAGGGTTGTTGCTCAAAAGGAAGCTATTAAACCAAGAGTTGTAAGTGGTGAAGTTGAAATCATCCCTTCGTAAATTTTACGGACGCCATCACGAGTTGGTTGACAGTTATAGAGTATCCGTTTCACAGATGATAACGGATATGTTCCAATTGTCGTAACTACAATCCCGTCCCCTTTTCTCCGAATGTGACCTACCAAATTAGACTTATCACCGGGTTTGTACTAACATGACCAACACGACGGGTGACACATGTGGAGCAGGATCTGCTTACCCTTTCTGAGCACCTGAGATCACCCCCAGGTTTTGGTGGGATCGTGTTGCTCTGTCTTTGGTTTTCTATGTTATGTTTTGTGTACTGTTGTTCGTCTGTTTGAATTTTTCTTTTTTAGCCATGGCGTTGTCAGTTTACTTTCGACTTATGAGTTTGAATATCCCTCTGGTTTTTAGTGGAATACAGGTCGCATAATGTTTAAATACATTCCTTTATACTGTTATAGCTATGTGAGTATACCATCGTTTATTAGAAAATAACAAAAGTAAAAGTAGATAAAATATTTTCTTAATCAAGAGTATAATACAAAATTACGAAATATCTGCTCCAGGTGCACATATTGAAAACCGAGATCTGAAAAATCCCATATAGGGAATAATAACATAAGATAAAAAGAAATATGACAGACAGCAACCAAATTCAACTACTGAATTACAGGTTTTTCTTCAACTCGTTAAAGTAAACATGCAGATGTGTCCAACGGATCAGTTTTGGGACCCTTTCTTTTTTCTAATACATGTATATATATAAATGATATAGTAAATGATGCTGAAAATGACTTTTTGCTGATGATATTTATTCATATATTATAGCAGTAGATGATCATGCTGTAGCAGCTTCTTTTTGACTGATGACCTAGATGTTATCTCAAACTGGGCTAAATTATGGGCGTAGCTTAACTCCAAAAAAAAAAAAAAAAATTACTGCTTTTAGTAGAAGAAAAAGGTAGCATCCACCTGTATGTTTTGGGATTAATGGTGAAATTGTTGAAGAAAACAATAATCACTGTCATAAAAGAGAGGCGAAAGATACCAAATTGATATTCAATATCATAAGTCGAAAACTGACAATGGTAAAAAAGCGAAAAACGACGAAAAGACAATCAACGGTACACAAAACACAACATAGATAACTTAGGACTGAGCAACACGAGTTCCACCAAAAACCGGACATACCTTGTATATTTTAAGGAATGAAAATGATACTTTTCACCTCCCACTTTCTAGAACTCGCTCTTATTTTAATAGTTCCATTCATTTCACTATTAGGCTTTGGAATACTCTTCCCCACATATAAAAGAAACCCCAAGTTTATGTATATTTACAAGTAGGCTAGAACATTCTACTGGACTGACGAAATATTTAAAACCTTCAATAATGGAATAAGAAATATTATATAAGTCATTGTCAACTTAGAAATAATGCTACCAACCTAAAATATCATCTTTTTATCAAAGGACTCTTTTTGTTAAAACTGTGATCTCCCTATTGAGGTTAACCAGCCTTTGCCACAATGATCTTACTAACGACTTATAAATGGTGTTGATATATACATGTCTCAAGGTATTTAAATAACGGATGATCAATTGCCCTCACACTTGAATATAATGTACTTTTTGTAATTAACACTGTAAATATGCCCTTGTTTGTGTGTGCTCATAAATATCATGCATCAATCCACTGTAGTTCTACTATTTTTAATACAGTTGTAAAGATATGATTTATACCTTGTACAACTAATGTTGACGACAGAGCCTTTAAAGGCGGTGCATGTTGCTCAATCCTTTTATCCTAATGAATTAAATATTGTAAGGACACTGGCTAATTTTAACTACGTATGTTGACCTCTTGATTTTATTTTGTTTTGTTTTCAGTGCTCTTCAAATTCATTATCGATTTGGTTTTCACCTTTTTTTAGTTGAGTGCAACTGTGGAATCTTATGTACACAGTAGACACACCTCGCGTACAAAATTAAAATCCTAGTAACTTTGATGAGTTTTTACATCTAATTACCTGCACAAAATGCAGTGTTCTTTTAGAAAGTGATATACATATTGCAGTAGTGACTGATTTCAATATTCATAATGTTCAAAAACACATAATAAATTTAAGTAAAATTTTTGTTTTATTCAAAGGAGAGTTAGCAAGTTATTAGAAGCATGACTCTAAGACAAGCGAATGGTCAATACAACAGATCGATCGAACATGAGGTATTTGCATAATCCGACAGAATGAAGTTAGTATTCTCTGACAAGAACTGATAAGAAGTAAAATTCAGCTGAATATGATTAATATTTACATATATGACTATTGAGAAGCTATAAAACTTCATAAATTGATAATAATCCAATAATCGTAAATATCTTTGTGTTGAAGTACATATATGTGATTGTAGGATGATATTTTATGCCAGTCAATGCAAATACTATCACGAGGAGACAGTGTACACTTATATTACCAAACAAAACAAGATACAATCACATACAATTTAGCCTCACACGATGTTCAAATGCATTATTCATAATTTTACTGAAGCCTAAATATGCATATGCCGTGATGATGGTTAAGGTTGGCAAACAATACCCTTACTAGAAACATTAGCATATTGAGTCTGATTATACATTGTATCATTTCCGTTACATTGTACGTTATTTCTATATGTATGATCAAAGAACATATTCAGAACAATGCTGGCTACTAGAATCAGTAGTAATGAAACAAATATTAAGAATCGTTGACATATAATCATTTTATACAATGGAAATGATTGCTCTCCTATTTTTTGTTCAAACAACTGACGATAATCGTTATCACTTGGTTTGGCTTCTGTATAACTACATGAGTTGCTTTGATCATCTAAAATATATTTTGTCAAACAGTTAAACGATTATCTAATATGATGCACATGTTAGAGAATAATAATTTTATATTATGTTCAGACATTGAGACGCGGAAAGGATCTATCAAGTCGTTGAGGTCATCAAATAAATATTTTTTTAGATAACTTCCTTAGTTCTTCCTTAATAGGGATAGACTTATGCAGATGATATTTTGCTAATCAAGAATGACAATTTGATAATAGCGAAACTAAACTAACAACATTTTTGTTTTGATGTTCCATTAGTATCTTCTCCTTGGTTTGTCATAGATTTAAGCTTTCAGTCATCCAGTTGTATTTAGTTAGAGAAAAGACCTGGTAATGACAAAGACCTTTGAAATATACTTCATTTCAGGGTTGCTAAGATATATGAAATGTTAGCATTTACTACAATGAAAATTTTGGAGTGAAAAGAAAGGGATCAATATATATGAAACTAATAATAATGGACTTTCCTAACTTTGTGTTTTACAATTGTCTATGTGAATTTCAATCCACAAAATTCAACCTTAATGTTTTTGACAATCAACCGACATTGAAACAGGAAGAGATCTAAATAAACTAAGATTTTTCTTGATCTATGGCAAACAGTAATTTATATTTAGTTATAAAGCAGAAAAACTGCATCTTAAAGTTCTCCCGAATTTTACAAATGTTTAACATTGAATGAAAGAGGAAAAATTATGTCTACCCTAACTGCAAAACTGTTTCTAACTATCGTTCTTATTAACATTATAATTACAAATGTCTCAAATCTTGATGGATGAACTTTAACAACACTCTGATATGTTCATGAACTCACCTCCATAATAAGTAGGGTCTTTTACGTTAACTGCTGTCATTTCTTCAGCCTTCAAAAAAAGTTATTTTCTTTTATTTTTTTTTTTGTATGTTTTTGCCTGGCAGTTTTAAATAATCATCTTGTCGACAACACATTTATATGTGAAATAAACAAAACTTATTTGCAATTGTTATGCTTCTTTGATAAAAGTAGTATTGTAAAGAACGTAAAGAAATGTTCCTCTTTTTTCGTTTGACGGTTTAATATTTCTTTACAGAAAAGTATAGCTCAAATCTTTGAGAATGAGGACGTTACATGTAAATATTTTTTTTAAAGCACTAAGATTTCATACCTTTTTACATTCATTTTCCCAGCTTAGTGATACTGTCTTCGCAGCATACAATATAAACATGACTACACTAACTATACAGAAAGCCCACCATACACCTAAATAAAAATTCTACATTGCATCGATTGTGATATGATCTTTCTCCACTCAAAACAGCTTCATTTTCGAATTTAATAGTTGAGATTTGAAAAATATTTTTATCACGAGACTCTGAAAGCATTTTACAGGTAACCCAATAAAAACCAGGAGTGATCTCAGGTGCTCCGGAAGAGAAAGCAGATCCCGCTCCACATGTGACACCCATTGTGTTGCTCATCTAATTAAAAATCCAATGATAAGTCTAATTCGGTAGGTCACATTCGGGGAATAGAGGAAGGGATTGTGGTTACCAAAATAAGAACATAGCCGTCGTCATCTGTGAAACAAAATGAAATATTCCATAACAGTCAACCATTTCGTGATGGTGTTTGTAAAATTTTCGAAGTGATTACTTCAACTTCACCACTTGGAACTCTTGGTTGATAGCTTCCTTGTGAGAAGCAAACATCTATCATGGAAATTATGATGAGAATTGCAAGCCCTGGAATATCGTATCAATTGGGAGATATATACTCCATATGCAGGCGCTGCTTAAATGTTGCTACATAGAAATGGAAAGTTCTCAATTGGGATGCTGAAATCATCACTTTTGTCGTAAAGTTTTGTGCTCAACTGACCCTCATTGACAATTTCTATATTTAAGTCAAAATATGAGACAGAATTAACTTTATGTTTTGTAACTTTTATTCGAAGTTCGATGGGATATATGGGTTCAACATAGTCACCAAACATTGAATTACTTAGTGAGAGGACATCATCTATATACCGGAAATAAAGTTAAAGAAGAATGCTAGCTTCTTTTCATTCTTCCTAAGAAGCTCATGTATAAAGTCAGCCTCATATGAATGAAGGAACAAGTCAACAAGAAGAGGGACACATTTGTTTCCCATGAGACTGCCGATTTTTCCAAAGTACGATTTATCCTCTCTTATACAATATACTTGTATCCACGTTGGCCATACTTTTTTATGAAACAAAGCAGAACCAATTCTTTCAATTTGTCTTTTAGTTTGGAATGGGGAATATTTGTGTGTAAACTCGTGTTATTGTACTAGTAATTAAACAAAATGTCCTCAGTGACTTACAGTTTAGAAATATTGTTAACTAGTTAAACGTGTTAATGAGAAATTCTTGTTTTGTTTATGCAGTTGAAATCTATTGGAAATTGATTGTTTCTATTTTGATTGTTTTGATGTTGTTTTATTAATTTTCTTTGTTAATTGGTTGATTGGATAGTAGTTAATACCCAGAGGTCAATATAATATTTCTATGAAATAATATGTTAAATATGTAAAAGAGAGTGTTGAGATATTGAAATACTTGCTTTGTACTGGACCGACACACCACTGTACAAAGCCACATTGTTTCGGCTCCGAGTCTTACCTCTTACCTCGAAAACCAGCTAGCTAGGCAGAGAAGCAGCAAATTTCAATTTAAAAGTCATTGAGTGGACGAAAGTTTCTGATTCTGAGCAGACAAATTTTACTCATACTCCCGTATTTTCCTTGTTTAGCGGGGATGCCCATACCCCCCTCACCCCGATCGAAATTCGACATTCCGTACGCGATAAAACTATTAGAGGGAAGCCTGCAAATAATTAGAGTTGTTCGTGGTAGTAAATACTATTTGTACCTGCTATCTGTAAAGTGGTATACAGTACGAACACTACCAGTAGCGGTATTCCTATGATATAATGTGCTATAACCGTGACAATGCCTCCATATATCTGATGTCCTGTTCCGCGTAAGATGCCATTGAATACAAGCTGCAAGGATAATATTTTCCCTTATTCAAAAGCAAAATCTGTTGGAAATAATGCTATAGTTTTTTTTATAACGTGTTTTTTTTTCACAATATATAGTATTTAATACCCAGAACTTTGATGAATTTGGCTATTCTAATTAGGTCTGTTTCGGATATATAGATCACAATGCTGCTACGTATTTTCACATCCCTGGACAAAACATAAAGAGACATCAAACCAATGACGAGATTGCTGATATAGGACTCACATGCACACATTTCGTTTTGAATAGATACTATAAGATAGTTACTATTTTGTTTTGCCCAGTAGTTTAGACTAGGGACAATTTAATGCTTGACATATTGCTATAATGCTCGTAGTTACTGAAAGAGAAAACTATATGTAATTGGTGGTATGAAGTCATATCGTCAAAATATCGTTTGCTATGATACGGTACGGTATTGCTTATAGTATTTATGTGTAGTTTTGTTATCTTTTATAACGTTTGTTTGTTATTGTATAAGTTATTTATTGTATTGATGTTTACGATGACATATTTACCATTGTATTATCAAAGAAGTTAAATGTAGCTATCAGCGGTATCACTTTTGAAGTCCAGTGTAATATTTCGCTACAATACAAACATTAAAATTTATAATACGTCATGTCAAAATGCCAGATTTTGATTGCTTAATACGAGAGTGATAATTTACTCTATGACATGACTTAAATTCTATTACCCTTCACGAAGACGCTTGACCAGCTGTGCGCTTTTTTTTTAAACGGATGATTGATATATATATATAAGACGTCATAACTTTTTGCTTTCAATTAAAATTTAAAAGACAATAATAACCGAACATTCAGTATAATGAATTAAAATACACAACATAAGCTGACCCCCCCTTCCTACCCCAAGTGTTGGTCAAACATGATTCACCTGACCTCGACCTCATTTCATAATTCAGTAAACAAGTTTAAGTTTTAGTGGTCAAGTCTGTATCTAAGATACTATAAGCAGTGGGTCAAATATATTTGGTATGGAATGATAGCTAGGTGAACATGTGTTTATGGCAGAGTTCATCTGAACTTAACCATATTTACATGGATCATTTATTATGTTAATTTTATGTTATACTTTTTGTATAAAAATTTTCTCTAAGACTTTTAATATAAATTTAGTCATGATCAGTAAATGTATGGAATGATAGCTAGGTGAACTTGTGTTAATGGCAGAGTTCATCTGACCTTAACCATATTTACATGGATCATTTATTATGTTAATTTTATGTTATACATTTTGTATAACATTTTTCTCTAAGACTTTTAATATAAATTTAGTCATGATCAGTAAAGAAGGCTGGATATTTCAGCGTGTGCACTCTTGTTTTATCTCTCTCATTTTCAAACCTACATATATCACCACTTGATAGCAAAAACTGTTTGTTCACAATTTCTAAACATATTTCTTATATTTTTTCTGTTGACTAATCGGAAAACACTATAGAAAATTATCATGGACTGCATTTAACTTTCCATTAAACGCTATCAATAATTTATAAGGAACTTACAGAGACATAAAAGCTTATACGTCGTCATTTTCATGATCGTCAGTGTTTCTTACTGCAACCAGACGGTGTTGAAAATTTTTGACATGAATCATTTGCCTAAAATGGGCATGATGTTCTTTTTATCCCTTCTTACGGTTTGTATATCCCAAACTTTTTCGCTATGCCCTTGTGTCTGTAGTGACGTTTTAGATTTCAACGAACGAAATCTATGTATAACTGGTAAATTATTAAGTCATGGATTTCCTTACAATACATTACGTACGATGTTTATAAAGCACGTATATTTAAATACAATCTATGTAAATGTATAGATTATTTGAAAAAAGTAAAGTAACATAAATACCAAACTCTAAGGAAAATTCAATACGGAAAGTCCCTTATCAAATGGCACAATCAAAAGCTCAAACACATCAAACTAACGGAAAACAACTGTCCTATTCATGACTTGGTACAGGCATTTCCTTATGTAGAAAATGGTGAATTAAACCTGGTTGTATAGCTAGCTAAACCTATCACTTGTATGACAGTCGCATAAAATTCCATTATATTGACAACAATGTGTGAGCAAAACAAACAGACATAATAGGTAAATTTGTAAAAAAAATGGGGTACAAATGTGACGTCACTTTGTGCGTTGAGGCTTTGGCTAACTCGGCTGTGTATTTTTATGTGTTGGATTAAGTTGTTTTATGTAATGTATCCGTTTTTATTCTGTAGTTAGTCCCCACTTCGGTTTTATCATGTATTTCTATTATATAGTCATTTTATAAAATTTACTGTTTGCAAAATTATATATTATTCTAAATAATAAGGATGTTCTTGTCCCAGGCAGAAAACCCTGGCCGTGTAAGGCGCAACGTTTTGGAAGTTTTGGTCCTCGGTGCTCTTCAGCTTTGTACTTGTTTTGGCTTTCAAACTTTTTTCATCTGAGCGTCACTGTTTAGTCTTGTGTGGACGAGACGCACGTCTGGCGTATTAAATTTTAAACCTAGTACCTTTTGTTAGCTATTATTCGTGTGTTTCTTTGTCCTATATGTTCTCCCATTTATTTGTATTGTAGTCCTGTCATGTAATGTTGTCATTTTGGTGTTGTGTTTGACGTTGCCATAAAAGCGGGAGGTTTGGCATGCCACAAAACCAGGTTCAACCCACCATTTATTTCTTAAAATGTCCTGTACCAAGTCAGGAAAATGGCCATTGTTATATTATAGTTAGTTTCTGTGTGTGTTAAATTTTAATGTTGTGTTTTTGTTGTGTCGTTGTTCTCCTCTTATATTTGATGCGTTTCCCTCAGTTTTAGTTTGTAACCCGGATTTGTTTTTATCTCTATCGATTTATGAGTTTCGAACAGCGGTATACTACTGTTGCCTTTATTTATTGTACAGCAATCAACATTGTGTTATAATCCTAATCACTATAAACACAAACAACTATGTCAACAACAAAAAAAAAAAACCCAAAATGGCATATAGACACTCTATAGACAAAGCACATAAGCAAAAATGAAAGGCAAGAATACAAAAAATGACCAAAGAAAAATAACACAATTGTAGCATGTATAAATACCGAGCCACGCCAAAAAGATATTACCAAAAATGGACTAAACCGTAAAGGTTAAAAATATACAAAGACAAATAAAAAAGAAACATTGAATAAATTTTTTCTTAAAGGATATCATTTTAACACACACACACAGTAGTAAGATAATTGAATATGATTTTTGTACTTATATTGAATTTTTAGATAAATTAAAACATAACTAGGTACGTTTTGCTTAATATTTAAGATAAGTTATGATCCAAAATCATGATAGAGATTTCCAATAAAATGACATACATACGTAGCTCGACGTACGTACCTAACGGGAACAGTTATTGCCAACCTATGTATTTTGTTCAATACGTCGCTCAAGTTTAAACAAAGTCTTCCAAGACTTTTAAAATCATACACTAGAAATCATGCATTTTTATCTATCACGTGGTTTTCCAGATTTCCACTTTAAATTTCACTGACATAAGATATCGTATGAACACACGTATCCCTTACCTATCATTCGATCGATTCGAGTTATCTTTCATGGTTATCATTATGACAATTATTTTTCAATATACTTTTCAGATGAATGCTCCATGATTCTACATTTTACATGCTTATTTGTTTCTTTATTCGATGTTCTTTTATTATCTATACAATTATTCCATGATAAAACTCCACAAATCTGGATTTCTCATAGACGGGATATTTGTGCCTGTTGTGTGACCAATCAAGAGTAACTATGGTCACGTAAACTCCCCCTTCAGGGGTTTGGGGTGGGGTCGTTTAGCGTTGCGGGGTGTACCAGTATGTACTCTACACAAGACATTATCCAACAATATAACCCATGCTTAAAGGGTCGTCTGTTTGGTTGTACGGGTTGTATAAATACACAGCCACGTCCAGTCGGAATGAGAACGTTCAATCTGATGTAGGGAAAGTGTAATCATTAGATCTAGACAAAATGTCTATCCTTGTCTAACAGGCTCTCCTTTTCTAGTTGCAGTTAAAACTCATGCTAGTCCTGGTCGACCCACTCTATAGATCTATTTTTCTTGTCCTGAATATGCATGTAGTTTTTGTCACTTGGTGTCGGGGAACAAAAATGAATCAATCAAACCTGCTAAAAATTTGATTTTTTTTTTGCATTTTGTAAATGCTGAAATATATTTTGCGATTCTGATTTTCCATTATCCACTCGTTTGCTTCACTAGAAATACTGGAAATAAAATTCAAGATACTCTACTGCCGAGGCTAGCGCGCTACCGCAAGACCACTTCGGCTGTTATGAATATAGAAGATACACATACATGTACATTTGAAACAAAAATATGTGGACATAAGACACCGGCCCCCTCACATTATCACCTTTCCATGTTCAGTGAACCCCTTAATCTGGGTGTAACTCTAATTTGATACATGTACATTTGAAACAAAAATATGTGGACATAAGACACCGGCCCCCTCACATTATCACATTTCCATCTTCAGTGAACCCCTTAATCTGGTTCTAACTCTAATTTGATACATGTCTATAATCTTAAAAGTATTATATTTGGAACGGGATGGACGAACGGACAGACGCACAGGCAAGAACATATTATTTCCCCATGCTATCATATGTTGGTCATGACAGTTAAAGGATCATCCTACTTTACAAAACTGCAATCAAATGTTCCAAACATGTCCGTTTTTCAGACATATTTGTAGAAGTTTAACACCAAACATTTCATAAAAACAATTTGTGAGCAATGACGTTAAATTACACAAACATTTGTACAGACTCTTCATAGAACCCATGCATCATTAAAAAGTAAAAGAAAATAACTGATAGTAATGAGTAATGATTTTGTTCTTGAAGATTCATCCTCTTAAATTCCATTTGATAAAATTCTACGGAAATATAACAAAGAACTATCAGATAGATGCATCAGTGATCTGAATTTCTGCCGCTGACAAGGTATTTTGAAAATAAATTGTAGAAGTATGCTTAAAAAGGAATAAATCGAGTACACCTTTTAAATTCCGGCGTGTTTGAAACTCCTGTTTTAACCTTATCACTTATTAATCAAAATGAGAATATCATCTGGCTTAAGATTTCATTATTTTTATTTGTTCAAACTTAATTTTTAATTAGCAGTTTTAAGAATCCACCCTTTAAGAAATAAATATATGGGGCAAATGAAATGACCAAGTAAAGATCGGTGCATTTGATTACCGGTAACTGGATTAATTATACCCTTAAAAGGTTGTTGTCAATAAAATCATCAAGAATTTAGTAACAAAATATGTAAAGATTCAAAATAGCAGATTGGGTTAACTTTCAAATAAAATATATTCCAACAAAGTATGTGTATTCATCGAGAACAAAATTCATGCAGTCAATCTTCCACTTCGTCATGCTTCAATGCAATAGGCAGAGATATGTTAGTTATGTCCTCCCATGAAAATCTCTATGATGATATTATGCACTGATATTTTGACAATGCACACGGTTGTACTTTTCTCAGACTGGTGATGACGTCTTTTCACAAGCTTTCACTAGTTTTCAGTAACTGCGAGTACTGTTACATCGATACTTTGTGTCTCTTGTCTTTGTGTTAGTTAGTTTTGTGAGTGGAAATTTTGCACACACATTAAGTGTGTCTTAAAGATTTAATCAGAATAAAAATCTCGTGATGATACACGTTATGATTTTGCTTTCGATGAAAATGTAAAAAATTTCGGGTAAAATGCTGAAATACTTTTACTAAAATTACTTAGATATTTCCTGCTTTCGTTATATGATATATTTACTTTATAAACAATATTCCAAGTACTATGTAAATCACCAACAGAGAGCGCAATTATTTAATTTTTCACGTTAAACAGCACATCATAAGAACACACTGTAAAAGTCAGTCGAGAATGGCTTGACTCATCATATCTGCACAAAGCACAAAAACAACTATTATAAAGACAAATCTTCTACTGATTTATGTGTGTGCTTTTCTTTATTATGCCTTTGTAGTGTCAATTGTTTGATTCAGACAAAAAAGGTCACTTATAACAGTTTATCTTACCTATCGCTTGTATATGCTTTTGGTGCAACGTCTTTCATCGAAATGTAAAATATACTGATGAACAAAGCAGTTACGCCTAAAAAACAACAGTTGTTTTAATTAGAATGTGTTATTGGAATGGGTTACACCAGCTCAGTAGTAAGTGCTTCGTTCCTGACATGATATATAAAATGTTTTTATTAACTTCCACGACGTCAAAAAAAAAAAGGAAAAGAGGCAGAATATACCAAGGGGACATTCAAAGTTTTTTTTAGTAAAGACACTGACTACGCCATGAGAAAAAACCCAGAATACAACTAAAAGATAAGCAAATCTACAACACACTACATAAAGGACTGGAAACTGAGCAATATGAGCCCCTTCAAAATCTTAGGGGATCTCTGGTGCTTCAGAAGGGCAAGCAGTTCCTGCTGCACTAGTTCCACACATCATGTGGTTCATTCAGTACAAACTCGGTGATAAGTCTAATTCGGTGATGTCATAATCGAGAAATAAGAGGACGGGGATGTGGTTACGACAATTGAAACATATCAATGGTCATCTGTGAAAAAAGATTTTTAATACTGTCGAACAACTCATGAAAGCGTTTGTAAATCTTTTGAAGGGATGACTACAACTTTATCAGTTGGTGCCCCTGGTTAAATAACTTTATTGAAAGCAACAAACACCAACTAAGGAGATGAAAGCTCTGGAATATTGTATCAACTTCGAAATATATACTCGATATGTAGGCGCTGCTTGAATGTTGCTACAAAGAAATGGAAAGTTTACAGTTGAAGCTTAAATCTTCCAATCTGTCGTGAAGTTTTGTTATAAGTCGAAACTCATTGTCAATTTCTAGATGTAAATCAAAATATGAGGTCAAGATATATGTAAATTAGAGGCGGAAGATACCAAAAAGAATACTCAAACTCATAAGTTGATGACAACGCCAAAGGGCTTCAAAGAGCTTTAAAGAAAGAGAAATTTTACATAGTAGAATAATTGCAAATAGGTCATCACATATGCTGCTTCGTCATTGATGCAGCCCAAATTTTTACGGAATACCAGTTTGGAATGAATTTTATATGAATTTTTATATGAAATAATAGACAAAAGTACCTTTAGAAAACGATAATCGGTTAATTAACACTAATTATAATTCATATACAAAAATAGGAATACATTTAGAAGGGCAATGAAATATCATACGTTGAAAAAGGACAAACAAAACCATAGTCAACATATGATTAAACTTTGTCGTTTAACATTGTCTTAAAAGTTCAACATTTGTCAGTGATATTGCTCAAATAAATTAGTTAACAGTAAAATAACCTACATCCTACAAAGATTCCAACTCTAGATGTCGTCTGAGCTTTAATTGGATCCCCAGCTCCAACATTTTGTCCAACTTTTATACATACTGCTGAAGATAAGCCTAAGGGAATCTAAAATACGTTTAAATAAACTGAAACATTGTAACTATACCAATTCAACTGTTTAATATTCACCAAAGTTATAACAGAGATTTTTGTTCACTAATGCAGAATAGGTAGAAAAGTTGAAATGATATATGCTTCGATGGACTATCAGCTGTAATAGTTAAAGGTATGCACGTAAGAGGTCTCTGAGCAACAAATAATATAAACATATTTTACTGATATTTTACTAATTTTATTACCGCTGATTGTCTACATTAAATAATTTACTCTCTAAGAAGTCTCAAAGGTGTGAAAATCGCATCTAATTTGTATATACATTGTTACAAACAAAGTCATATAATAATATTTTTAAAAGAACACAAATTTTACTATATTATTTATGTATTTCTCTGTCCTGAGTGTTCTTGTGTTTATTTGTACTGTATTCCTGTCACGTAATGTTGTCATTTTAGCGGTATTTTTAACATTGCCATATAAGCGGGAGGTTTGGCTAGCCATAAAACCAGGTTCAACCCACCATTTTTCCTTAAAATGTCCTGTACCAAGTCAGGAATATGGCAGTTGTTATCAAATAGTCCGTTTCTATGTATGTTGGCGTTTGTTTTTGTTGCAGTTCAGTGTTTCTGTTTTTCCGTTGATTTCCTCTTATAGTTGATGTGTTTCCCTCGGTTTTTGTTTATGACCCGGATTTGTTTTTGCTTAATCGATTTATGACTATTGAACAACGGTATACTACTGTTGCCTTTATTTATAACAGATGAAGAAAATAATACGAATAGAACATGACCAAGATACCATCCGGGTAATAAAAAATAAAATGGTCGAAAATACAGGCACTAAGTGAAATAAAAAAAAAATGCAGGTAACAGTAATAAAGAGACCCTACAGATCGAGCAACACGGATAAAAATCATAAATCTGGGAAAGGGGAAAGGGGGGGGGGGGGGTGGAACATTAAGGCTGTCTGAAAGGGTTAGTAGTTCCAGTCCAACTTGTTTTCCCGTCGTGTTGCTCTTGAAAAGTACAAATCAAGTGATAAATCGCATTGGCTGATTTCAAAACAAGAAAAGATGGATTTGAATGTGATTACGACAAATGCAAAGTAACCGAGTCTATCTGTGTATAGGACAAGCCAAAAAGGTAATCCAAATAATAATGGCGATTATACGACTTCAATCTAATTATAACAAGTCCATTATTTCACTAGGTACAATGCAAGCCGCAATGCTCTACCTTGAAAATCATAAAAGGAAACACAATACTGAATATCATACGAACAGGGAGATGTTTAATCAAAATGCAGTATATCATCCAGCATCGATAATAACCAAGTGATTGTAAATATATATCAAAGAACTATTATCCAACATTAATTGTTTGTCATTCGTTAACGTCGTACTTTATGTGGCCTTTTTTTATTCGAGCGTTACTGATGAGTCATTTGACAAATTGTAGACGAAACGCGCGTATGCCGTACAAAATACTAATCCTGGTGTCTATGATGCCTTTATTCATTATTCTAATACATTCATACTTTCATACTAAGAAGGAGCAAACTTATACTTACCATATATAGTAAACTATGTATCTGGTACACAATGGTATGTGCTGCCAGTTGAACTTTTCCGAGGAAACCTTATAATATAAATGATATTTGTATTTATCTCTATTTTTCATGTATCGAAAGCGACTTATTGAAAGTCTTCTATTGCTTTTTATGTACTTCTTTATGTGTCCTTTACTTTTAACCAATATCTACAATTTCTTATAATTACCAGTTAGTCTGATATTTATACAGGCTTGTCTTACACAAAAAGGTAATAACTTTCTGTGAATTACATGTGAAGCTGCCGTAACGGATTTGATGTCAGTGAAATTGCGAATTTCATTTAATCTTGCAAATTGTCTTGATTTCTCTGTCATATACATTTGACTATCGTTATTTTCATTAGATAAAACATACATTATTTACGAATAAGAACATATTTTACTTTGAGTTTTGTCATTTCGCGCCCATTTTGATTGTACAGTCCTTTTAACTAGCGGAAATTTGAGAGTTCGAGGGTAAGACTCAATATTCCTAAATATCTACAAAACCAGGAATCACACGTTCATGAACTTAAATTATACACACATACAAGTCAGGGGTTACAATAAAGTCCTAACAGAAATAAAATATAATTGCGTCACACTTTATCCCCTGGAATTGATAAAATTGCAAAACTATTCAAACCATTCAAAAGAATGTTAATTTTATCACAAGAAGAAAAGGTTGATACGATTTGGAAACTTTAGTACCAAAAAGTGATGTCACTTTGATGTCACAAAAGTAGTTTTTGGTCAAAATAAATATGAGCCAAGATCTTCACTTTAAATATATGGCAGTTGTTTTCCATTCGTTCTGTTGGTTGATATAGTCAGGAATATGAGAGTTATGTTCCATTCGTTCTGTTGGTTGATATAGTCAGAATATGAGAGTTATGTTCCATTCGTTCTGTTGGTTGATATAGTCAGGAATATGATAGCTGTTTTCCATTCGTTCTGTTGGTTGATATAGTCAGGAATATGGCAGTTGTTTTCCATTCGTTCTGTTGGTTGATATAGTCAGGAATATGACAGTTGTTTTCCATTCGTTCTGTTGGTTGATATAGTCAGGAATATGACAGTTGTTTTCCATTCGTTCTGTTGGTTGATATAGTCAGGAATATGACAGTTGTTTTCCATTCGTTCTGTTGGTTGATATAGTCAGGAATATGACAGTTGTTTTCCATTCGTTCTGTTGGTTGATATAGTCTTACGTTTGATTTTGTGAGGTTTTATGCACTTTTTCCTTTTAGAATTTACCTTGAAGTTAGTATTTTATGTTAATACCTTTTAACACACATAATTTTTTTTAAATATAATATTGATCTTCTATGAAAATATACTTGGATTTTATGTATAGACCAACGAACAGATCTCAAATTAGATTTGATGAGGTAAAGAAAAGTGCTTCAAGTACACGCAATTTATCAAGTGTTATTATCATTTGCAATAAATGCAAGAAGTTTGTAGCCAAAATGCAATTATGTATGACGAAAGAAAAAAAATGGCTAATGTCTATCTTGTAGATTTAAAATTATAGTCCTCTCATTTTTAAACTTAAGGGGCCAAAAAGTAGCTTTATCATGCATTCACCTTTACCTATTTCCTTTTATCAGATCTCATAATATGTAATGGACAAAATGTTTACTGATCAATTTTCTAAGATTTTAAGATGCATTTGTAGCTCTAATTAACACAAAATCATAGTATTTGCGAAAATGTAGTGAAATCAAATTGCAACTGATTAACTGTCAATGATCGTTTAGGAATATAATATTACCTTTTTATGAATAAGCTTGGATCTAAAATTTCAGCTTTTACGTTTAATGAGTAACACAAAACTATGTGAGTCAAATACACAAACAAAAACATCTAACTGGTCAAATATGCTTAAGGATGTTCGCTTCTCCGTTTAAAAATTACAAGTTTGTTAAAAGACTGTTATTGAGATATAATCAATTGCAAATTTGACGGGAAATGATTCTCTCTAGATTTTTCATACATTTAACATTGGTACCTTTTTTCTATCAAAAACAATGAAAAAATAACATGGATTTTATAAGATTTTCAAAAAGGCTTTTTAAACATTATGTTATAAAAACAATTTAGAAGAAAAGTAGGGCTTAGCGGGCAAAATTTTTATTGGCACTACATTGATAAAACAAGAGGATACGGAATATCTGACAAAAATTCAAAAACAAGAGTAGCGAACATTCTTAAGTAACTATTGCAATATTCAGTCTCAAAGAAAATATGTGTAACTACAAACCTACTACTATAATTGATATTTCAAAACTCCACCAATCTACTGATATCATAAATATTCCAGGGATTGCAAGATTTAGAAATGTGTTCCATTCTAGGAAGGCTTCTTTACTAAAACCTAAAAAACAAGAAATAACGTTTGACTAACGGTTTAATTTGAAAATAACGAAATAAAAGGTATATATTTTTTGAACTAAATAGATATCACATTATTTTACATGATCTTCAGTTATGGGTAAATTGTACCAAGGTTAACAAGATGAGTTATGTATGGAATGCTGTACTCTGAATCATGTCCCAAAGAGTTTTTTTATGATTTCATAGTACCTGTGCTGTAACACCACTGTCCTATGTTAGGGGAAGGGTTGAGTGCTCACAAACATGTTAAACCCCGCCACATTGTTTATGTGCCGGTCCCAAGTCAGGAGCCTGTAGTTGAGGGGTTGTCGTTGGTTAAAGTCTGTCATATTAGTTTTTAGTAAATTGTTTTGCTATAAATTAGGCCGTTTTGATAGTTCTGATCAGTGTTAATATTAGCTGTCAATGATACTTTTGGTCAGGGTTAACAAGAGTTTCAATAGTGACGATTCAAATTCATAATTAGGGTTGATCGCCAATAAAACTAATAGACGATAGATTTTTCGATTATTCTTCCTGAAGAAGAAATATTTATAAAAATATGTGATTTAATAACTCTATAAATGTGTAAGTTATATAGCGGGAATTCATCTTTTGACAGATAAAATAAAACCTTTTCTGTAGAAATTGATGAAATTAATTTGATCAATCTTACAAATGACAAAATAACCATTAATGGTCTCTTGCTATTTTACAAAGGTAAAAGTGTTGTTGACTTATTAGAACAAAAGATAAACGAGTCAATCGACCCAAACTGTCCATTTCTAGAGGCAAGTTAATATATAAACCACACTGTTTCTAACAGTATCTATGGTATTCTTTATTTTTAGTTTAATGGAATTATATGCTATTTGCTCTATTCTTCCTTTGGTATCGTTCGCCTCTTTTTTTTATCAACTTTGCATTCAAACTTTGAATTATTGAATGAAAGTTATGTGCCCTTGAGTATGGAGGTTTGAAAATTTTCAGAGCAGCGAAAAACGAGAGAAAATCTATATTATGAAGTATTTCTTGTCAAAGTATTAATGGATTGAATTGAACATTTATTATATGAGATATCTGTATGCTGAATTCAGTCATCAAAACTTGTGGAAGTGTGTATTTTAAAGAAATGGAATATCAATCAAAGTGAGTTGATTTAATAATGAGCAACATGGCCGACCTAGTAAACAAAGATAAACAATCCAAGTTAGATAAATTTATCAACACAACACCTAAGTCTAGTGCTAAACGTGATCAATCAGCTAGTAGTCCTGACTTATCGTCTCCTTCTTCGCAACAGGTCGAAAAACAAGCTAAGCTAAAAGAATTTGAAACATCCCCAAGTCATGATGATAATGATAATCATAATCATATTCCACGTGCTGAGCACATTCTTGCAAAATCCATTGAAAATGAAACAGTATTCAAATTATCAGAAGTGGTATGTGCTACATTAAACAACCAAGCATTCATCAAGACAATAATTCCTATGATAACAGAAAAGACCATGGATCAAGTGAAGCCCAAAATAATAGAAATTGTAGATGACCGAATCCAACCATATATTGACACGATTACTCAAAACAAAGATGCTCTGATATTGCAAGAGGCAGAACTGAAAAAACAAAGCGACGAAATAAAATCCCTAAAATCCAAGCTAGGCAAGGTAGAATCTAGAATAGAGAGGAACAAGAGCAATATTCAAGGAGAACAAGTTTAAGGTTCCATAATGTTCCTGTGCCTACTGATGATAACGGTGCAATCATAACACCAATTGATACAGATGATCTAGTCTTACGCATTTGTAGCAAAAAACTCCAAGTCAAATTGAATATTTTCGACATAGGTCGATCCCATCCCATTGGTGAAATGCGAGACGGAAAAATCTCCATTATCGTAAGATTCCTTTCTTATCGTCAGCGTAACATGGTCTTCAGCAATAAAAAGAAACTTAAAAACAACCCCGACAAGATTTTTATAGCTGAGAACCTGACGAAACACAGATATGATCTGATAAACAGACTAAATACTCTGCGTACCAAAGAAAAGATACATTCATTCTGGACACATGACGGCACAATACTTGTGAAGAAAACTGATGTATCCAGCCCGAAAAAGGTAAAATCCAGACAAGACATATATAAACTCGGTGGGAAGTCCTTGAGGGGGATAACCAAGATGAGGATTAAACATTCCGTTTGGACCAAGTATCATATTTTTGTACTAATAAATTCTGTATAAAATTGGGTTGTATTTAGTAAATCCAGACGATTGTGTCTATTCAGTTTTCTTGTGTTTTTGAACTGTATTATCCTGCGTTTTGTTATTGTTTATTATATGATATAGCACGTGGTTCTGTTTACATACACTGTTGAGTGTGTAAATACTGTAATAAATGTATGAGTACAGATCTCAGTTTCAAAACTAAGATATAAATTCTTTTGTGTTGTTTATTTCACATTCAGGTGTCATGCTTACTCTAGCGTGATGGATCGTAGTAAATAACTTATGACCTTAAAAACAAACTAAGTAGACTCCGCCTCTAATTCCTTTATCGTTAATAGTAATTGAAAATACTATAATTTCTGTTTTTTGCATCTGATCATCAATAACTTTTATTTATCTCTTCCATAGAAATGCTATTTCTTAGATTATCACGAACTTCTCTCGTTTAATTTCGCAACCACCCCCTTTTCAATGTGTTCAACTTTTACGTTGTTATACCTTAATTTGTACATAATTATAACAGCATGTAATGCCGTTGAAAAACTCAATTGTGATCATTCGAGGTGTTATTGTTTGTATTCTTTAAATGTCTTAAAACGGTCCTATTTCTTAATATTAGAATACTTTGTTTTCGACAATGGGTAGTAATATTGTTGCACACAGAATATCAATAGGACTGTTTTATTGCAAAATTAGCTCTGGTTGTGTAAAAACAGTTATTAAACATACTGTTAGTTTTAATGATGTACTTTTTGAAATATGTGTAAATTTGGAGAAATATAAATTATGGATACTAAATAAATACAAATCATACTCTGATATTGTATCATTTTATATGTTGTTATATAGCTTATTGTTAATATGTGGTGATATAGAAAGTAATCCTGGTCCTGGAGGCACATCAGACCCGCCCGAAAAAACATTGTCAATTTTCCACGGTAATATTAGAAGCCTAAGAAACAAACTGAATTATATTATTGACATAATTGAAGATTTCGATATAGTATTTTTTACCGAATCACATTTAGATATTTACTGATTTGGATATATCCTTATTGGGTTTTGAGACACCAGTTCGAAAAGACCGGAATGCCAACGGCGGTGGCATAATTATGTATTATAAAAGTTTTATTAATATTATTCGTCGGGTTGATTTAGAACATGATCAAGTTGAAAGTATGTGGTTCGAATTAAAGACGAAACTTCGGTCAATACTGATAAATATTAATTATAGATCAGAACGACAGTCTTCAGTTTATGATGTTGAAAAGGGCTTTAGATGAAAATAGTAGTATAATTTGTTTGGGCGATCTGAACAAAAATTTCATGTCAGATATACTGTCAAATATAAGAGATATTATTTTCATTAACGGCCTCATTAATATTATAGATAAGCCGACGCACTTTGATACACGTTCAGGTAACACTTCGTTGCTTGATCCTATTTTAGTTACAGATTCAATACCTGTTGTCGATAAAGACACAATACCTATTGATAGAGGGATCAGTGATCACGATGGAACATATGTCACAATTAATTGCGGTTGGGATTATAAAAATGGGGATTTTGACCTCATGAACCAAAAGGTGTTAGGGACCAATTGGGAGCATTTGATTTCTGACGCAGATAATATAAATGTTGCTTGCACTAATTTCACTAAATCACTCCTTGACATAGCATCAGAGTGTATACCTACAAGAGAAGTTGTAGTACGATGTGATGACAAAATTTGGTATAATTCTAACTTGCGTCGTGAAATGCGCAAGCGCGACAGATTTCGTAAATTATTTCTACGTTTGAAATCAGCTTCGGCTGAACTTAAGTTTAAACAACAACGAAACAAAGTAAATAACTTGAAAAAGCAGGCTAAAAAACATTTTTACGCTAGTTTAAATGAAAATTTAGATGAAATCAAACAAGCGAATCCGAAACAGTATTGGAAGATTATTAATATGCACATTAAAAACGACAGGCCTGTTCATAACGTACCGCCTTTGAAGGATCCGAATCAAAATTATAATTTGGCATACGAGAGTACTGAAAAGTCAGAAATTTTGAATAAATATTTTTGTTCTATAGCTAATTTAGAGAATCCAGATAAGGATTTACCAGTCTTTAACGATCGTTGTGTTGATTTCCTGTCATTGATTGTAGTTAGTGAACAAGACATGCACGATATAATTTTCACACTTGATGTTAATAAAGCGGTGGGGCCTGATATTATAAACAACAGAATGTTACTTGCTGTCAGAAATCAAATTTCAAAACCATTATGTTTATTATTCAATAGGTCATTACGGGATAAAATATTCCCAAACCAGTGGAAAATTGCACATGTTATTTCTTTATTTAAAAGTGGTGATAAATCTTTGCCCTCAAATTATAGACCTGTCTCTTTATTGTCTTGTGTTAGCAAACTTGTTGAAAAAATAGTTTTCAAAAATATTTTTAATCATTTGCATTCACATAATCTATTATACAAGTTTCAATCGGGATTCATTCCCGGATATTCTACTACCCACCAGTTGATAGAGTTGTATAATAATATTATAATGGCATTAAACGACAAGCAAGTTACTAGTATAACATTTGTGGATATAAGTAAAGCTTTTGATACAGTTTGGATCAAAGGTCTTTTATATAAACTCGAAAAATATGGCATTAATGGGGATTTATTATGTTGGTTGAATAGTTACTTATCGGGACGGTCACAAAGAGTGGTTATGAAAGATTCACTGTCCACATTGGGCTGCTTAAGAGCTGGTGTGCCTCAGGGGTCGGTACTGGGTCCATTATTGTTTTTGGTTTATATAAATGACATTGTAGATGATCTAAGTGGGTTCAGTAGACTTTTTGCTGATGACACATCTATTGGCCATACTGCATCTGATGTTACACGTCTAAACACTTTAATACTCATTCTCTGTAACCACTTAAACTTTTTCGGCACACATAGTCACCGATCTTTGTGAAAATTGGCTGATATGTAGATCCTATTAGACTAGTCAGAAAAATAATGTCAACCGATATATATATTGGTTGGTTACCATGGTAACGGCAGAGAAAGTTGGGATTTTTGAGAAAAATACAATATTTGGTGTAGTGTTGTGAAATTATGCGGCTGCATCTATTAAAAAGAAACACAAAAACAATTAATTTTATTTTTGTTTTAGTCAAAATTCAAAAAAAGTTATAGGGAATCTAGCGAAATTAATTTCTAAAAAATGATCATTGTGCAATTTTCCTCACAATACGAATTATCTCCTTTGATGTGTTACACTAATGACTGGACCACAACGAAAACACTAATAACTTTTTATTTCTCAAAGGATTTATGTCAAATTTGAATTGTTATAAATTTAGACCATTCAATACATAAATATTAGAAAAAAATATAGAAAACTTTTTAAATCTTCATTAAACGTGACCTGACCAACGCTGACAATGCCAGGACCAAATGAAAATGCTAATAACTTTTATTTCTTAAAGGGTTTATGTTAAATTTGAAATATAATAAAGTTTAATCATTTAATATATAAATAAAGAAAAAATACAGAAAAAAATATAAAATATTCAGATAACGTGACCTTTCTAACGTTGACAATAACCTGACCAACAATAGCAATGACCTGGCCGATGAAAATTTCTGTGTTATTTTATATTATTAAAAAAAAAAAAAAAACAGGAAAAATATATGTTTTTGGTAAAAAAAAACTTGACCTGACCAACGTTGACTGTGTCCTGGTCGTTGTACTACCTTATACTTATTTATATCTTATTGGATTTTCTTTAAATTTATAAAAAAAAAAAAAAATAGAATTGATTGAATGGTAAAAAACTGGGAAAAACAGTTTAGGGTACTATGACGAGCACCGAATTATTTAAACTTTTTATGGTATTGAGTAGTATATTGTATTTAACTGTGTTGTAAATTATGTTGTATATTACCGGTTATAATTTGACACGATTGATCACAAATATAAAGTAACTCAAAAGGTGTGTTTGAAGTAGGCCATACATACATGTAAGTTAATAAATAAAATATAGTTTGTTTTTTAATATTTTCTAACAGTAAATAGTTATTTCCACGTACTACTTAAGGCATGCGCGAGCCTTGTGCAGGATATCTTGGCAGTTTTTAATATTTTCATAAAAAAAATACACATTTCGCAGACTACTTGAGGTATGCCCGAGCCCCTGCATGCAGGATATCTTTGTAGTTTAAAATATTTTCATAAAATATAAGTAAACATATTCGCGGACTTAACTTGAGGGTTACCAGAGCCTTGTCTTAGTTTTAAATGTTCCCGAAAGTTTGTAAAGCATTTTATATATTTTCTTATTTGATGAAATTAATGGTTCAATCTAAGTGTTTCTATAAATTTGATGCAAAGCCTATTACATTTAAATAGGTATAAAGTCATTTTTCCTGGTCATGATAACGGTCAGAATGTAGGACAGAAAGTCACAGACAAAAAGTCACAGACAAAAAGTCGCGGATAAAAAGTCACATGTATAATATGTTATAAACATAGACTTCTGCTTCAAAGTAAAATCTATTTTTTTTTGTTTAAAGAAAGACAATTATATACTAATTTTGAGAACATCTTTCTGTAATGGGCTTTCAGTGGAAATCAAAGTATATGTACATGCATATAATTCTTTTAAAGTTACCCTGTGTAAAGAGTTATCATATTGTCAATATTTTTTAATTTGCTGCTAAAATCCATTAAGATTATTGTTATTTTCTCAAATTTCAATAATCCAATGCCTTTACTAATGTAAATATAGTGCTACCAAAGGCGGATCCAGGGGCCATGAGGGCCCGCCCCCTCCTTTCATTGGAAACATTTGGTTGATTACATATGGAATCACTGAAGCATGAATGTAGCGGGCATCTCTTAAGGCAGTCAGTGGTACCCCTGATATGACAGTTGTCTAGATGGTATATTTTCCCCCTGCTGCTCGTTGTAAGACCAGCAGTCACCCGCTGACCAATTTTCCATGGGTCCTCTTAGGGAAACGGAACTTTTTGGAAAATCTCGAAAATTCCTCCCCGGCCAGAATGACAAACAAGAAATGTGTCGGATGAATAGCAGGGACCATCGGGTCGACGGCCGACCGTACCCGCCCTTGCTTGTTACGCCCTTTGTTTTTTAGGGGCTCCCAAGTTGATCTATTGAAATTTCTGTCCTTGTCCAATTGATCCCGATTTCTAGTGATATTTCAAATTGTCTGCCTTCATCCCAGCTTACACCTATTGAAGGACCTTTTTGATTGTTTTGATTTTTTATAACTTTTATAAAAATAATCTTCATGTAGATACTCATCATCCAATAATACAATATTATTCAAAACGTATAGCTACATGAATATATGCTTTGCCATTTCAACATTGAGTATAAGAATGAATAAGAAAATAAACAGCTCATAATAAAGGTATTTTTCCTTTATAGAAAGGTTAGATGGTCAATTATCATTTATTTAGAGGATCAACGTCTGACTGTTTTGGTTCTATTTTTTATTGTGTTGAATTGTTTCAAATTATTGACTTTAATAAATTTTTGGTCAGTAGACTAGCACATGACCTAAAATGTTCCTATTAAATTTATTGGTTTTGTTCTCTTCTGAAATATGCATGAGATGTTTGACACTGGACATAAAGCAAACAACAACTAATCGATCATTTCTTTTTTACAAAATTGTATACACTCTTTGCTTTATGTATCGAAGTTCATTAAACGAATTTGTAAAATTAGCACTTATCAGTATTTTGCAAATGGACTGCTTGTTTCTATGGCAACACATTCAATGGAAAATATTGCATAATTGAATATATAATTTTTAAATGATTTTAATTGTTTTTCTAGATTTAGTCATTGTTTTTCTTGTACATTTTCATGATCATGAAAACAGACTGAAATTTCTTCATAATCAGCACTTTTATCCAGATTAGAGAAATTGTATTTGTTTCATTCAAGTGGTAACACCATTATCGATATACTATACCAGCAAAATTATTTATATATACACATGTGTGTATACAGTGAAACTTAATAAGTGTTTTCGTTTTCCTACTTTTGTGCACATTTAAGAAACTAACTGAAACTTTTCAAAATTGTTTTAAACTATCATCATGAAATTGTTTCCATAGCAACACAGTTAAAACTATAATACCGTTATGTATGAATATGTTTCAAATTTTGATGATTACAATCATTTCTACAAATTGTATATTTATTTATTTTTTTCTGACTGCAGAATTAGGTTTTAAAACATTTTTCTGAAAAAATGAAAACTAAGCATTTTGTATCCATGGTAACAAAAATGAGACATACTTCCCATTACTTTTGGCATCATTGATAAGATAAGACTATGGTATTTATGAATTGATGGTTGACTTTAACTCAGGTGTCCGCAAAAAATTATGGTGAGCATTCAAAAATGACCTCAAAAGGGTATTTTTACCTAATGCAAACCACATAAAAGGGGGTATATGTGATTATGATTGAAAATGAATATGAAAATATCAGTTATTAAATTACATTAATAAAATGCATATATTTAATAAAATCATAAAAATATTCTTTCTTTTATCATTTATTATGAAAATTATGTTGAAAATAGCCATTTTCAGCCTTAAATCATAGATATCCAGAAGAGGTAAAACTGGTCATCGGTTGCTATGGCAACCGATATGCTTAGCAACCAAAATTTTGCCATTTTTGTTTGTTTCATCAAGACTAGTAAGTGTGTGAAGTTTGAAGAAAATCAATGACCATGCGTGCCACACTCCCTATATAAAAGTTTAAATAGTTACAGAGAACCAGTATTAATAAATATTGATCTAGATAATTTGCAAAATTGGTCTGAAAAGTGGATACTAAAATTTAATCCTAATAAAAAGATATCATGATTTTTAATACTAGGAATATGCAGAACGTCCTTACTTTTGATTTTGGTGGAGTCTCAATAGCTCCTGTAGATACACATAAGCATTTAGGTATTATTTTTAGTAGTGACTGTAAATGGAATAAACATGTTGATAAACTGATAGAGAAGACGTCAAACCAAGTAAACGTACTGAGGAAACTAAAATTTAAACTAAAAAGGGAATATCTTGAAAATATTTATATGATTTTTATTCGTCCTATTTTGGAATATTCATCTGAAGTTTGGGACAACTGTGGGCAAATTAATTCCGAACGGTTAGAAAAGATTCAGATTGAAGCGGCACGTATAGTTACCGGTTTACCATGTTATGCTAGTATTAACTCTATTTATAGAGAGACGGGATGGGAGAAATTAAGTGTAAGAAGGGAAGTTAAAAAAATGAACATGTTTTATAGAATTGTAAATAACCCAACACCGGATTATTTACAAGCATTGGTTCCTCCGTATGTATCAGATACTACTAATTATAACCTGCGAAATAGACATAACATTAATACACCATTGAACCGTCTATCAGTTTATCAACAGTCTTATTTTCCATCTTCTATTACATTGTTGAATTAATTAGATTTGCATTTTCGTCAAATTCCTACTTTCTCTTCTTTCAAGTTACAATTGCAACAATTGTATTTTCAGAACGTAAAACCTCCTAGGTACTATTTTTATGGAGATATACTATTATCTATATTACATGCAAGGCTTCGCAATAAGTGCAGTGCACTTAGTGCGGATTTATACAAGGCCAATTTAGTACAGGATGCATATTGTGCATGTGGTTACATTAGTGAAAGTGTCGAACACTATTTATTATATTGTAATAACTTTGCACCGCAAAGAAATGTTATGCTTACTGAACTGACCCACTTAGACATTCCCGTAACAATTGATTTGTTATTGTTTGGTAATGATAACTTAGATACAAATGACAATTTTGTAATATTTTCTTCAGTACATAAATATATAAAAGAAACACAACGTTTCTCGCTTTGATAACAACCTTGCTGGTTATTGTTTTATTTACTACAGTACAGACGTTGCATTGTTCGAATGATCGATTTGCTGTTCATAACGGTTAACATAATGTTTCGTCTCAACGGATTTCAATTATTAAGTTAATGCAAAAAGGATACTTACATTAAATCTATGTTCTTGTCATCTCTTTATCCGTATTTTTAACGTCAGAATTTAATATCCGTATCACAATAATATATATTGCACGTTACTATTTACAAATTATACAGGTAAATAGAATGTCCTCGAAAACACACGCATATCAGTTGTTTTCCATTTGGACCAATCGTTTGGTATAAACCTTGGTTGTGTTTGATTATTCAAAATGAAAACGTTGGATATCCATTGAGCCGCTTCTATTATTTTCTTGTTTATAAATATTATAATAACAATTATTGTTATTTATTTAATTATTTTCATGCCTTCATGCTTATTAGAAAATTACAAATTTATGTAATCTGCAATATAAATATAATGTATATTCATGTATATTATGGAGAAGACGGAACTAAGTTGAAAAACTTGTGTCTAATCCATTTGTTTTGAACAATAAAATATGTTTAAACTAAAAGGACATCATTTAAAGTTAAGGTTGGAGGATTATACTCGTTGCCTTTGACACTTCTTCAGAAGATCCTATAATCTTCCTCATACAAATGAAGAAACTGCATGCTAGCTAAGAAGCGAGTACTTTGTTTGAAAACGGTAAATAATTGTATTCACTTAATGTGTTTTCGAAGAAAATGGTTTCGACTTAATGTTTGCAAATTAAAAAAAAATAGGCTTTCTAAGAAACTACCACGAAAACTAAGTTGTATTCCACTTACAAGGTAAAATAGACTCCAAGTTCAAAAAAGAGGCGGAATATATCAAGAGTTCATTCAAACTCATAAGGCGAAAGAAACTGATAGCACCATGGTAATACACAAAAAAAGACGAAAAGACAAACAATATAGAAATAAGAAGATGGAATGATTGGCAATGAGACAACTGTCCACCAGAGACCATATGACATAGAAGTTAACAACTATAGGTCACCGTACAGCCTTCAACATTGAGCAAACCCCATACCGCATAGTCAGCTAGAAAAGGCCCATATATGTCAAATGTAAAACAATTCAAACGAGAAAACTAACGGCCGGTTTATTTACAAAACAATGAACGAAAAAAAAAAATGATATACAGTAACAAACGACAACCACTGAATTACAGGCTCCTGACTTAAGATAGGCACATACTGAATGTGTCGGGGTTAAACAATTTTGCGACCGCCCAAACCTCCACCTAACCTGGGACATTGGTGTAACAGCACAACATATGAACACACTATAAAAATCCGTTAGAAAGGACGTGGCAGGGTATTTATACATCCCCACAACAAAAAAGACGCACAGTACAGATCTGAGAGCATGAGCAGTTAACGACAGCTAGTTAAAAGCCAATAACAAATGATAAAATAATCATGTATCTAAGACTAAAGTATCAATCAGTACACATCCAACTTCCAATGGATTTAGTGTAAAGACGTGTTTGACAGTCCGAGAAAAAACATGACCTTATGCAATGCCAAAATACATGTATCAACATATTGTAGAACCGTGAATATGTATATAATAAGAATATTTGTTTGGTTTTAATTTACTGATAACAAAATCAATAGTTATACCAATAAAAACAATATTTAAAGATCTAATTACAGTGTTGAATTGGTATCCTTTTAGAATAAGTTTATTTAAAGGATGGATAAGTTTACCCGGATCGTATCTAAATTTCCGGGCTCGGTAAACCAAATCTCCATAAAAGTTAGGATGTGCTATCCCGTTTGAAATAAGTTTTCTACGGGTACAGCAATACTTCCAAACCAAATCTTTGTATATATGGAAGACTTTAGTAACGGTTTTAATTAATTTGGGATAACGAAATTTTTGACTTAACAATTTACCAGTTATACATAGATTACGTTCCTTGAAATCCAAAAACGTCACTACAGACACGAGCATAACGAACGAGCTGTGATATATAAACACGGTAAAATGGTGCCAAAGGAACATCACCATCTAAAAAAGGAAAGTGAACAATAGGGAAAGAAAAATCGTCCCTTTTGTCGTAAATTTTTGTGTTAAGTTTCCTGTTTATAACTGAAATTTCTAAATCTAGGGAAGGACAGTTATTACCGTTTATATTTGATTTATTTAAGGTAAATTTCGGTAGTATATTTAGAAAATTCTTGATTATCTAACGAAAAATATCATCAAGATAATGATCTGAGTTTGGTAATAAACTTTGATTCATAGCAGTACAAGACCAACTCTGCTATTAAAGGGGCGCTCTTGGTGTCCATAGGAATACCTACAATATGTCGATACACTTTATTGCCGAAACGTACACAAATGTTATCAAGGAGAAAATTAACCGCTTAAATCATTTCATCTTACCTCCAGTAAGTATATCTAGCATATTTACATTTATCATTAGAGAAGAAGGCTTTAAGTGAGTTGCAGAAAATATATTTGCAATCAGATTTTACAAACAACCATCTAACTTTACAGGAAAAAGTTTTGTTTGATAAGATTATGTGGAAGTGTAGTGTAAAGAATTGAAAAGTCAAAACAGTCAGCAAAATGAAAAGGACCATCAAAAGCACGTAATATATCTAAAGCATCCAAATATTTTTTTTAAATTCCAAAAATAGTTAATTCCACTTTTTTCATATGTTTTATTACAATAGTTAATAGCTTACCCTTCCGGAGCACCTGAAATCACCCCCAGTTTTTGGTGGGATTTGTGTTGCTCAGTCTTTAGTTTTCTATGTTGTGTTTTGTGTACTGTTGTTTGTCTGTTGGTCCTTTTCTTTTTAGCCATGGCGTTGTCAGTTTATTTTCGACTTACGAGTTTGAATGTCCCTTTGGTATCTTTCGCCTCTCTTTTAATGATAAGTTCTTTTATAGTAGTTAAGGAACTAGTTAAAAAGTAAAATAACAAAAATACCGAACTCCAAAGAAATTCAAAAAGGAAAGTCCCTTAACAAATGGCAAAATCAAAAGCTCAAACACTTCAAACGAATGGAAAACAACTGCCATATTCCTGACTTGGTACAGGCATTTCCTTATGTATAAAATGGTGGATTAAACCTGGTTTTATAGCTAGCTAAACCTCTCACTTGTATGACAGTCGCATAAAATTCCATTATATTGACAACAATGTGTGAGCATAGCAAACAGACAAAATAGGTAAAAAATATCAAAAATTGGGGTACAGAGGTCAACATCGTGTTATAATCTAAATCACTATAAAAACAAACAAATATGTCAACAAAGAAAACCAAAATGGCATGTAGACACTCTATAGACAAAGCACATAAGCAAAAATGAAAGACAAGAATACAAATAATGAACATAGCACAATAACACAATAAGATAATAACGGGATGCATAAATACCGGGCCACGCCAAAAGGATATTACTAAAAATGGACTAAACAGTAAAGGTTAAAAATATACAAAGACAAATAAAAAGAACACTATAACACGTAATTAAGATGATAAAAAACGCCAAAACCTAGAATCTATACTTCAAGACAAACCACTGAAATGGTAGTTGTAGAACACTTACTAGTTCATGATACAGAACAAAGAATACTGAGACTGAGGAACGCGAACCTCACCTATATCTGTCAGTGATCTCAGGTGGTCCGAAAAAATAAACAGATCCTTCTTTATTAGTAACACCCGTCGTTTTGATCATCATAAGTACAAATTCGGTGATGAGTCTCATTCGGAGATGTCATAATCGAGGAACAGATGACGGATTAGGGTTACGATATTTCATAGTTGTATATCCTTCTTTAACAACCAGTTTCTTAAATCTAAGCAACATATATGGACAAAGAGTCAAATTGGTGATATTTTGTTTGAAAAAGTTTGTAAACGTTCGCATATATCCCATCGAACTTGAAATAAAGGATTCACCAGATAAAGTTAAGTCTTCCACATATCTTGACTTACATCTATAAATTCACAATAAGGGTCGGTAAACTTTACGACAAAAGAGATGATTTCAGCTTCCCAACTATGAGCTTTCCATTTCTATGTAGCAACATGTCAGCATACCTGCACATTGGGTATATATCTCCCAGTTGCTACGATATTCCAGGGCTTGCGTTTCCTATTATGATTTCCTTGCTTGAGGGTTGATTATCAGAAGGAAGTTATTAAACCAAGAGTTCCAAGTGTTGAAGTTGAAATCATCCCTTCGAAAATTTTACGGACGCCATCACGAGTTGGTTGACAGTTATGGAATAACTGTTTCACAGATGACGAAGGATATGTTCAAATCGTCGTAACCACAATCCCGTCCTCCTTTCCCCAGATGTGAACTACCGAATTAGATTTATCACCGGGTTTGTACTTACATGAGCAACAAGAAGGGTGCCACGTGTCGAGCAGGATCTTCTTACCCTTCCGGAGCACCTGAGATCTACCTCCGGTTTTGGTGAGATCTGTGCTGCTCAGTCCTTAGTTTTGTATGTTGTGTTTTGTTTATTGATTTTGTGTTTCGATCTTTTTTCCCCTTGGCGTTGTCATTCTTTTTTTTTTGACTTATGAAATTGACTGTCCCTTTGGTATCATTCGCCTCTCTTTTTCCTGAGGGATTTGAAGGTTGCATTTCTGTAAATATCAACAATGCAATTTCCCATAGAGGAACTCCTTTCACGGCTAAAACTGTACCACTTTTACTATGAAGTTTTGAAAAAAATTATACCTAGAATGGAAAGTTTATATGCACTACTATTTTTTTTCAAAGGTCAAAATATAGGGCTGTGCAGCATATTTTCAACGTTTGTATGCCCCGAACTTCTACGAGTTTAAACTTACATTAAAATTCTATGGTACCCCTACCTTGATTTAAGGATTCCACAGATTTTAACTTGATCACTATGAATATGTATATTTACTGGTAACATTCCCAAGTTATGTCTCTACGAGATGAAACATAGGTTTCATATCTGGGAACCAGTACATCAACAAAATTAATTATCTATGAATATTATATATCTCCCCAAAAGAGGCGTGGTTTGAGAAACAGCTGCATTTACAAAGTGCAACCTGAAACCTAAATTTATAAATGGCAATTTACATTGTGGTTTTGAGTCAACTTTTATTAACTTTACCTGCAAATTTATAATGTATAAGACATATCAAATTAACTTTCATCCGCTCGAAAACAGCTTTGATTTAAATAGTATTTCAATTCATATTACTTACTTGTCCATTCTTCTTTATAAATTTTACTACATCGTATAAACATTAAGTATAAGAAAACTTGTGTCCACAATGTACATACAACAGCTATTGCAGCACCTCTACAAGAATATAAATGATAGTGAGTACATTTACAACAAACATATCTCCGATTGAAGAAAACTCTCTTAATTATAAGATGATTTTGAATATCGTTATTTTTTTCTGGTTTTCCCAGACGCATATACTTATCTTTTCATTTTGTTTGTAAGTCTTACATCTTGACAAATGATTATTACATATTTTCTTGCATTAATAAAACGCATATACTAGTAAATTTTCTTTATAGCTTACTGTTTGTGAGCCTAGGTCGTGTTGAAGACCGTACTTGACCTATAATGGTTTACACTTATAAATTTTGACTTGGATGGAGAGTTGTCTCATTGGCAACATCTTCTTATATCTATGGTCTGACGTAAGCATGAATTTATATGTTCAATATAATAAACATTATAGAAATTGAAGGTAATGATATCTATGGGAATACGGCAATGATGAACGCCCTGTGAATGTTCGTGTATTTTTTGTAAGGTCATGGAACTAGTACTGAATCTGATTGCTTAAAGGTTTGAATTTCAAGAAACGATGGTTATTATATCCTATGCTTTAGTACTGCGGGGACTTTGCAGCTGTGTATATACATAACATACTGTCAATTTTGTTTGAAAATCGGCTCCATATTATTTTGTGTTTGAAGTGATTGGAAGTACATAACATAGAATGGTGAGTGACGATCTTTGAAAAGAAATTGTTAATTTATATTTGCTGATAATACACAAATGTTGTAAGATTCATTAAACCTCAAGAAATTATCAGGTCAACCCTACCTTTTATTTGATAGATAAAAATAATATGACATATTTTATTTATTTCAACAGTTACTGTAAATTGTAATTAGGTATGTACGTGTATGTTTTTTTCATTTGCAACTTCGCTAATTGATTTGCAACCCGAGAATACACAACGAACAATCATTTAGAATATTAAAATTAACTTGATTTAATGTCTTTTAAACTGAACGGATGCATACACTGAAATATGAACAACAGAGTAACAGAAAAGTTTAATACATTGTTTATTTCAGAAAAGATTGTCAGTACTTTCAGTTGTCTGTCTGATGAGCTTCGTAAACCTCATTTTATGTTCAGGTAAGAAACAATAGTATCTCTGTTATTGTCTTTATTGTGCCGATCATGTGACTAACAAAAAAATAGCAGAGCATATAAAGATACTGTCGAGTAAAACATGTGAGAGTTCCAAAGGGATTATGTCTTTTAATTCTCATATATATGATTTTTTATTAGTTGTTATTGGCTTTGAACTAGCTTTCAGTAACAGCGAGTACTCTAAGATTCATACGGTGTGTCTTTTGTGTTTTTGTAAGGGTTTTATGTGCTTTTTATAGATTGAGACCTTTTCAACTGATTTTAGATTGTTCTTATGTTGTACTATTACACCACTGTCCCAGGTTGGGGGAGGGTTTGGCGCCCGCAAACATGTTTAACCCCGCCGCTGTAAGTGGCTGTCCCAAGTCAGGAACCTGTAATTCAGTGGTTAACGTTTGTTGCTGTATATCATATTTATTTTTCGTTTATTGTTTTGAACATAAATCAGGCCGTTAGTGTCCTATTTTGAATTGTTAAACATTTTTCATTTCGGGACTTTATATAGCTTACTATGTGGATTGGGTTTTGCGCATTGTTAATGGTCGGACGGTGACCTATAGTTGTTAACTTCTATGTCATTTGATCTCTAATGGAGAGTTGTCTCATCGGTAATCATATTACATCTTCTTATTTTTATATATAAAAAAGAAAGCCCCAAAAGATACATATCTTTGTAACACCACACCAAAAAATGGCATGTATCTACAACGACACCGACATCTTATATAAAATAATATCTCTTACAAATTAACCCTGTAAATTACTAATCGAGTACTCGATGGCTTTACCGAGCGATACTTGAGTACTCGCTCGGAAAAATATCTACAAAATGGAAAAACAAAATTATGTACATTTTACGTATTGTGAGTCGTTGTCTAATGGACGTTAAACCCTAAACATTATTATCGTGGTGTATATAATAGTCACAGGAATTTCATATCATTATTAATACCTCATGTACTACATGTACTAATCATGTAAACAATAATCTAATCAATAATTTAGTAACGTCCTATGGGAAAAAAATGATTACAAAGTCAAACCAGATCAAACAACAGTATCTTTTAATCGTGAAGAAAACACATCAATGTTTGACAAAGGGGTTTGAGAACTTACCCTTAGATGCGTTTAATCATTCTCTGAGGAAAACCACAGATTGGAACGAATTTGGTTTTATTTAGAAATATTATCTTGTCAACTTCTTGTCAGTTCTGCAGACGAAAACCTTTGCTCTGACGGTACAGATGTGGTGGAATAGTTAAGATGCGTTTAGCCAAAAGTGTTAGCTAGGAAAGGTGTTCTCGTGCATAGCCCATCGTTTTACGAATGTTTGTTTTTAACAATTCAGCGCAAACATTCGACATGTTTTTAGTTTTGATTAATGAAAGATTACTATTAATTTTTCCTAGAGGCCTCAGGCGCTCTCAATAGACGTGTTACGAAAAGGTATATACTTGACGCTGAGGTTGACAAATTAAACTAGAATGTGGGTATCGTAACAAAACACGAAAGTGATTTAAAGATTTAAATTACATGTGTATCAATTGGATCTTGTGTTTTAACTGCAAAGAACTGATGTTTCTTATAACAGATGTCCCGTTGGAAACCTTATTATAGACAATATCATTATAAATATTCCTTATGTAAAGAACATTCCATTTCATCCTACTTCGTGAGAATGAATATTATAAATTCCATAATATTTCTTCCATTTGGTACACTGACAGTGGGCAAGAGGTAGAAAAGAAATGGTAGAAGGAAGCCGAGAGAAAGAAGTCAGGGATAAAATAAACAAACTCCTGCCCACCCTTGTAGATTAAAACTATAATATATACGTGGTATTTTAATTTTTTGCATTTTCCAATTCAATTTCTGCGGACCTTTTAATTTTAAGAGGATTTAACTCGAAGTCAGAATTTTTGGACAGATTGCACACAATGCAAAGCTTATTATATAATATTATCACAGTTGAGCTTGAGAGTGGGCCGTTGGACGGTCAGGCGAGCGGTACAAGAGGGTACACATTTTTTGTAATAAAGTCCTCCCACAGTTTAAACCTAAGAGCTTTCAAACGTTGCACAATGTATGTACTATATTCATAGAACATGTTCCCCTCCTCTAATAATTTCATTTCGAATACATTTTGCAGATTTTTAAGAGGTTGCAACTTTTTCTGCAAAAGTCGACGCATGTCCTAAATGATAACTATGGGGCCCCGCGAGTCCTTACTTTTCAATGAAAATGATCTAAAATATGATAACCTGTGTAATACCTACTCGGGGATGTATCTGCAATGTTTGTTTCCATTAACTACATGTGTTATGGTAAACGAGAAAGAATTGATTATCCATAAATTTGATTTCTGCTAGCATCTCTATTCCCCCCCTCCCCAACTGGGACTGGTTTAAGGCCCTACTATACATATTCTTTATATATGGTGTACTGTACTTTCAGAGAATATTTTAAAATGTCTATTTTATTTAGAATGTCTATGTCCGGTTTTACGGGATCCGTGTTCCCAAACATGGTGCATTTAAGTTTAAAAGAATATCGCCTATTGTCTGATCCAGTTTCTGGGAACCGTGCTTCTCATTGTTCTCTAGTTTCAGTGTGAAGTTTTTTTGTCCACGGATTTGTCTCTGCTTCTTGTTTCTAAATTTCCCTTCTTCTTGACCGATATTTTTATTTTGTGGACATTTTTTCTACCCCGTTTGACGCTGTTTGGATCCTGAGCCCTTATGTAAGCGTTCTTAAAGTGTAAGAAGCCAAATCCTCAGATTCCTGTCATTTTCATTTTGTGTTTGCCCTTAGATGAAATAAGGAGATATTGTAAAATAACTGTCTAACAGAGTACAAATGAAGCGGTTTTTTGCAATTGTAGGTTGGCGTACGGTCTTCAACAATAAAAATTATAAAATACCCCGACATGAAAAATGTGAAACAATCTATACGAAAAACCCAACGACCTGATTTGTAACAAAACAATACATGTAAAACAAATATTACAGACACCAACAGACGACAACCACTGAATTTCAGGATCCAGACTTGGGACAGGCACACATAAAATGTGGCGGGGCTAAACATGTTTGTGAGTCCTCAACCCTTCCCTAACCTTAGGCAGTGGTGTGACAGCACAACGTATAAAGAACAGTCTAATAAAACAGTTGAAAATGGCTCGACTCATCAGATTGGCACGAAGCACAAAAAATAACTAACATAAAGACAAAATACACATACAATTTTCAAAAAAAAAAAAAAACGAAAAAAAATCAACTAGACTGTATTACTTTGTGTGGGTTTAACTAAGCGACAGATTGAACTTTTCCTATAACTAATATAAAAAAAAAATGTAACTATGTAAATTTTATCAATTAAGAAGTGCATACTTGCTTTGTCAATACCCCTTTTTTTCTCAACCACACACACACACACACACAATCGTTAACCTCTTCCGCCTATAGTCACAAGCAATGCTATTATAAAAATGTTAACATGTTAGATGTAAAAAGAAGAATGTTCTAAATTAATATAATTTAAATGAACCAAGACGTGTGTAGGAAAGCTGGTCATCATCACGCAAAGCATTCAAATTTTGCCTGTTTAAATCGATAATCAATGTTTTGACACAGTCCCCACATTTAAAGTCTAATTTGTCAACCTCAGCGTCTAGTGTATACCTGTTCGTAACAAGTCTAATAAAAGTTCATTTTATTAAAAAAAAACCAACAACATTATAACAGGAAACTGATTACTCGATCAACATTTTGTATTCGATACTCGGTTCGACCGAACGATACTCCAGATGTCATCCCTAGTATATATGAAAGGCAGTATAACAATAAACCGGTCAATCTCTTTCATGGTCAGCAAAAATCACACGCATTTCTACAACTTTCATTTGATCTTGATCAGATGTCTAGGAGGTGAATTAATAAATGAAAAACACTTTATGAATTGTGAGCGTGAGAGGCACAATGCACATTGGCATTAAGATTACGCAAATTAATTAACAACCTGATTTATTGCTACAAATGGGTGCAGTCATAACCTGTATAAAAGTTAAGTTAGATCAGACCTTATGACTGCTCTCTAAATTAACTGAAAATTTTAGCAGACCTGCAAGTTAACTCTATCTTTATCAGGCCAGACTTTGGTCTGCTTATTTAGGACTATTGCAGACCAGACCTGAGGACAGGTCAGCTCGACTAGACCAGACGTGTGGACATATCAGCTTGACAAGAACAGACCTGTAGACAGGTCAGCCTGACTAGACCAGACAGACATGTGGAACATGTCTGATGTTAACCTGTCCTTTGAACAAGTCTGCAATTTGATAGACCAGTCATGTGTCATTGGAAAAGGTCTGCTTTGTAATTGGTCCTATGTTTTCACTGATCGGAAGTCGATACTCAAATAATATTCATTGTTCAAAGCGATACTGTTTACTAGTTGACTTTGGATCATGCTACCTTTCTCTTGAAGCAGACCAGACCGAAGTTAACTTTTATTAGAACAGGTCAGTCTAGATCGATGACTGATTTTAATAGCAGACCTGGTCACAAGTAAACCTGTGTATAGGACTGGTTTTGACAAAGTTAACTCGCCCAGGGTTAACTTTGATATTGGACCTGTCATAACATTAACTTATCGGGCAGCCAAAAAAACAGTCCTAGGATCAAGTCTGATTTTTAAGTTAATATGAATTATGTCCTAGGACCGGTCGAAGCAGTCATAAATCCTGTCCAAAGTGAATGTTCACCAGTTATAAAGTCTGGTCATCAAGTTAACTTGCTGTATAGGTTAGGAGTCTGTAGTTACCTTAATTATCTGTTGATGTTTTTTTGTGATAAGTTTCACCTCTGTCCACTCGACTCCGATTGAGTTTTCTGATTAGAGTAAACTGAGAATGCGATAACGTCATAAGACAAACGTAAAAGGTCATTGGCATTAATTGCCTAGAAAAAGTGCGATGAACATATTATACGTGATCTTTCAAACTCGAGGAAGGTTCTCGTTTATTTCTCATCACAAGTCCATCGCCCTTCGGTGAAAAAGTAGCCGAGAATCTTCCACTCGTTTTTTGGAGAATCATAGATAAGCAATAACAATAAAATGTGTTACCTGACACCTAGATCTAATCCAGTTACCAAAATCAGATGATACACAACATTGAAGATGTTTGCGATTAACTGTAAAAGAACTCCAGGAATAACAATATTCTGCAAAAAAAAAAAAAAAAAAAAAAACAAAAAACTCTTGGATCAAGAACCATCTAATCAGGTATAAATTTAAGTAGCTTGCATAAACAAGAAATTTTCAACAGAAGTAAAATTATTAATATAAATGTTTTCCTTGAAGGCGTTTAAATGTTATTTATTCCATACAAATCACGTGGAGTTGTCTGTCTTGATGCATCACACTTTTTGTACTAACGAAAAAAAAAAAATAAAAAGCGAATATATAGTTCTTTGCTTCTTCTGGTGATTTTAAATAAATTGCTGCTTTATTTAAGCACTCATGTATCAAGAATGTTGTATGCAAACATAAGTCCCTACTTTAGAAATAAGTCAAATTGTATCTTAGAAGTAATCATTTAGATCGCTGACTGCAATTTTGCGACAGAAGACAGAGAAAGAGGTTTTCAGTTTTTCAAATGCAATATGTCAAATGTGGTCAATGGTCCTATTTCAGAAATAGAGTTTCTATCTGGTTCACCTCAATTTTTGGAATTGGTATAGGTCAATAGTCAAATAACTATTTCACAGTATTATATTTTGTGACCTCCTTTTCACGCAAACAATAGTGTTAGATTCCTAGTCAGCTAGATCAACTACGTTTTTATCATCAAGGGAAATACAAATTCTACAGCATCTTTGGTATTGTAAATGGATTTAGGACTAGCGTTTTTGACTTTTAATGTTGTAGATAAACCGCTTTACTATTGTTATAGTGAATTTAAGGAATTTAATCTCTCCAACAAAGGATCATGTTTGACGCTCCAGTTCTTGAATATTTTCAACACAATTCATAATGATTATCAAATAATAGTTCTATTGCATACGTTTCGGCTCCTAAAATCTTTGTTGGTTCATGATAAATGTTTTACGTAGATTATCGTGTTCAATTATCCACGAATATCTTGTGATATTGTTACCAGTAAACAATTTATATGAGATAAAGTAGTTTTGTCTTTTTTTTGTGTCATGTGTGCTTTATGCTTTCATATTTGCCTTTTCTATATTGCCTGATCAACCATTTAACCTCGAACGTGCATAATGAAGTATTTTCGAACTCTCATGCACACAAAATTCGGTATCCTTTGTTTTTTTCCTGGAATAACTGCTAACGAAATTGCCAAATGTCATTGAATGGCTTTACAATAAAACAATGTCGAGCATTGATATTTGAAACATATGAATCAACAACACGATATGTGATAACAAGTAACAATAAAATATTTCGTTATAAACGTCGGATAGTTGTGTTTTGGTGTGATCTTATGTACTGTACATTACTTTTGGTGAGTCTTATTTTAGAATTTTAACCTAACCGCATGTTGTGCCTGTACCACATCAGATCTTGATCTTGTGATGTCTGTTTTGTAGTTTGTCTTAGTTTGCATAGTATTTCGGTTTTTTTTATAAGGAATCAGATAATGCTGGTTGGTGTAGTTCGTCTACTTTATGGTATTATCTATGTATAAGACTAGCTTTCTGCTTGCAAATACCTCACCTGGCACTGTAAATATCTCATGAGGGCAAATGTTATTGTACATCCCTGAAAAATAATTTCGATTTTGTTTTGTAAATATAATTTCATTTTGATATAGACATAGAACTAAACTAATTTCTTTTTTTTTCAAATTTCAATATGTGGCATTGCTTTATAAACAGTTATATAAAATAAAAAGATGTGGTTTGATTGCCAATGAGACAACTCTCCACCAGAGATCAAATGACGAAGTATTAAGCAACTATAGGTCACTGTACGGCCTTAAACATTGAAAAACCCATACCTTACAGCAAGCTTATAAAGGCCCCGAAATAACAAATGTAAAACATGCGTGCAGTTCAAACGAGAAAACTAACGTCCTGATTGATGGACAAAACAATAAACGGAAAACAGATATAGTATGCAGCATCAAACGACAACCACTGAATTGCACACTCCTGACTTGGGAAAGGCATATTCTCAAAGTGGCGGGAATAAACATGTTAACGGTCGCCCAATCATTCTCCCACACCTGGGACAGTGATACAACAAAAATGCACAACAACAAACTGTACAAAACAATAATCGAAAAACAAAAAGGATAAACATCAACAAACATCCACGCAATGAAAAGCTCCTGACTTGAGACAAACACATATAGAATGTGCCTTAATACGTTTTAGTTCTTAAGGTTTCTTTGTCATAATAAATTGACCATTTAATAAAATAAAGAATGGAAACCGTGAATATGTCAAAGAGACAACAACCCGACCAAAGAGCAGAAAACAGCCCACGGCCACCAATAGAACATCAAAGCAGCGAGACATCCCGCACCTAGAGGCGGGCTTCAGCTGGCCCCAAATAATAATGTATACTTGTTCAGCGAAATAGATGACACACTAAACTCTGAAACTTACAAATGAACCAAGATAAAAAAAAAAAAAAAAAACCCACACCATACTAACAAATGCTGAAGGTTCCTGACTTGGGACAGGCGGAAAAATGCGGCGGGGTTAAATATGTTTTGTGAGATCTCAACCCCCTATACCTCTATAGATTTCAATCTCTAATTTTGATTTGTTTCGAGTGGCAATGATGACAGTTATGTAGATGAAACGCACGTCTGGCACACCAAATTAAAGGACTGTTATCTTTCATGTGTTTTTAAAACGACTGCCACTTTCGGAAGACGATTTGTGCTCGAGGATATAACCAGCCCAGCAGTCAGCACTTATGTTGACATGAAGTATAAATAACAATATGATCATACTTGGTTTTAACAACATTATGTTTTTTCATCAATTCTTGCTGGTTAATAAAACATTTGTATTTGATATATAGATTTACTGTAATTAAACTGTCAAATCATTCGAAACACTAAAGTTTGTCTTCCCTAGCCATATGTAGCCTTTGGCAAATTTGGCACAATATTTTTCTTTTTTTTTCTTCATTGCTGTTTATATTGTTTTATGAATTAGTCATTAGGCTGTTTTGTTTCGAGTTTCACTGATGTGTCTAATGTAGACGAAACACGTGCTTGGTGCATGCATCATGAAAGGAACAATAGTTTACAAATAAAGGTGATGTGTGACACGGGAATAGATTTGATCTAAATCAAATATATATCAAAGACTGGTTATTGCGGCATCAAATGTTGAATCATTGTTTTTTTAGTTAAAAATATACCCCTTTCATGGGTTAACAGCTAAAGAATAACAGGACATTCAGCAGAATGGCGACCCAATGCTGTGCTGTGACTATTTGACTTGCACATGCTTTGAAATATTACAAAGCAATAGTTCAAAAAGATATTTAGAAAGTTTTTTTAAATTCAACTTTTAATAGCAAAAGCTAATCTAGCGGAGATTTGTGCTCTATGTTACTGTTCTGAGACTTTTTTTGCTAAAATCTGAAAAATAAGCCTTTAGACATTACTTTTGTGAGTGCTTACGCATGTACGTCTCAAACATCCCAGTAAATTTGAGAATAAGGATATTACCGAAAATAGATCTGCTTCATATCTTGATCTTTTCCTCGATTTTTACACAGATGGACTTCAAACTAGAATCAATGACAATACAGAGGCGAAAGATACAAAAGGAATATTCAAATTAATAAGTTTAACCAACTTCAAATTTCTCAGCATTTACATACTCTGCTGTCCATCGTATGGCGTTTACAGTTTTGCAAGAGAGTTATGACGAAGGGCGACTGAAATCAACACTATAAACGTTTTACAAAATTTGAATACCGCAAACAACTGTCGCCTTAATTTACTGCATTTCTTTTTACTTTCGGTGGTTTTTCAGGGCCAAATAAGCCTGAAAACGTACCTTTCATTTTGTCATGTTTTAATCTAAAAAGATTTTACTTACTGGAAATCCAGCAATAGCAATTGTCACGTACTGACCACTCAGTCTGAAAAAGATATCAATATATTGATAATTCATAAAGTTCCTGACGCGTTAATATTAATTTGTAGGTCTCATGGTGTTCATGTATCTTTGGTGCTCCTATTGAATATTCATCGATTAAGTTCTTTAAACGCTGTCAATTGCATAAATAACATTCAGTACCTAAATTTTAAAGAAATAATCTGAAAAGAATCAGTATATGATATGTATATTTACAACACAGTACTGTTACTAATCGGTTATGTTTTGATATTTGATGTTATTTGTATAGTGAAATGAAAATTTGTCCTTAAAAAGTTAGGCAAACGATAACAAGGGATATTCAAACACTCATTAGTCGAAAAAAAAAAAAAAAAAACCAAAGACATGACTAAAACGGAAAACGATTAAAAACAAACGACAGTATACAAAATTATGCATCTAACGTTGAACACAAACTCAAAGAGAGGCGAAAGATACCAAAGGGATATTCAAACTCATATGTCAAAAACAATACTTCTCAAATAATTATATTTAACATGATTACGAGTATTCGGTAAGGATGGATTTTATTGATTTGATTGAAAAATTGTATACTGCAGAAATCTGAAAGGATATGCACCTATCCAAAAAATGTTTTGTATGTTTTACATCTAGATCTAACCTTTCTTCTAAAAAAAAAATATTTGTTGGCGTCTTTGTCAAATTTACTATCAACCACAACAACTTTTTATTGGCGTTTTTGTAAGATTTATTTGTATGTTAGTTTGAATTTTGAGGTCAGTTGCGTTGTATTTCTGTAGTGAATGTTTACACAGTTTTGGCTGCTGGGTCCCAATTATTTTCACATTAACCTATTATGTCTGTTTGGTTGGCTCTCCTAATTGTGTTAACATAACTGAACTATAAAACATCTGTCATGCAAGTAGGAGGTTTAGCAACCTATAAAACTAGGTTTAATCCGGCATTTTCTTTGGAAAATGACTGCAACAAGTTAGAAATATGACATTTGTTTTTCACTCGTTGCTTTGGTTGATAACGTTTGATTTTATCATTTTTTGCTGGACTTTCCCTTTTTGAATTTTTGTAATATTGTTTTTTCTTTCTTCATAATATGCATTTTCCATTATAATTTATGAACGGTCTATGACATTGATGATGGCTACTACTTACTTTGCAACTTCCTGATTTTGGCCGACGAGGATCAATAGATATTCTGTATTAACAAAGACGGCAGATATCGGTATGCAGGCCAAGAGCATTATCAAAATTCCTCAAAAAAAAGAAGCTGTCATTAAATTGTCAACTGAAACAGTCGTAATAGCTTTATTCATATTTATCTATTCGTTGTTTATCAATGATCCTGAAGTATTGACAGCATTTTTCTAAAATTTTCTAAAAATTGACCATACCTTTTTCGAGTAGAAGAAGAAAATGTTTTAACTTTTCACGGCAATAATTTGAAGATAGTTGTTGAACCGTTGTAATAATTCCGCCCTTTTGTTTTAGGAGTTATTTTGATAATAAAAAAAAAAACTTGGTCGTATTGTCTATATATAGTTTTTAAAATATGATTGAAAACCCCCTGGTATTGATTTTTAGACTAACAATATTTTGTCTAATTGATAGCGGTAAACTTACCTTTTTGTAAAATTTAACAAATCTCTTGCTTGTTGTCGCTCCCAAATGTCTAGAAGAACAATAACTAACTTCTTATCAAAATAAGAAATGTAAATTGACAGATTGGCAAAATACAGATACATTTTGTTCATGATGAAGGCTTATCAATATCTCCTTTTTCTGTATGTTTTCCTGACACTTTTAGTCCTTTTTATTTTATGGTTGTTTGCTGTTTTTGTGTTTCAATCGTTTAAGTTTAACCATGTTTATTACTGAAGACGCCTCCTTGAATTCTCGATTTGCGAATTCGTTTGCCGTTAGCGTACCCTAGCCTAATCTCAGGACCATAAATTGAACTTTCCCTGCCACACAACTTTGAGAAGAAAGAAAACGACTGGAAGAATCAAATTCAGACAAATATCTTACAGTATATTACGTTGTGAGTTATAACGTAATAATCCGTCACTGTTACACAATTCTGTCTTGCATATGGCAAAGTTCTGAGTCCTACTACATCTGCTTGTTCTTAATATAGTTGAACCTAAACCTTACGATATTAAAGATAAATATATTATAGTAATCATCTATTGTTAAACGATTAGAACTCAAACTAGCTAGACACTAGCTAGAGCATTTTCATTTGTGTTTACAGAGCAATTTTCTTTATTCAACATCATCAAATTATTACTAGTAAATCAATTTCCTTACTAAAAAGATAAAAGGTCAATAATTACTGTAAATTTACCTGCGACAATAAAGTATCGAATGCAGTAGAAAGACCTAATACCACAGATACACCAACAACGTTTATTGTCTAAAATATATATATATATATATATATAAAACGTAAAAAAATATGGCAGATAACAATCATCGACAAACACAATGAATTACAGGCTCCTGACCAGGCACCCTCATACAGAATGCGGTAAGTTGTATATGTTTGTGAGCGCTCTGCACTCTTCATAACATGGGACAGTGGTATAACAGCACAAAATAAGAATACACTGTAAATTCATTTGGAAAGGGCATACTCATCAGATCGGTAGGAAGCACGAAAAAATCTAGCAAGAATAATATCGCAAATATACAATTTGAACTCGTCAAAATGATATGCTTAAATCCTCAAAGGACTGTTTAATATTCGACAATTTGGTATCCTTATGCCGCAATAAGGATGTATGGTATTGTTAAAATTAAGGAAAGTAAAATCTGCCATAGTAGAAGATTGTTTCCGGAATTTGACCAACCTAATTTGATAATATAATATATATAAGCGATAAGCGATATCTTAAATCTTTTTCCCATATCATTATTTGAGCGATATCAATTTAATTGTTATAAGTCCACACTTACCGTGCTAGCTAACTGAACTCCATCTAAAGCTTCTTTTCCAAGATGGCCACAAAACAACAAACTTACAGACAATATTGAATACTGTAAAAAGCCTTCTATTGTCTATAATGAAAACAAAATTATTTGAAAGTATAAAAAACTGGTGACCAACTGATAAACCAAAAATAATGTACGACCAAAGAAAAACAACAACAAACAACTCAGGGTCCAGATCGCATGACTTGGTACAATTAGAGATTGTGATTTGGTTAAGCACAATAGGCAATACAAAAAAACTTCAGTGGCCAGATAGCTATATGATTAAATCAAATACAATATATGATTTGGAAAGCATAATCGAATTGGTTAGCTTATATAGGAAGCTTGCTTATTTATATGAATATGTTGGCTGTATACTGCCGCTCAAGGCAGCAGTATCATAAAAGGAAAAGACGTTTCATGAATGCCCCATCATAAAAGTAATTGACATCGGCAGTATTTGTTAGAGGCCAATACGTATTGAAAAAATCGTCAAACTATCACCAGAAGGAACCATTTAAACAGAGTTGTCTTATGAATGTTATGGCGACTCCTCTGTAACTGTCAAAGAAAAAAGAAAAATATGAGACAAAGCCTTTTAAATTTAAAGTAGATTGAGACCCCGTGTGTTATCAGAATTGACCTTGTAGAAACTACCGCTAGCTTATGGCATATGTCTCCCTAATTTCATAAAAAAATGTATAAAACCCATATATGTTGGATTCTTCTCCGCCAAACAGCAGTAACAAATTACTCATCATTCTTCTGCCGGTTCGGCAAATTAACTTTTAGAATGTATATACCATTCCCGTTTTGAATAAGAATAAATTGTTTTCAACCCATCAAATAATCGTTCTATATAATTATATAGCTGACTAAGATTGGAGGATGCTTACTTGAATTAGATGAGGTAAATGTTTTAACTTACTATCGGCCAGGCTATCTGTAGAAGCTCTTTAAGCTCAGTTCTGTATCCATGTGGGAAGATTTTATTTCGTACCGTAGCACAATAGTCCGCCAAAGTATTGCGAATCATACAACCCATAGCTACAATAATTAAGATATATATTAATTTTGCTCAAAGCTTTTTAACTTCGTACTTGATTTGGCCTTTTACCTTTTTTTGTTCAATCGTCACTGATGAGTATTTTGTAGACGAATCGCTCGTCTGACGTACACAGTTATCAGCCTGATATCTTTGATGAGTTTTAATATATAGTCAAATATCTACAAATTATTATAATAATTATAAGTATGCAGTTATCAATTTTACAATTAGTGTATGGAAAATTATTAGTCCTTTTAGAAGTATGCAATTATAATCAGTATTATAAGAATTAAGTGTATGGAAAAGGTCAATTTAGTCCTTAAAATGTAACATACACAGAAAGAATTTGGTACAGGTTTTAAGAAAAAAAATGGAACAAAATTCCATATATTTAATGCTTAATATAATTTAGAGCACCGAGGACCAAAAAGTTGCGCCTAACACGGCCCACTTAATGTATATATCCAACATACAAAATGCAATGATTGAACAACACCAGTGTAAGTGAAATCTTTATCACTGACTTGGTTAATGTTTATGACTGACTTGACTTCACTTGTTTTGACCATGTATTCGTAACTATATGTAATAGCAGTATACATGGTATAGAGTCATGTTAATTTGCACATACATGCATCTATTGTAAGCTGTTAATACCATCGCATGAAGAGGAGTCGCTATGACATTGACTTTTGAATGACATATTTTCTTTGAAAATATGCTGGTAAACGAGGCGTTGACTACTTATGTTTAACGTCAAGATTACAGATGCACTTGGGATGTAGGCTCTAATTTAATTGTAAGGTTCCAAGGTGTGTTTCGCCTAGTAGTGCCCTCAATACTGTTTGTTATTTGTATAACTTCAAAACCATGAATGTTGAACATAGATTTACCATTCTCTGTCCATTTTGTCTAGGTCTGGTTCATTTTTAAGTTAAAGTATCAATTTTTTTTCAACCTTAACATCTGAAAGAAACAACATTTTTATTGTAGATTTTATCTAAAGTTATCCCAACCAAAAATCCATAAAAAGTAAAACTTCTTTTTGTAACGAACGTTCCTTGACTTTTTTCATTTCGAGTATGACATTTTTTTTTTATTATGAACACATGAATGTTTTCTACATAATATATCTTTAGGAACAAAAGTTAATTCCAATGCATATATTGAGGTTACATTTGAAATGAAAGGTCAACTTCAAAATTTTGTTGAAAAATGGGCGGGATGTGATATTTCTCCCTCCATTTTTTTTCTTACAAGATGTATATTTTTTCACAATTTTCTAATTAAAAGAATTGTTTGAAATTCATTTTATTTGAAATAAAGAAGACCATAGAGTTAATGAGTAAATTCAATGTTTTGGGTTGGTAAGATCTATGACGTGCAAAATAGAGGTATATTGTGAAAAATAGAGGTATATTGTGCAAAATAGAGGTATACTGGAAAATAGAGGTATATTGTGCAAAATAGAAGTATATTTTGCAAAGCAAACATGGCCAAAAAGGTATGTCCATAAATAGGCTGCTGCTAAAAGAGATAAGCACATTGACCTATTTTTTGTTTGTCTTTTATAGAAAGAAGACATCCATATGAATGTAAAAGTGCATATAGTAAAAAGGGTATTACTTTAATAATCACGAGTCAGCTTCCTTAAGTTCCCTCAGGTGGAAAGGATATTTCCAATAAACTTTATATTTGCGATGAAATAACGTATTGTTTTTACAAATTTATTTTATCTATATCAATCCTTGTTTTGAAATCTCTAACAATAACTTAGATATTTCCATACAAGCAACTACTGTCCTGTAGCGTTTCATTGTATATCTGCTTATTTTTATTACTGAAAACGGAATTGTAACATTCGAAACAGTTATGGGAAAATCAAAGTTTATTGAAAAGAACATTTTATCAATAGTAAAATATCTCCCTGATCAGATTGTGTGAACGTGTATTTTACAGATTAGAGAAAGTGTGTCTTTCAACGAAGGTAAAGTGACATCCAAAAGAGCTTAGTATATCCAAGGCTATATTAAATATTTTTCACATAACCGATTCCAGTGCTCTTGAAACTTGTTTCTACAATAACCGTTGATCAGGTTCGCTTCAGAAAAAACATTCGGGAAGCCGTATACATACAAATAAGATAATTAAAACCTAAACGGACCCACAAAGGACATTTAAAATCATCAAACGTGCATTTTTTCTTTAGTTATTGATCTGCAAACATAATTTAGTACTGTCTCATAATTTTTAATTAAGTGGAAATTGTAAAATATGCATTATTCTAAAACCGAAACGCTGGCTACCTGGTGGATGTAAACTTACAGCTGGACATATCCGGTGGTATAATACTGAATATGGTACCATATTTCTTTTTATAATTGATATGAATAAGATATCAGATTCATAGTTCGACATGTATCGATTGGAGGGATTATTTATATAGATTAAAATATCCGTTTTTGGAAATTCACATTTTTTACCACAATTGGTAGATACCTCTTCTCTTCTGTTCCATCTTGTAGAATATTTTCTATGAATGAGTGAAAGAAGATATTGAACACTGAGGATATGGGCAAGTCTCAAGTCACGAAATCTCGTCATTGGTTGTCGAGAACCGCCTCGGTTGTCTCGTGGTAGCGTGTTCACCTCGAGTGCGAGAGACCATGGGTTTAAACCCGAACCTGGTCAAATAAAAGACTTTAAAATTGGTGTTGCTGTGATATATCTTCATGCGGACTGTTATCTTGTAAATTAGCACGTGAAATATCTGGCTCAGCTTGTCTGTCTGTACAAAGCAGGGTTTATATTAATATTACATTAACATGTTCACGTCCTGAATATGCATTTAATTTGTTGTTGGACGTTAAACATCCATCCATCATCATCATTGGTTGTAGTTTGTGTTTTTGGGACAGTGACTTGTAACTTCATCCTTAAACTAGTGATCAACTTATGTTTTGTAGATATTGCATAAGAGAATATTTATTTAAATAACATGTTTTGAATTTTTTCTAACGAACATAACCAAAAGGTACATTACCAAATGGTTTCTCATGCGTTTTGTTTAGATTCGGGTCAATTCACATCCGTGTGCTATATATATCTATACAAGAAATGTCACTTTCGGTCAATTACAGTGTAATAAAATTTTATTTTGTTAACATTTTTTGTTAAGAAATAGTTTTCAAACTGGGTTCAATGACATTCGTATATATTATAGGATTCTCTATAAACTTTACAATATGAATCAGGTTTGATCTATACTTCAAATTATACCGAACAATTTACATTCTTTTTTCAAATGCAATATACGTAAAAGGCAACTTCAAAAGCTTAACACAATTAAGTAAAGATAGGTATACAATTTCAAGAAATTAAGGAATTATGATGTAACAACTTTCTATTCGGAGATAGAGAGACATGAACGAGGAAAAGAACGAAATGACACATGCACATAGGAATTTATTTAATATGTTTTCTTAATTCTTTTGTGTAGTTTCATTCTATTACTTCGCGTCGGATTTGAGTTATCTAAATAAATATTCCTACTTCTGGGTTTCATCATTTAACTCGTCGTATTAAGATTATAGTTAACTATCTTTTTTGAAAGAATTTTAAATTTACCTGTGTACGTTTCTTTATTTAACGCCATTTTGTTCTAGGTTAAAGTTGTCTTTTTGACATTGAAACATTTTTTTATTAATATTGTGTCATAGATCAAACTTATTCGTTCAGTGTATAGTTACTTGTTTTTGTGTATTTTCTTTTTGATCGAGTTAAGCCATTTCAATTGATATTTTATTGTGTGTCTTTTTATGTTGTAATGTAATACCACTGTTTCAGGTTAGGGTGAAGATTGGCGCTGTTAAAACGTTTAAACCCGCTGCATTTTATGCACATGTCCTAAGTCAGGAGCCTGTTGTTCAGTGGTTGTCATTTGTTGGTGTGGTTCATAAGTGTTTTCTCGTTTTTTGTTTTTTATATAGATTAGACCTTTGGTTTTCCTGTTTGAATAGTTTTACACTAGTCTTTTTGGGGCCCTTTATAGCTTGCTGTTCGGTGTGAGCCAAGGCTCCGTGTTGAAGGCTGCACTTTGACCTATAGTTGTTCACTTTTTACACATTGTGACTTGGATGGATAGTTGTCTCATTGGCACTCATACCATATCTTCTTATTCATATTGACAATGCATATAGCATTAAAGATTTATAACCCGACCCACCTACGTCAAGTTTTATCACCAATGACTATTAAACTAGCAAACCACTCGATACTTTTGGATAGGATATTAATACTATCTGCATGTACGATAACTAGAATATACAAAAACATGGCTTTAAATATTCATTTTAGCATATAATGGTTTAATTCAGAAATGAAATGAGTTAAATTTGAATGAATTTTATTTTTTTTAGGAATATCGAAAAGAAATAATTTCTATTACAATGTATAGTATTGCTAATTTTACCGGTGTTTTCGGTGAATTCAAGCTCTTTGTAGAACAAATAAAAAAAGATTATGAGTACACACTCTATGAATGGTCAAGAATGTGATTCTCTGAGGATCTTGTCCAACAATTTAAATTATTTGAAATAAATAAAAAAAAAAAAAAAAAAAATAAGTTAAAGTTTGATAAGGCAATATTTTGTCCCTTGATTTCGAAAAGATACAAGATACAGATGTTCACAATATACCACAGCGGTTACTTAATGGATTATTATACATCGATATCCTAATTGCATATAGTCATTGTCTGTGCACGGTTTACCCTGAATTTGTTATACAATGCGGGCATCGTTTATTATCTGTCCGTTCCTAGTTCAAACAGCGTGCAAACACGATTTGCAATTGGTTGCCGATGTTAAATCGACTTTTACATTACAAGGACTAATAGTGCCGATTCTGGTTAAATGGAAACTTAATGCTCTCTGAAAAAAAGAGTCACATATTTTTTTAAGAGTCTTTGAATATATAGCCGATTTGTAGCAGAACAAATTGTCTGTTCCTACAATCATGTACAATTTCCCTGTTCACTGTCAGTCAAAATTTTCAACTTTTCATCCTTGGCGGCCTAAGATAAAGTATAACCTACTTAATTGTTTATTTTCAATTTGACAACATAAATATGCAAACAACACTTTACAAATTTCAAAATTGTATGTATGACTTAGAAGGAAATCATAGTCACAACCTGCTGCAACCAAATCTATACCTTTCAATTCAGAAAATCAAATCAGGAGCATGTCTATTTTGGTAATGAATATTACACAAACACAATGTGCAACTAATATATTTCAGAAAGACCATGTATAAGTTGTTCATATCATAACTATATAGTGTCTTCCAGAATAAACAGGAATATAATATAACAAATGAATGATATATATATATATAATCAAGAAAACATACCTTAAGAGCGTTCTTTTTCCACTACCATCGTAGGTTCATGTACATATAATAATCAAAATATGAATGTGTACTCAATAGATCCCCTATTCACTAATATATCATACATGTTGTAAGTTATAATGTCACCTGTTATGCACGAGTTAATAAAATCGCCACTATAGGTATACGTGATTATTAAAGAGAGGCTGACTTTTATTACAGTATTACACTTCGTCGAACATATTTATTAAGTAGTTTTTGCGGTTTTTATACATAATCTATAAATAAATTAGAAATTAATTTAAAGTTCTTGTTCAGTTGTTTCCCTGACCATTACTTATGCCACTAAATTTCGGCAAATAGTTATTGATATATGTTGTTTTGGACACACATTAAACAATTTTATTGTACCTTTACTGTTAACAATTTGTATCTACAACTTCAATTAAGTATCACTATATTAGTTATTGAATATCTACGGAAAATATTCAATCAAGTAGATCCATTTAGTTATATATATTTATATATTAGAACAGTTTTACACAATCAAATGTTTACTGGGATACAGTGCGTCTCTTCTCCTATATTGTATATAACTTTTCTAAAGCTTCACTGAATCGCGAAATTGATGATGATCTTTGGTAGCATGACTCTGCGTCAGATAATTTTTGCCGACGATAGCTAATTTGGAACTTTGTTCTAGCTTACACGACTAAAGTGTAAAAGAAATCTTAATTGATAAGGTAAGAATGTTTTTGATTTCACACATAATGTACACTGCTTCATTTTTCAAATTAGTAATGTTAATTTCTCTGTCATGATCAAGTATCGAAAATACTCGTTGTCTTTAATACGTGTATGCAATAACGTTACATCATTGTGTGTAATCTATTTGATCTTAAAGGTTTCAACAGACAACGAAATTGATTATGAACGATTGAAATAAATTCATAAAACACATTTAAAGCTAATAAGTTGTTATTGTTGCATTTGTTTTTGTATAGACCAATGGAAGTAGGTTCTTAATACTAACGGTATTGAAAACTTGATCACTTTGATAGGCCACTAGTCTTAATACCACGTTAAGATAGTCGGTAAGATAAATTCGTTACATAGTGTGCTAGTGATCTAATACGATATATATAGGGTCAGTAAATTCAATATGGGGATTCGAGCCTCGCTTTCACCCTATATGGAATTTACTGATCACCGATTTACATGGGTCAATATATCGTATTAGGTCACTAAAATCCACGAATTTAAAACAAACGAACTATGTTGCTAACCACGAAAATTGATACCCACGAATTAAAGTATCACAGTATATGGAATTTACTGACCCCATATATATCGTATTAGGTCACTAGCACACTATGTAACTACTTTTATGCCAATCATTCAAGTAATATCACTCGAAGACAATGCACATTTATATTATAAAAAAAAAAAGATAAAATTACACACAATATAGCCTCATACAATGTTCAAATGTATTATTCATAAGTTAAGTCAAGTCTAAATATGCATTTGCCATGGTGATGGTTAAGGTTTTCAAACAATACCCTGTCAAGAAACATTTACACATTGAGTCAGATTATACATTGTATCATTTCCGTTACATTGTACGTTATCTCTATATGTATGATCCAAGAACATATTCAGAACAATGCTTCCTACTAGAATCAGTAATAATGAAACGGATATTAAGCACCGTTGACATATAATTATTTTATACAATGGTATCGATTGCTCTCCTATTTTTTGTTCAAACAACTGACGAAAATTGCTATCACTTGGTTTGGCTTCTGTATAACTACATGATGTGCTGTGATCATCTAAAATATATTTTTTCAAACAGTTAAATGATTATCTAATATGATGCACATGTTACAGAATAATAATTTTATATTATGTTCAGACATTGAAACGCTGAAAAGATCTATCAAGGCGTTGAAGTCATCATTTACTGTTTTAGGATAACTTCCTTAGTTCTTCCTTAAGATTTTTTTAGTTTGTTTTCGACAACTAACCTACATTTAAACAGGAAGATGTCTTAAAAAAACTGAGATTTTTCTTGACCTATATCAAACAATAATATGCATTTAGTTATTAATCAGAAAAATGGCATAATAAAGTTCTTCCCGAATTTTACAAATGTTTAATAATGAATGATAGAGGGAAAATAATGTCTTCCCTTACTGCAAAACTGTTTCTAATTATCGTTCTTATTAACATTATAATTGCAAATGTCTCAAATCTTGATGGATGAACTTTACCAACACTCTGATATGTTCATGAACTCACCTCCATAATAAGTTGAGTCTTTTACGTTAACTGCTGTCATTTCTTGAGCCTTCAAAAAATATTAATTTCTTTCATTATTAAATAGTTACTGACAACTTTAAATAATCATCTTGTCCACATCACATTTATATATATGAGATAAAAAACTTATTTACTATCATTATGTTTCTTTGATAACAGTAGTATTGTAAATAACGTAAAGAAATGTTCCACTTATTTTGTTTGAAAATATAAGATTTCTTTACAGAAAAACATATTATAAAAAACAGGAAACAGTTTTTTTCATTATAGCTTAAATCATTAAGAATGAGGACGTTACATATAAATTTAAATCTTTTGTTTTAGCACTAAGATTTCATACCTTTTTACATTCATTTTTCCAACTAAGTGACAATGTCTTAGCAGCAAACAATATAAATATGACTCCCATAGCTGTACAGAAAGCCAACCATACACCTAAATAAAGATTCTACATTGCATCAATTGTGATATGATCTTTCTCCAATCAAAACAGCTTCATTTTCAAATCTTATAGTCGAGATTTAAGAAATATTTATTGCACAAAACTCCGAAAAAGCATTCAACAGGTAATTTTAAGAAGGAAAATAAAAAAAATATTTCCAGTTCATTGAACTGTAAAAAATAAATAAGTATAAATACTCCAAATTAAACCAAAATAGGGGAAAGTCCGTAAAACCTGACAAAACAAAATGCTCGACTACATCAACCAACAGAACTTCTGGTAACAACTGTCATATCTCTGACTTCGTACAGACATTTTCTAAGAAAACCTTTGTTCAAACCTGATTTTAAACCTGCCACTTGTTTGACAGTTGTTTATAGTTCCTGTATAATGAAAAGTTATGTGAGCAACTTAAACAGACATATTTATTTAACATGACAATAGTTTGGACTAAGAAGTCTAAATTGTGTAAACAAACATCATATATATATATATATATATATATATTAAGATCCATGTTGTTACATCTGATGATCCGTTTATTTGGCAATCGCCAATGGCAGTCAGCAGGGTTTAAGAACATCCGTTGTTCGACCTGCTAGTCAAATGAGTTTTGATAAAATATACTTTTCACTTTTTTGGTCTTTTGGAAAATGTTGTTTGTGCTGTATTTAGACCCCTCTACCAAGAAATTTGTTTTGCATGCACACGTATAAAAATTGCGGTTTTTATCAAACGCAATCATAGGTTTGAACGTTGTTTTCAATTAAGACTTGTATTTATAACAAGTCTAAAAGGGTACAACATCACCAAAAAATAATTAAATCATGAACAAATTTTAAATATTTCGGATAACTAATATCCTTCATCAGTAAGATGTGAAATGAATCTTATCTTGACATATGGAGGTCAAACTGAAATAAAAATCTTGAATGCTATACAAATTATCAATAATCAATACGATGGTAGTTTTTTTCAATATTGATGTTTGGGAGGAGGAATAAATTTCTTAAAACTGTAAGAGTCCAAAACGGAAGCCCGAGTTACTGGAAACAAATGATGGTAGGGAAAATGAGTGACACATTCTATGTTTTTTCATTTATGCCCTCTGGGGAAACTGTCCTAAGCTTTCTTATCCAAAACCTTTCACGAGCAAGTCTGTCGGCCCTTAACATCAATTGATTTAAAAAAAAAAATTGTTGATGATAGTACAGTAAAAGGATTTCAAAAAAGAGATACAATAGGGACATTCAAACTCATCAGTAAAAACGCCATGGCAACAAACGAAAATGAACAAAAGACAAAGAACAGTATACAAAACACAACATAGAAAACTAAAGACGAAACAACACGAACCCAACCAAAACCCGGGGATGATCGCAGGAGCACTGGAAGGGTGAGCAGATCCTGCTCTACATGTGACACTCCCTGTGTTGCTTATTAAAGTATAAACCGGATGATACGTCCAATTCGGCATGTCACAAATCGGGAAAAGACGACGGGATTGTGGTTACGACAATTTGAACATAACCGTCGTCATCTGTGACACAGATATTCTATAACGGTCAACCAAATCGTGATAGCATCCATAAAATGTTCGAAGGGATGAATTCACCCTTCACCACCTTAAAACTCTTGGTTTGATAGCTTCCCTGTGAACAGCAACCGTCTATCAAGGAAATCATGATAGGAAATGCAAGCCCTGGAGTATCGTATCAACTGGGAAATATTTACTCCATCTGCAGGCGCTGCTAAAATGTTTCTACATAGAAATTGAAAGTTTACAATTGGAAAGCTGAAATAATCTCTGTTGTCGTAAAGTTTTGTTCTCAACTGACCCTCATTGTCAATTTCTAGATTTAAGTCCAGATATGAGGCAGACCTAACTGTATCGGTTGTATCCTTTATTTCAGTTCGATGAGATGGATGCGTTCAACATAGTCACCAAACTTTGAATTATTTAATGAGAGAACATACTTTATATAACAGAAAATGAAGTTAAAGGAAAATGCTAGCTTCTTTTCATTCTTCTTCAGAAGATCTTGAATGAAGTCATCATGTAGAATAAAGGAACAAGTCGGCAAGATGAGGGCACAGTTGGTTCCCTATATGTCTATATGTCATTTTGTTTTTCTCTGTTGACATACCGGTAGTTGTTTGTTTTTATAGTAACTAAGATTACGAAACAATGTTGACCGATGTACCCTTAATTTTTACCTATTATAAAGGCAACAGTAGTATACCGCTGTTCAATAGTCATAAATCGATTACGCGATGTCTATTACGTCGGTTTCTTTTCCTCACACGTTGCTGTCAATATAATGGAATTATATGCGACTGTCATATAAGTGAGAGGTTTAGCTAGCTATAAAACCATGTTTAATCCACCATTTTCTACAAGTCAGGAATATGACAGTTGTTTTCTATTCGTTTCATGTGTTTGAGCTTTTGAATTTGCCTTTTGATAAGGGACTTTCCGTTTATAATTTTCCTTGAAGTTCGGTATTTTTTTTATTTTACTTTTTCACATTGGAATGCCGATTTTTTGTTGAAAAACACGTCAATCAAACGTAACAAATATGTTGTCGATCAAAAAATAAAGTCTCTTGATAATGTTAGTTTTAGAGAATTTTTTGTTTGAATTTGATTAAATTTTTGCAAAGTACGATTTATTTCTCCCCAAGACAAGACACTTCTATATACGTTCGCAATTCCATATTATGGAACAAGCAGAACCTATTCTTTCAATTTGTCATTTAGTTTGGAATGGGGAATGCTTCTGTCTAAACTCGTATAATTGTACTAGTAATTAACAGAAATGTCATTTCATAGAAATACTATTTCATTGAAATATAATATTGGGAATTAATAACTAACCAATCAATCAATTAACCAAAAACATCAATAAAACAATATCAAAATAATCAATTTCCAATAGATTTTCCCTGGATTAACTTACTATTTGAAAATATTATTAAGCTTTCAAGTACTGACATATCTAATAAAATTCTTGTTCGTTCTTTTCCAGGAGAAATCAATTGGAAATTGATTGTTTTGATATTGTTTTATTGATGTTTTTGGTTAATTGATTGATTGGTAAGTGATTAATTCCAAATGTTATATTTCTATGGAGTGATATTTCTATGAAATGATATTTCTGTGAAGTGATTTTTCTATGAAATAATTTTTATAGCTGCCAGTCACTGCTAAACTGCGAGTACTCTCAGATCTGTACTTAGTGTTTCTTGTGTTGGAGGGATGTATAAGTACCCTGCCACGTCTAACCTGTGTTTTTGTTAGATGTATTTCTGTTTTGTATCCATCTGATGATTTAAACCCTTTTCAACTGATTTGTACAGTTTGTTCTTATATTGTACTGTTGCACCACTGTCCCAGGTTAGGGTGAGGTTTAGGCGCCTTCAAACTAGTTTAACTCCGCCACATTCTGTATGTGCCTGTTCCAAGTCAGGAGCCTGCAATTCAGTGGTTGTCGTTTGTTGCTGTGTTTTATATTTGTTTTTCGTTCATTATTTTGTATATACATTAGACCGTTACTTTTCTCGTTTGGTTTTTTTTTTCATTTGTCATTTCGGGGCCTTTTATGGCTGACTATGCGGTATGGGTTTAATTCATTGTTGAAGGTCGTACGGTGGCCTATAGTTGTTAATTTCTGTGTAATTTGGTTTCTTGTTGAGAGGTATCTAATTGGCAATCATACCACATCTTCTTATTTTTATATTGTAAATTTGTGGTAGTAAATACTAATTGTACCTGCTATCTGTAAAGAGGTATACAATACAAGCACTACCAGCAGCGGTATTCCTATTATATAATGTGCTATAACCGTAACAATGCCTCCGTATTTCTGATGTCCTGTTCCGCGTAAAATGCCATTCAAAACAAGCTGAAATGATAATATTTTCCTTATTCAAAAGCAAAATCTGATGGAAATAATGCTATAGCTTTTTTTTTACAACCTGTTGTTTTTAAATGGCTTAACTCAATCAAAAGACATATTAACAAAAACAAGTGAACATACATTGAACGAATAAAATGCCGCCAAATAAAATAACGTACACAGGTAAATAAAAATAATTTTGTTGTAAGGTATACATGGAGTACGGAAATAATTTTTACAAAATAAATAATTTTGTTTTTCCTAGTACGAGAACAAAAGCGAAAATTTCGTCATACTAAACACTTATCAAACGTGGTATATATTAAAAATAACGAGTCTAGATATAATACTGAATAAGTATACATTAAATAATAAAAATACATTAAAAATTGTATTAACAGGTCAAATTAACACGAAAGTACGATTTGAGAGTACTCGCAGTTACTGAAAGCTAGTTAAAAGCCAAAAACAATTAATAATAAAAAATCATGCATTAGAGACTAAAATTAACTAAAAACATCCCAGGAATTTAGTGTTTTAACGTCATGTACAGTCGAAGAAGACATGACTTGTGCAATGCCAAAATAAAAGTATCGACAGGCAGTAGGATAGTTAGGAGTTAACCTGTTAATAAATATGTATAATATAATACTTGTATATATATAGAGTAATCTCTATATAGAAAAAGAACGTGGATGTGTAATTATTCACTCCCAAAAAAAAAAAAAAAAAAAACGTTTGAAAAGAATACAAATTTAGTTATGTTTTAATTTGCTAATGACAAAATCGATATTTGTGCCAATGTAAACTATATTCAAAAATATAATTACAACATTGGAAAGATAACCTTTACTAATAAATTTGTTTAAAGGTTCGATGAGTTAACACGGACCACATGGTGATTTCTGCGCTTTTAGTATAATATTACCGTAAAATTTATGATGTAAAATACCGTTTTTAATAAGTTTTCTACAGGTACAGCCAAATTTGCTAATCAAATGTTTGTATGTATGAAAGAATTTAGTAAAAGGTTTAAGCAATTTATGGTAACGAAATCCCTGACTTAATAATTTACCAGTGATGCATTGATTACGTTCGTTAAAATCTATGACATTACTACACACATGGGCATAACGAACGAGTTGGGATATATAACTACCGTATGATGGAGCCAAAGGAACATCGCCGTCTAAAATGGGAAAATTAACAATAGGGAATGAAAAATCGTCTCTTTTGTTGTAAATTTTAGTATGGATTTTCCCTTTAAAAATTGAAATGTCTAAATCTAGAAAAGGACAACTACTGCTGTTTATGTTAGATTTATTTAAAGTAAGTTCCTATGAGTAAATTTTGGTAGTATATTTAGAGAACTCTGGATAAATTAACGAAAAAATATCATCAAGATAACGGTATGTATTGTTGAATGTATCAACCAAATGTAACAATGACGTGTCTTTACTGAGTTTGGTCATTAACTGAGAATCATAGCAATACTGGAATAAATCTGCTATTAAAGGGGCGCAGTTAGTGCCCATATGAATACCTACTACCTGTCGATACATTTTATCGCCGAAACGTACATATATGCTGTCCAGGAGAAAATTTAAAGCTTCAATCATATCTTCACATTTCCAGTAAGTGTATCTAGCATACTTTCCTTTTTCGTTACAGAAAAAGCCTTTAAACGAGTTACAGCAAATAAATTTGCAATGAGATTTTTCAAAAGACCATTTAATTAAATATGAACACTTTTTCTTGATAATATTGTGTGGAAGTGTAGTGTAGAGAGTAGAAAATCATAACTGTCAAGAGAATTAAAAGCACGTATTTTATCTAAAACCTCTAATGAATTTTTAACACTCCAAAAATAATTAATACCATTATTTTCATCAGCTTTATTACAAAAGTTAATAACAAGTTCTTTGATAGTAGTAAGGGAGGTAGTTAGAAGCACTGACATATTAGTAGTAGAACACTTACTAGATGCGGAGATGAAACGGAATTTAAATGGTTGTTTGTTTAATTTAGGTAACCAGTACATAGTCGGGACTTTCAAATGTTCGGAAGAGGCTTTAAGCTGGGTAGTGGCAGTGATATGCTTGTTTACAATTTGACTCTCTGTGGAGCGTACGGATCTGAATGTAAACGAATTGATAATTTTGTTTTGGAGAACTTCCGCGTAGTATGTGCGTCACACCACCACTACATTATTGGCTGCTTTGTCTGCCGGTACGAACACAAACCACTTTGTGAGTACTTGGAGTTTATTTTTTATTCTAGAAATGGGTATATCATGGACCCTATTATTAATTTCAAAATTGTTTTCAAAATGAGATATACGAATATCAAGAGTATTCATAATTTTATTCAAATAACTGTCTAGAGATTTTTTATCAGATTTTTTACATTTACACAAATTTTTACAGTAGGCAGACAAAGCGTCTTTAATGACCTGACGACACTGTTTCCAATCTATTATAGATTGAGGACGATATTTAAGTCCTTTCTTCACAAAAGTTTTGACCTCACGGTCTACGACGATGTTGAGGTCTCCTGTAAGGATATGACCATAGGGAACATATCTAAAACTGGATGTTTCACAGTCTCAAGTGGAAGGAGCATTATTTTCTATATTGACGTCTGCTGTAACTGACGTATAATTAAAAATCAAACTTTCGCTGTTTTTTTTTATAAGAATACAAAATAATAGGTGGTTCTGTATTATTAAAATATGGAGGTATTTGACTATGGATGGTACAGGCATTGAATATACTAGATAAGTTAATAAAATCTATACCTCTATTTATACATTTTAATTTAAGAAAACGCCGTTTATGATTTTTCAGGTTTATTGATACTAGGAAACAGCCTGTGATGGCGAAAGGCTGTAATAATACGGGTGTATTCATACAACGGGCTAAAAAAAATGAAATTTTATCACACTCCTGAATAATAGCATACAATTTACTTATTTGTATATGACCCAGTTTACATAATACTTGATGTCTACCATTATTTTTTAATATAGATAACAGACCAGCAAGTTTATAATTTATTCGTTGATTGCGATTTTTGCGTTTACCATGAGACCTATTATTTCTTAGTCGTTTATCGACAATATTAATGACATCGATAAAAGTTTTAGATATGTTCCCCTGTCCGATTATTTTGTCATTGAGACCGAGAGGATAAGCTGTTTGAAGTCTTTTTATCCAAAATAGTTGTGTGATTGTACTGGTTGTTTCTGAACGGTTTTAAGTGGTTGGAATTTTATAAATTTGACTTTTTTTTTAGTATAGCTCATAATCCTGCTACGTATTTACACATCCCTGAACAAAACACGAAGAGACAACAATGACGAGTTTGCTGATATAGGACTTACATACACACATTTCGTTTTAAATAGCTAATATAAGATAGTTACTGCTTATTTTTGCGCAGTTTTTTTAGACTCGGGACAATTTAATGCTTGACATATTGGTATAATGCTTGTAGTTACTGAAAGAGGAAACTATGTATTGGCTGAAAAAAGATAACATGTAGAATTTCAACAAATCTGGTTTATCTTAAGAGATGTTAATAGAATAAACTCAAGCATAAAGTTTTATAAATATTTTAAGAAGATTGAGAAAATCCTGGGCCTTGAATATGACTCAGCATAAATTCACAGTTTACCGTATGCATAGTTTACCTAAAGCCCTTTATGCAAAGTAAATTCATAATCTATGCATATATGTAATTTGAATTATTATAAAGTGCTTATAGTTACACTTTGCAGTCACTGGAGCTCATAGATCCTTGATGAGCCTTTTTGTTGCGGTGTTTTCGTCATGTCAAAAACCCATAAGTAAGCCGTAACACCTGAATGTGCTTTTTTCTTTTGACCGCGGCATAAAAAAAAAAAAAGCTAAAGATACAAAAATATCTCTATAAAACTAACAATAGTGTGTTCTATCCTATAAATATAGTAACAGTAACAGCAGAATTATTGAGCAAATTTGAGGCCCCAGTGGCAAAAAGCAGACAAAAATCCCTAACATCTTGGTTATAAAACAGATAATATAACCTGAAAAGTCTATGATTTTATTATTATAAAGGTCTTTTGTATTTAAATCAATAACCTTGCTTTGAAGTAAGATTTTAGCAATTAGATCTATAAAACTTTTAGTGAATTTACTTAGCTATAAAATCAGGTTTAATCCACCATTTTCTACATAAGGAAATGCCTGTACCAATGTAGGAATATGACAGTTGTTTTCCTTTCGTTTGATGTGTTTGAGCTTTTGATTTTGCCATTTGACAAGGGATTGTCCGATTTGAATTTTCCTTGGAGTTCGGTATTTTTGTTATTTTACTTTTTCATATATCAAACTGGTTACTTCACACAAACAACATCTACAACTTTTGCAAGTATTGCTTTGTTTTAAAAACTTCTAGTTCATATATAAGCCAATTTATATGAGATATCTAGTTAGAGATGATATTATTGTGACAAACTGACCATTTGAGGCACACATTGCGAACTTATATAGATAACTGGGCATACAGTAAGATGTGGACTGGAGACAGAGGCAGGATTGGATATTTTATATAATCTTGAATGTTGGAATAAATAACTATTAACCTTTACATTAATAGTATTCTTAAATGCTTTTAATTTGTTATGAGAGTAGTTTCATACAGGTATCATGTCAGAAAACATGCACATTTTAGCGCCTGTCCCAAGACAGGAGCCTCTGGAGTTTGTTATTCTAGTATGTGTTTTAATTTTAGTTCATTTACATGTTTTGGAGTTTAGTGTGACGTTCATTTTCACTGAACTATATATCTAGCACACAATTTTAGTTAAGGGCCAGCTGAGGACCACCTGCGGGTGCGGGATTTTCTCGCTGCATTGAAGACCCATTGATGGCCTTCGGCTGTTGTCTGCTCTTTGGTCGGGTTGTTGTCTCTTTGACATATTCCCCATTTCCATTCTCAATTTTACATAAGGTAAGGTGACAATAATTAAAGTCTTGTATTCAAATTCTTTAAAAATTGAAATAGGGGTGGGTGTATTAAATGTAATGTTAAAAGTTAGAGTACATGCATTGATTTCTTTTAGGCTATTATCCTTTCTATTTGAATAAATGTTAGTATAGGTTGCACTTTGTAAATACCTCTTATCCACAAACCATGCCTCTTTTTGGGTGATATATACTAATGGTAGATAATTTGTTTTGGTTCATAGATATGATCTCTATGTTTCATTTCATAGATACACAACTTGTGAATTTTACAAGTACAAATACACATCGATAGCGACCACATTGAATTCTGAGGAAGACCCAAAGTGAAGGCAGGGGTTGTGCATAATTTTAGTATAAGTTTGAACTCTTAGAAGGTCGAGGCATATAAATGTTGCAAATATGCAACACAGCTGTATGTTTTGACCTTTGAAAAAATTTGTTGTCTATATGAACTTTCCATTCAAATATAAATTTTTTTACGAAACTTCATAGTAAAAGTGGCACTGTTTTAGCCGTAAGATGAGTCCCTATAAGAAATTGTATTGTCTTTATTTACAGAAGTGCAACCTATAGGTACCCACATGTAATTGGTGGTATTAAGTCATGTCCTCAAAATATCGTTTGCTATGAACGGCACGGTATTGCTTATAGCATATATAGATATAAGAAGATGTGGTATGAGTGCCAATGAGACAACTCTCCATCCAAGTCAAAATTTATAAATGTAAACCACTATAGGTCAAAGTACGGTCTTCAACACGGAGCCTAGGCTCACACCGAACAGTAAGCTATAAAGGGCCCCAAAATTACTAGTGTAAAACCATTCAAACGGGAAAACCAACGGTCTAATCTATATAAAAACGAGAAACGAGAAACACTTATGAACCACATCAACAAACGACAACTACTGAACATCAGATTCCTGACTTAGGACAGGTGCAAACAAATGTAGCGGGTTTAAAATAGTTTTGTTATCTATTTTAATACTGGATTTTTGTTATTGTAGAATAAAGTTATTTATTGTATTGATGTTTACGATGACATATTTACCACTGTGTTATCGAAGAAGCTTAATGTAGCTATCAGAGGCATCACTTTTGAAGTCCAATGTAAGATTTCGCTACAATACAAACATTAAAATGTATCATACTTCATGTCAAAATGTTAGATTTTGATTGGTTTATACGAAGGTGATAATTTACTCTATCACATGTTTTATATGTTATTACCCTTCACGTAGAGGGAAGATCAGATGTGCGCTGTATTTAAAACCGATGATAGTTATATAGAAGACGTTACAGTTTCAGTATAATAAATTAATGAAAACAAATCGGAGGAGATGATATTGTTATCCACAAAAAAAAAAAAAAAAAAAAAACATTGCCAACCCTGGCTTTGCCGACGCGGTAACGTGGTAACATTCATCTGTATCACACTCTCAGATATGTATTATTTATATAATTTTGTTTACCGTTGGTGAATAAAATCATCGTGCAACATGGTCTACTTGAGTTATATCAGAAACACTTGTTCTGTGTGCTAACAATGCTTTAAAACGATTATTGTAAAACTAGTAAAAAAAAAAAAAAAAAGAAAAAAAAAGAAAAATAGATTAAATGGTTGTTTATGGAATTAATTTACCTTATTCCCTTTTTACTCTAGTAGGCTGCACAGTCAACGAATTTGATAAATTTTGGTTAACGGAATCAAACACTTTTGCATTTTATAACAACGGAAAAAGGAGATCAAGCCTCTTCGAAATATTGATGTCATCGTTGTCTACATTGGTCACGTTTTTCTTAAATTTGATTCAGAGGTCAGAGATAAAAGTTCAGTGAAAATGTAGATTCACATTTAGACAGCTTACCGTCCCTACATACTTAGTGTGACATTAATTCGAATAATTCAAAAAATTATAACTATAGTCTATATTTAAAACTAATTTGATATTTCTTTTGCCAGATATGATTCGAGATTGACATTTGTAAGGTGCACATTGACAATTTTCTTTCAGCTGTTAAACAGAGCCCTTGATCCATTACATTTTCAAAACTCGGAATTCTTATATAAATTCGATACAATTGAACCCCCTCCCCCTCCCTAAAAAAAATTGTTTACGCGTCTTTTGATAGAAAGTGCTCGTAATTTTCTGGGTAAATATCTCATTTTCTCTCGGTCAGTGTGGAAGCACAAATAATGTACTTTGTTCCAAAACTTGTGTAATATTGAAAGCAGAATGTTTTGAATTATAGCAGTTCTAGGTATATCTTTGCCTACTAGAAATGAGAAATATTGCAAACGATGGGACAAATCGGAGAGGTGTGTATCAAAGTAATGAAAACAATATAAGAATTCTGAACAGGTTAATCACACCATTCTACACATTTATATGACTTAAGCTTATTGAGCCGAAATTGGTTATAAAATTGACATGAAGCGAAAGCATATCTACAGGAAGAGGGTTATGTACAGCATCGATATATTGTACAAACACTTGAAGACAGCATTGAAAATTGTCGAAGCTAGTAGTAGCTATTACGTTTCATTGTCTACTGGTAGTTTAAAGAAAGTATAACGAAAGTACTCCAATGCAAATTCAAAACGGAGGAATTCCATAAAAAAAATCTTAAAACAACGAAACAAGTGAAAAACAACTGCCATATTCCTGACTTAATACAAGCATTTTCCGAGAAAATTGTTGGTTAAACCTGGTTTTATAGCTAGCTAAACCTATGACAGTTGTTTAAAGTCCCGTTATATTGACAACATTGGGTAAGCAACCCTAACAGACGTAATTTTAGACATGTGTTATTCCGTTAACTTAAAGTCGTTAGCTAAAGACCTTTTTAGATACTTTGCACCCTACTACTACTCAAACCACGAACAATCGATATACAGTGACAGGCTAAATTAAATCGATTATGTTATCTTCTTTGATTAATAGTGATAACAAGTATGAAAACTGCAAATTATCTTTATATAATTTGCATTAGTTTAGTTAGAAAAAAAAAATCTTTTAGTTTTAAATGATGATTATGTTTCTATATGAGATTAGAGTTCAACTTATTTAGATAATAGCCATTATTGGTCACCGTACGGCCTTACAAGGAGCAAAACCCATACTGTATAGACAGCTATGAAAGGCCCATCATAACAAAATATGAAACAATTCAAACGAAAAACCAGCAACCTGATCTATGACAAAACAATAATAATAATAATAATAATAATAATAATAATAATAATAATAATAATAATAATAATAATAATTATAATAATAATAATGATTATTATAATAGTAAAACGTTCTTTATCAAAAAAAAGAGAGAATCACTGATGCAACAGACATCAACGATTAACTCTAAAATGCAGGCTCCTGACTAGGGATATGTACATACAGAATGTAGCAAGATTAAAGGTTTGTGAGCTCTAAACCCTCTCCATAACCTGGGACAATATTGTTACAGCTCATCATTAAAACAAACTGTAAAAGTCAGTTGGGAATGGCTCGTCATATCTGCACAAAGCACAAAAAAAAAAAAAATATATGAAAAAGACAAACGATCTAATGTTTTTTTTTGGTCGCTTTACAATTATAGTCATTTTCCCCCAATATTAAAGTTTCAATTAGTACACATCTCTGCTTATGTAATGAATATAAACACACAATCGACTAATTTTTAAACAAACATAACTACACATTTCAAAAACATTTTATGTACGGGACATACGTCAGATACTTTAGTTAAGTAAAAGCGTATTCTTCCTTAATATTCCTTTGTAATGTCAATTGTTCGATTCAAACAACAACAAAAACTAGAGGCTCCAAGGACCCTGTCTCGCTCACCTGATATTTTTATTTACAATTGATGCATGATAAATGCAACTGTTGTACTGTCGTTTAGTTTCAGAGATATAAGACTAAAAGTGCGTTTGAAACCTATGTTTTATTACAGCCATGTGTGCCATGTTGGCAGGCAGGGTCATCATACACAGTGGTCCCTGGATATCCTAGTGGTGATTTAAACCAAGTTTGGTTTAATTTGACAGTAGTTTCAGGGAGAATTTTGTAAAATTTATCTCACGAGAAATGCGAAGTGATGAGAAAGTTTGTTGTGAAGTTTTGTTGTTGTCAACACCCAAAAAAAAACCCAAAAGGTAATAAAAATTATCATTTAAGGGCAATCTTTCCTATTAATGATTTCTGCAAAATTCAGTTGATTGTGCAAGGGTTGTATAGCCAGCTGAGGTTGTTAAAACTCTCATTTGTTGTTGCAAAATTCAAGTGGTTTTGAATTGCTTTGTTGATCTTTTTGTATTCAACTTTTAAACAACAAAGTACAACAAATATGATGACTGATACTCATGACACTGAAAATATGGTCTTCATTCTTGTGAAGAAAATGGTAAGGTTTGAAATATTTCTTAAATATTAATTCAATACTAATACTTTAATTTGTATTGGATTTATCCCAGGAAATGAGAACAAGGGACACAATTAAATTCAATTTTTTCCCTAAACTTCTGATAAAATATAAAATGAAGAACTATATTTTTTTAATGAAAATTTTTTTTTTAATAGTTAATTGATAATTTGAACAATATTAATTAAGTTTTAGATCTTGCATGGTTGATTAATTTTCTCTCAAAATTTCTGATATTCTATTAAAGTTTTAAATATAATATGAGGCAGGCATTACCTGTGAAAGGGGATGAAGCCTGTATAAATTAGTGTAGGAATTCAAGCATCATTTGCACTTCGGAATCTGTAGAAAATGAAGCCAAAGTACTGAAACATATCTGACATTCGACCTATTGTTCGGGATTATAGTTGTGACATCATTTTCAATGTAAAGAAAGAAACACCATCATCAGGTATTAATGTGGTATTTTTTCATGTTATAGAATTATCAATTATTTTTATTGCCAGTTCATTAGTAGATTGTTTTCTATATTGATTTTCTACTGCAGTTTCAGAAAAGAAGATTACAAAAGGAAAACATTTTGTAAAAACTTAACAATTTACCAAATTAATGAAAATTGTTAAAAATTGACTATAAAGGGCAATAACTCCTTAAGGGGTCAACTGACCATTTTGGTCATGTTGACTTATTTGAATCTTACTTTGCTGAACATTATTGCTGTTTACAGTTTATCTCTATCTGTAATAATTTTCAAGATAATAACCAAAACAGCAAAATTTCCTTAAAATTACCAATTCAGGGCAGCAACCCAACAACCAGTTGTCCAATTCATCTGAAAATTTGAGGGCAGATAGATATTTACTTGATAAACAAGTTAATCCCTGTATGATTTGCTTTAAATGCTTTGATTTCAGAGTTACAAGCCAAAATCTACATTTTACCCCTATGTTCTATTTTTAGCCATGGCAGCCATCTTGGTTGGTTGGCTGGGTCACCACACATTTTAAAACTAAATACCCTCATAATGATTGTGGCTAAGTTTGGTTGAATTTGGTCCAGTAGTTTCAGAGGAGAAGATTTTGTAAAGATTACAAAATTTACAAAAAATTGGTAAAAAATTACTTTAAAGGGCAAAAACTCCTTAAGGGGTCAACTGACCATTTTGATCATGTTGATTTATTTGAAGATCTTACTTTGCTGAACATTATTGCTGTTTACAGTTTATCTCTATCTGTAATAATTTTCAAGATAATAACCAAAAACGGCAAAATTTCCTTAAAAATTACCAATTCAGGGGCAGCAACCCAACAACCAGTTGTCCAATTCATCTGAAAATTTGAGGGCAGATAGATATTTACTTGATAAACAAGTTAATTCCTGTAAGATTTGCTTTAAATGCTTTGGTTTCAGAGTTACAAGCCAAAATCTACATTTTACCCTATGTTCTATTTTTAGCCATGGCAGCCATCTTGGTTGGTTGGCTGGGTCACCACACATATTTTAAAACTAAATACCCTAATAATGATTGTGGCTAAGTTTGGTTGAATTTGGTCTAGTAGTTTCAGAGGAGAAGATTTTGTAATAGATTACAAAATTTACAAAAATTAGTAAAAATTACTTTAAAGGGCAATAACTCCTTAAGGGGTCAACTGACTATTTTGATCATGTTGACTTATTTGTAGATCTTACTTTGCTGAACATTATTGCTATTTACAGTTTATCTCTATCTATAATAATTTTCAAGATAATAACCGAAAACGGAAAAAATCCTTAAAATTACTAATTCAGGGCAGCAACCCAACAACCCATTGTCCGATTCATCTGAAAATTTCAGGGCAGATAGATCTTGACTTGATCGAACAAATTGTATATCTCTATCTATAATAATGTCAGATAATTGCTCTAAATGCATTGTCCGGTTTCAGGGCAGTTATGACTTGATCGAAAAATATACATGCTTTGGTTTCAGAGTTTAGCCCCTATGTTCTATTTTTAGCCATGGCGGCCATCTTGGTTGGTTTGGCAGGTCACCGGACACAATTTTTAAACTAGATACCCTAATGATGATTGTGGCCAAGTTTGGTTAAATTTGGCCCAGTGGTTTCAGAGGAGAAGATTTTTGTAAAGTTAACGACGACGGACGACGACGGACGACGACGGACGACGGACGACGGACCAGGTGAGCTAAAAGGTCCGTTATTATATTTTATCTTACCTATCGCTTGTAAAAGCTTTTGGTGCAACGTCTTTCATCGAAATGTAAAATGTACTAGTAAACAAAGCAGTTACGCCTAAAAACAAGTTGTTTTAATTAGAATGTGTTAAGTTAGAAATCAGATTAAAATGAACATTACTAAGTGTGGTCCCTGTGCTATCTTGATTATTCTTTATTAAAATATTTACATTCAAAACTCTGAGTAGTTAGAATAGACACTGTTTGTTATAGACTGTAACGTGAGATGGAATTGTTTATTTTTTATTAAAATATTTACATTCAAAATTGTGAGTAGTTAGAATAGACTGTAACGTGAGATGGAATTGTTTATTCTTTTCTAACTTTGTATTTTTGGGGTTTGAGCCTTCCTGGTGAATGTAAATCAAGAAAAGAAACTCGGTCGCACAAAAATTCAAAGTTTCATTTTCATTTTCTCTCACTTGGGCAATAACGCTACTGTAAGAGTACTATTCCCCTGAATATCATTAGCTTATTATTTACAGCTTCGGTACTGACATGATTTATAACGACTCTTTCTTATATTCTCCGCTGAATAATTCAGAAATTTTAAGAAACGAAGGTTTCAATTACTTCAGGCCAACTTGAACTTCGGTGGGTTTGACTAATTCTATTTTGATACCTTCTTTCATATAGCTGCTCAAGTTTTCGAAATTCAATCCATATTTGAAATCCTAATTTTTTGAGTTCGAACGTTTTTGGTAAAGGTTAAAAAAAAGGAGGGTGCATTGCTTGCAACAACTTTATAAATTGTGTTATGTTTGCATTAATCAAATATTCCACAAGTCGCTTAACCTTGTTCATCCGCATTTTAATCTTAAACTTTTACGAATCTTCGATCAATATGTTTAAGTAATCATAATACACGTAGAACATACTATGTAAATGTGCAAAACGTAACTTTCATACATTGATGTTTACCGCTCCGACGGGAATGTAAATTGAGAGGAGCAGAGCAAATTGATTGTGTTTACATTGCATTATTTGGTATCGTAAGTCAAATGATTCATTTATCGTTTATTTATACATACAATAAACTCATTTTAAATACCAGGATTACAATTTTGTGATCCAAACGTGCGTTTTGTCTACAAAATACTCATAAGTAACGCTCGATTCAAAAAAGTTAAAAAGGCCAAATAAAGTACGAAGTTGAAGATTATTGAGGAACCAACATTTTGAAATGTTTTGCCGAATACAGCTATGGTAATATTTTCCTGGTATTGAAAATCCTTAGTATTTCGAAAAATTCAAAGTTTTGTAAACAGTTGATTTATAACTATGACTACATTGAAACTATGCATAGTTTTATAATATATTTAAGAAATATCCTCTTTGTGTTCCATGTTTTAACAATTAAATTTGTGTTAAAAAAATGGCGAATTCGGAACTTTCAACACCCATGGATGTGAATTTTAATCTACAAAATACATATAGTGCCGCAAGATTTTTAGGAAAAAAAGCATATTACAGTAGTTTTCAATGATTCGAGACTTTCGAAGTAATATGAATGAAGAGCAAATGCTTTGCATACGGAGCTATGCATATGACAAAGAGGATCTTTACAATTATCGTCATATGTTCCCTTATACCAGTTATTTATCACTTATTAAATATGTTCTTATAAACAGGACAGCTTTACTAATCAAATAGTTCAGTCTACTAATCAATCTAGAGAAGTTTTCCTACAAAAATTAGGTTAGGCAATACCACTTCTGGATTATACGATCATAGTAGTAAATGCCATGAGAAAACCCCAGAATACAACTAAAAGATGAGCAAATCTACAACACACTACATAAAGGACTGGAGACTGAGCAATACGAACCCCTTCAAAATCTTGGGATCTCTGGTGCTCCAGAATGGTAAGCAGTTCCTGCTGCACTACTGGCACCCATCATGTGGTTCATTTTAAGTACAAATTCTGTGATAAGTATCAGTCGGTGATGTCCCAATCAAGAAAAAATACGATGGAATTGTGGTATCGATAATTGGAACATATCAATGGTCATCAGTGAAAAAAGATGATTTTCAATACAATAAATCTTTCGAAGGGATGACCACAATTTTACCACTAGCTTTTTTAAAAGCAGCTACCCCCAATCAAGGAAAATCAAGCTCTGGAATATCGTATTCACTTCGAAATATATACTCGATATGTTAGCGCTGCTTGAATGATGCTACAAAGACATGGAATGTTTACAATTTTGTCCTTTAACATTGTCTTAAAAGTTCAACATTTGTCAGTGATATTGCTGAAATAAATGCATTAATAGTAAAATAACCTACATCCTACCAGGATTCCAACTCTAGATGTGGACTGAGCTTTATTTGGATCCCCAGCTCCAACATTTTGTCCAATTTTTACACATACTGCTGACGATAAGCCTAAGGGAATCTAAAATACGTTTAAACAAACTGAAACATTGTAACTATACAAATTCAACTGTTTAATATTCATCGAAGTTATAACATAGAAAATATTTTTTTTTATGTTACACTTATGCATAATTGGTAGAAAAGTTAAAATAATATTTGATTCGATGGAATATCAGCTGTAACAGTTGAAGGTATGCAAGCAAGATGTCTGTGAACAAAAAGTTATATAAAAATATTTTACTGGTATTTTACTGATTGTTTGCATTAAATAATTCGTTCTCTAAGGAGTCTCAAAGTTGTGTTTTAACGACAAAATTATTTTATTCATTAATATCACTTTTACTGTTTAGTCTGTTTTTGTGATATACATTTGACGTGACTCTGACTTATATATCCCGTCATAATTTTAACCACACTATTATTTTATTTATTAATATTACTTTTACTGCTAAGTCTGTTTTTTGTGATATCCATTTTACGTGACTCTGTATTTATGTATCTCTTTATACCTTGAACGACAAAATTATTTTATGTCTACCTGTGCGAATTTCAAACGCGCGATTTTACGCCAGTACTTAAAACCGTCCATCCTTTATAGGTGGATTTAACATAGATAAATAAAATCGTATGATATAAGCATAATGAGGATGTTAAATTTGATGTATGCCCCTGTTTGTGCTTCTTCGTAACATTTGTTTGTTTTATAGTAATTAAGATGATAACACAATGTTGACTGCTGTAACCCTATTTTGACATTTTACCAATTGTGTCTGTTTGTTTTGTTCACGCATCGTTGTCAATATAATGGAATTTGATACGACTGTCATACAAGTGAGAGGTTTGGCTAGCCATAAAACCAGGTTCAATCCACCATTTTCTACATAAGAAAATGCCTGTACCAAGTCAGGAATATGACAGTTGTTATCCATTCGTTTGATGTGTTTGAACTTTTGATTTTGCCATTTGATTGAGGACTTTCCTTTTGAATTTTCCTCAGAGTTCAGTATTTTGTGATTTTACTTTTGTGAAGATGTCATCTAATTTGTATAGACATTGTTACAACCAAAGTCATTTACTTGTTGACTACAGTACCCCTATTTTGACATTTTTACCTTTTATGTCTGTTTGTTTTATTCACGCATCGTTGTCAATATAATGGAATTTGATGCGATTGTCATGCAAGTGAGAGGTTTAGCGCTATAAAACCAGGTTCAATCATCCATTTTCTACATAAGAAAATGATGCCTGTACCAAGTCAGGAATATGACAGTTGTTGTCCATTCGTTTGATGTGTTTGTGCTTTTGATGTTGCCATTTGATTAGGGACTTTCCGTTTTGAATTTTCCACGGAGTTCAGTATTTTTGTGATTTAACTTTTTACTAATAACTTTAAAAGACCACACAACTTTGTAACATATGAACAAAGCATACGGATGAAACCTGCCAGGATAAAAAAGATACTAACCGCATAACAAAAATGGAAAAAAATATAGTCACAAAGCGAAAATAAAAAAAAAAAAACAAACAAAATGCAGGCAACTGTTAAAATACAATACAAAGAACACTACAGATCGAGCAACACCAATAAAAACCATAATAGGATGGGGAGTTGAACATTCAGGCTGTCTGATAGCGTAAGCAGTTCCGGTCTAACTAATGTCACCTGCCACGCTGCTCTTGAAAAGTACAAATCTAGTGATAAATTGCATTTGATGATTTCATAACAAGAACAGGTGGATTTGAATTTGATAACGACAAATGCCTCGTACCCGTGTCCATCTCTGAATAGGATAAGCCATAAAGGTAATCCAAATAATAATAGCTACTAAACGACTTCAATCTAATTATGAAAAGTCCATTATTTCACTAGCTACCATGCAAGTCGCAATCCTCTATTTTGAAAATCATAATAGGAAACACAAGTACTGAATGTCGTATGAACAGGGAAATGTTCATCCAGTATCGATAATGACCACGTGATAGTAAATATATATCTAAGAACTATTATCCTGCATTAATTGTATGTCACTCTTTAACTTCGCACTTTATTTTACCTATTTAACTTTTTTTATTCGAGCGTTACTAAAGAGTCATTTGTAGACGAAACGCGCACCTGGCGTACAAAATATTAATCCTTTGTCTATGATGCCTTTATTCATTATTCTATTATAATCGTATTTTCATACTAAGACGGAGCAAGACTATACTTACCATAAATAGTAAATTATTTATCTGGTACACAATGCTATGTGCTGCCAGTTGAACTTTTCCGAGGAAACCTTATAATATAAATAATATTTGTATTTACTTTTTTGTTTTCATGCATCAAAAACGACGTATTCAAAGACATAATGCTTTTTAGGTACTTCTATATGTTTCCTTTTTTAACATATATCTACAAATTTGTTTAATTACCAGTCAGTGTGATATGTATACAGTCTTGTCTTACACACAAAAGATAATACTTTCTGTGAATTACTTGTGGAGCTGCCGTAACTGATTTGTTGTCAATGAAATCACGAATTTCATTTAATCTTGCGAATTGTCTTGTTTTCTCTGTCATATACTATGCGTTGTTTTCATAAGATAAACACATACATTTTGTTATGAATAAGAATATGTTTTACATTGAGTTTTATCATTTAGCGCCCATTTTTCTTGTCATGCACTTTTAACCAACAGAAATTGAAGAAAAGAGTTCGAGAGTAGGACTCAACATTCCATAAAATCTATACAACCAGGAATAACACTTTAAGTGTTTATTTGATGATCTTTATTTATACACACATCCAAGTCAGGGGTTACAATAAAGTCTAAACAGAAATGAAATATAATTGCGTCATACTTTGACTCCTGAAATTTATACAATTGTAAAACTTTGCAAACCATTAAAACGAATGTTAATTTTATTACAAAAAGAAAATGTTGATACGATTTGGAAACTTTAGTGCCAAAAAGTGATGTCATTATGATATCACAAAAGTAGGATTTGGTCAAAATAAATATAAGCCTAGATCTTACCTTAAAAATATGACAGTAGTTTTCAATTTGTTCTCGTGGTTGATATAGTCTAACGTTTGATTTTGTGAAGTTTTATTGGACTTTCTCTTTTTTGAATTTTGTTTGTTAATACTTTTTTACACACATTATCTATTTTTTTATATAGATCTTGTTGGAAAAATACATTTTGTCGGTAAATTATATGTATATATTAACGAACAGATTCTCAAATTAGATTTTCTTAGGACAAAAACCGCTTTTATCACACTAGAAATTGATTCATTTGCAACAATTGTAAGACATTTGAAGCTCAAATGCAAATGAATAAGACGAAATTACAAAAAAATGAATTTGATAGATTAAGTCTGTTTCATATATTTAAAATACTCTTCTCATTTTTGCCAAGAAGTAGCTTTATCATGCATTCACTTTGATCTATTACCTTTATCAAATTTCATAATATGTTACAGACAACAAATTAACTGATCAGATTTCTAAGATTTTAAGATGCAATTGTAGCTCTTATTTATATCAAATCATAGTATTCGCGAAATTGACGTGAAATAAAATTGCAACCGATTAAATGTCAATGATCGGAAGAAAAATCTTATTACTTCTTATGAAAAAGGTTAGATTGAAAATGTCAGCTCTAACGTTTACTGGGTGACAAAAGTTATGTAAGTTATGTTACTACAAACCTACAACTATCGTTGATATTTCAAAACTCCACCACTCTACTGATATCATAAATATTCCAGGGATTGCAAGATTTAGAAATGTGTTCCATTCAAGGAAGGCTTCTTTGCTGAAACCTGAAAAGCAAGAAATACTAGTAACTTTTCAGCAACGGTTAAACTTGAAACTAAAGAGATGAAAAGTATATATATACATGTATATATTGAACTGAATAGACTGCATGATATTATATTATTTTACATAACCTTCAATGATGGGTAAATTGTACCAAGGTCTTAGGTTGACAAGATGCGTAATTAATTTCAAATATGTAATGTTGTACTCTGAATCATGTCTCTAAGAGTTGTTTATGATTTCAAATATGGAAGATTGTAATTAATCCAAAGAATGTTGTTATTTGAGCAATGTTTATACGAATTGTCAATCATAGTTCTGATCAGTGTTAATCATAGTTCTGGTCAGGGTTAAAATATATATATATATAGTTGTCAATGATATTTTTGGTAAATGTTATAAAGAATTTGAAATTTGACGATTCAAATTCATAATAAAGGTTGATGGCCACTATTACTAGTAGACGATAGATTTTGTATAAGTCTTACTGAAGAAGAAAGTTTTACGAAAATATAGGACTTCAATAACTTTATAAATGTTTAAGTTATATATAACGGTAATCTATTCTTTGACATATAAAATAAAACCTGTAGAAATTGATTACTCTCAGAGTGATATTAATCTGATCAATATTTCAAATGACAAAACAACCATTAATGTTTTTTTGCTATTTTACAAAGGTGAAAGGTTTGTTGACTTGCAATAAGATCTAATAAAGTTATCTGTTTTTGAATTGGAAATATCTGCGATAAAAATAAATTGATACTATAGGGGCCAATACAAAAACCATTTTAAGCAGAAAGACAAATGAATTAGATGGCCAAAAACATGTACAAAAATACGTTATACAGAAGAGGCTAATGAGAAACATAACACTTAAAAAAAATAACCCAACAAAGGGCACACAGTCAGTGATATCATAAACCCAGGCAGGTGGATTCAATTGTAAGTATGAAACCTATTCCTTGTTATCATTTACACGTATATCATAATACAGTCCTTGAGTTATGTTGACTTTCCATGTACAGCACATACCATTACAGCAATAACCAAATACCATTACACCACATACTATACACAAATACAATTTCCCCTTTCTTATCATATTACATATACGATTTTTACCGTTCAAAACTTCTCACACTTTAACATTTGTGAGGGAATTGCACTTTTAACATATACTTTATCAAACGAACTAGAATTAAAAAAAAAAAAAAAACATTTAACATTATGCATCATACATTTGTGTGCATCATACACCTTTCCGCCCTTCACCTTTACACCATATACTTTTATTGGGAAGTTTACACAAATCAAGGGCAGTGGGTAACCAAATCACGATAGCGTCAGTAAAATTTTCAAAGGAATGGCTTGTATCTAAGCCGTTGGATCCCGCTTATAAACAGTAACCCTACATCACGAAAGACATGATAGAAATGCATGTCCTGAAATACCATATGAAAATAGAAATATACATGTACAAACTGTTGCTGCAGAAATTTTGAAATGTTGACAATGTGAAATGAAAGTTATCTCTTCATAATTTATATTCAGTTGTTAACCGACCGGCACTGTCCATTTCTATAGGCAAGTAAATATATAAACCAGAATGTTTCTAATTGTATTTATGGTATTCCTTATTTGTAGTTAAATGGAACATCTGTATATGCCATTTGCTCTATTATTCCTTTGGTATCGTTCACCTCTTTTTTTCCTGAAGTTTGCTATCAAACCTTGAATTATTGAATAAAAAGTCATCATTTCCAGTGAAAGTTGAAGGAAAGTTCACAGGATCCAGTAATCTTAAGCTTCCTCGTACAAATAAACAAACTGCATGCACTCTAAGAAAATAGCACTTTGTCCGGAAAAGGTAGAACAAAATGATTTCGACTTAATGTTTGCAAAAAAAAAAAAAAAGACGCTAACTAAGAACATGAAGAAAATACATCAAAAAAAGTTATATTCCACTTCCAAACTAAATGGACTTGAAGTTGAGAACAAGAGGCGGATGATATCAACAGTTCATTCATAACAGATAAGTTGAATGACACTGATAACGTCATAAGATAAAACGAAATACGACGCAAAGACAAACCAGTTCATGATACACAACAAAGAAAACTAAGACTGAGGAACGCGAACCTCACCTAACACTGTCAGTGATCTCAGGTGCTCCGGAAAGATAAAAAGATGATCCTTCTTCACCAGTTGCACCCGTCGTGTTGCTCGTGATAAGTACAAATTTGGCGATGAGTCTCATTTGGAGATTTCATAATCCAAGAACAGATGCCGGGATCGGGGTTACGATAATTACAAAACTGTATATCCTTCTTTAGAACCAATTTCTTATATGGAAACAACATATAGACAAAGAGTTAAATTGATGATATAATTTTTGAAATTTGTAAATGTTAGCAAAACAAATGAAATCAACACTTAATATTGATCCGGCCGATGCGTTTTCTAGATTTAAAATCACCAGGAAGGTGCAAGGTCGAATATTTGAAAGCCAAAGATGTGTCAGAACCGAATCGGTTGAAGAGGTTAATGACTCTAAAGGACAACATCCATCTTAGGCCAACTTTGTCTGAGGGAATTAAAACCTAAGTTTCTAAATAATTTTTTAATTTAAAAACGGGCAATTTACATTACGGTTTTCATTAAACTTTAATAAACTTTAACATATTTTACCTGCAAATTTATAATTTATTAGACTTATCGAATTAACTTTCATTTGCTCAACAACAGCTTTGATTTTGATAGAATTTCAATTATTATGACTTACCGGTCCATTCTTCTTTACAAATTTTACTACATCGTATAAACATTAAGTATAAGACAACTTCTGTCCAGTATGTACAAACAACAGCTATTGCAGCACCTCTGCAAGAATATAAATGATGATGAGTACATATTATAGAAAACATATCTCCGATGGAAGAAAAATATCATGATAATTGTTATATGCTTTTCAACATCATAATTCATTTTGGTTTTCCCCACTGTTTAAATTCGAGCGTCGCGAGACTGCAGCCGTGTCAAGAGAAATATACTTATCTTTTCATTTTTGTTTGTAAGTCTTACATCCGGAATTACATTAAACAATTTGACAAGTGATTATTATAAATTTTTATTTACTTTTCTTGTTTTTGCATTAATGAAATGTCCCAAACGGAAGAGCATTTATCAGACCGAAGGGTTGATATTGGGGCTCATATCAGCTTCCTATGCAATTTCAATGAGATGGCCATACAACAACCTTATGTATAGAGACACATGTTCAATTGACGAGACTTTCTTTATTTGAAAATGCCCCTAGTTGTTATAAAACTGTATAAACAACGCAGCGTTCAATCAAAACAATGTTATCTTGTATCTTATTATGACGTCGGATATTGTGACATCGATGTAAGAAACAAAACGATCTTTGTTGAAAGTAAAAAAAAAAAAAAAATCGAGAAATTATTGGTCTATCATAAGAACGTCAAGCAATGCAACCCATCTTAAAAAAAAAAAAAAAACATACAAGGCTTACGAAAATTAAAAAAATGGATATTCAATTTTATTTTGTCTTTCTAATTTTATTGCTAAATGTATGATAGATAGATTATTACATAGGTTTTCCGTATCGGCATGGTATTATACCTCAACTGAAATAGTGACCTTGAGGTAAGGTCTCGAGATGATGTTATGACCTATACTGAACACGCTATGTAAAAATCTATAACTAAAAGGAAACGTTTGACATATGTCAATGAATAAAGGCAACAGAAGTATACCCCTGTTCAAAAGTCATAAATCGATTGAGAGAAAACAAATCCGGGTTACAAACTAAAACCAAGGGAAACACATTAACTGTAAGAGGAAAACAAAGGAACAACAGAAACATTGAAATGTAACAAAAACAAACGCCAACATATATAGAAACGAACTATTTGATAACATCTGCCATATTCCTGACTTGGTACAGGACATTTTAAGAAAAAATGGTGGGTTGAACCTGGTTTTATGGCTAACCAAACCTCCCTATTATATGGTAATGTTAAAAAATATCGCAAAAATGACAACACTCCGTGACAGAAATACAGCACAAACACACGCAAGAACACTCATCACAGAGAAACGCACAAATAAATAATGTAATAGTCGATACAACATGTAAATCGCAGAATAGCAACGAAATCTTCCATTAACGACAGACAGCACAGGACATCACAAACAGTGACGTATTTTTGTAAAGAATATATAATCTTGAAATTCATACAATTATTTTCACAATACTAGTCCAAACAATTATCACGATAATGACGGTATTGAAAGGCTATTTTATAATTATTTACTACAAACGATAAGACATAACACCTTATCCAACCGAAACCACAACAGAAACATCATAAATAAATACATAAATATTGGATGTATAAAATATGAGACATTCAACAACAAAGTAGACAAATAGTAAAAAGAGAGTTATCAAAAACTTATGAATCATATAATTCATAACAAAAAACATTTCTACTAAGAACCGTTTGTATATTAGGAATGAAAAATTACCAAGCGAGTATTCGTTGGCTTTACAGAGCGATAGTCGAGTACAAAATGGAAACACAAAATTATGTCCATTTAGGTATTAATTGTTGGTCGTTGTTTTATGAACATAAAACCCTCAACATTATTATCTAGGTTGATATGATAGTCACAGAAATTTTATACCATAATTTATTCATGGTTAGCAAAAAAATCACATGCATTTCAATTGAGTAAATTTTCATTTTATCTTGATCAGATGCCGAGGAGGTCAACTAATAATTAATATACACTTAATAAAAGTCGTGCATGTGAAGCACAATGCACATTGACATTAAAAAAAGATTATGAGCGTGTTTTATCGATAGTTCTATCCACTCGACTCCATTCAAGTTTTCTGATTAAAATACACTGAGAATGCGATAACGTCATTAGCCAAACGTTGAATGGTCTAGAAAAAGTGCGCATAAAAAAATTATACATAATCTTTCAAACTCGAGGAATTATTTCTTCCCACTGGTCTAAGACCCTTTGATGAAAAAGTAGCCGAACATGTCCCTCTTCTTTTTGGATAATCATAGATAAGCAATAAGTATTTAACGTATTACCTGACACCTAGACCTAATCCAGTTACCAAAATCAGGTGATACACAACATTGAAGACGTTTGCGATGAATTGTAAAAGAACTCCGGGTATAACAATATTCTGCAAAAAATAAAAACACTCTTGGATCCTGATCCATCTGATACGGTATACATTCAAGGGCTATGAACATCTATCAAGGTCATTAACTTGCAGATTACAGAATTGGATGTTTATGTTATTATCTAAATAGTAAATTTATTCTTTCTGAACATGCAGAAAAGTTTTCGAGACCATGATGCCGTGTATGCGCTGTTCAAAGGACAAAATTTGTATAGTGTTTACAAATCACTTAAAGAAATTTTCTGTTGTTTCTATCTCAAGACAATGTAGCTGACATAAAACAACAAATTTCCAACCAAGGTAGAATAATCATATAAATGTTTTCCCTGTATACGATTAAATGTTATTTATTCCATACAAATCACACCGCGTTGACTGTATTGATGCATCACATTTTTTGTACTAACGATAAAAATTAAAAAGGAAATTGGTGGTTATTTGCTTCTTCTTCTGTTAATTTTGAATATATTGCTAATTTATTTTTGCACTAATGTATCAAGAATGATGCATGCAAACATATGTCTCTACTTAAGAAATAAGTCCAGTTGTATGTTAGAAGTTAGCATTTATCTTGTTGACTTCAATGTTGCTACAAAGACAGAGAAAGAGTTTTTTCCTATAATATGCCATGTACCAAATGTGTTCAATGGTCCAATTTCTGAAATAGGGTGTCTATCAGGTTATAGTTGTTTTTAAATTAACAAAGGTCATAAGTCCAATAACTTATTCACAGTACTTTTTCTACCTTCCTTTAAAACTCTTTGCATACACAAAAAATAGTGTTAGATTCCTTGTCAGCTAGAATAACTACGTGTTTATCATGAAGGGGGATTATATAGCATCTTTGGTATTTAAAATGGATTTTTGTCTAGCGTTTTTCGCTTTTAATATTGTAGAAAATATGCTTAACTATTGTTAAAATGAATAAAACGAATTTTATCTCTCTCTCTCTCTCTCTCTCTCTCTCTCTCTCTCAAAAAAAAAAAGGACCAATTTTGACGCTTCAGTTCTAAACTATTTTTAACACAATTTTTAAATTAAAGTTCTATTGCATACGTTTTGACTCCCTACATGACTTTTTTGGTTCATGATAAATGTTTAACGTAGATTATCTTGTTCAAGAATACACAGATAACTAGTAATAATGATGTTACCTATTCGATAGTACTAGGGTAAGAATTCGAAATTTTAAAAATGAAGGTGAAAGTGGTAATAAAAGAATGAACCCTACTTCGTTCTAAGTGCTAATGTCATATAGTATGTAATTTTAGCGGACTGTGGTTATAGCTATGTATTAGGATTCAAAAATGTATATTAGACAAAATTGTTTGGTCGTTTTTGTGTCCTGTGTGCTTTATGCTTTGGTATTTGCCTTTTCTATATTGTCAGTTTATTTTCGACTTTGAATGTCCCTTTGGTATCTTTCGCTTTTCTTTTCCTGTTCAGCCATATGACCTCGAACGTACACTTTAAATTCAATATCCTATGTTTTTTTTTCCTGGAATGACTGCTAATGAAATTGCAATTTTGTTTGCATAGTATTACAATAAAATATGTCGAGCATTAATATTTGTACACATATGAATCAAGAGTACGATATAATTTCAGAGATACCATGTAAATTAAAATATATCGCTATAAACGTCGGATGGTTTTGGTTGGTATGGTCTTATGTACTGGGGGCCTCTGTGGCGTGGTGGTTTAAGTGGTCGACCTACTGTATCACCAACCTGTCAACACTGAAGTTGTGAGTTCTAATCCCGCACATGGCAGGTGCGCTTGCCTACAATCTTAGTTGACTAGAATTGTCTAACTCCCACGCAATAGCTCAAAAGTGATGATAGTGGCGTTAAACACCAAACAATCAAATAATATCAATCTTATGTACTGTACAATATTTTTGGTGATACCTTTTTTAGATATTCTAAACCCACCACATTGTGTACCTGTACCATGTCAGCTATCTTGATCTTGTGATATTCGGTGTTGTTTGTCTTTGTTTACATTGTATTTTTGTTTTGATTAGGAGTCACATGATAGTGGTTGATGTAGTATGTTTTATTGTATGGTATAGTCCATGTATTACAGACTAGGTTTTTACTTAAAACAACTCACCTGACACTGTAAATATCTCATGAGAGCAAATGTTATTGCACATCCCTGAAAAATTGTTTCAATTTTGTTTTGTAAATATAATTACATTTTGATATAGATATAGAACTAAACTAATTTCTTTTCAAATTTCAATATGTTGCATTATTTTATAAACAGTTATATAAATATAAGTATATTGGTTTGATTACTTATGAAACCACTTTCGACCAGAGACCAAATGACGAAGTAGTAAGCAATTATAGGTCATTGTACGGCCTTCGACATTGAGATCATCCCATATCGCACAACAAGCTAAAAAAGACACATAAATACAATTGTTAAACAATTCAAACGACAAATCGAACGGCCTGATTGATGTACAAAACAATGAACTAAAACAAATACATTATGCAGCATCAAACGACAAGCACTGAATTCAGGCTCCTGACTTGGGACAGGCACAAACACAAAGAGGCGGGATTAAACATGTTAGGTGACGCCCAACCATTCCCCTATAGCTGGGATAGTGGTAAAACAAAAATACACAAGAACAAACTGTACAAAACCATAATCGGAAAACAAATAGCAACAAAAACCACTCAATGACAATTTCCTGACAGACACATATAGAGTGTGGCGGGGGCAAACCTATTTGTGGGCGCCTAAATATCATACATAAATAAGGTTCAGTTCTAAAGGTTTCTTTTTCAAAATAAATTGACCGTTTAATAGAATAGGGAATGGAAACGGGAAATATGTAAAAGAGACAACAACCCGATCAAAGAGCAAAAAGCAGCTCAAGGCAACCAATTCGTCTTCAACGCAGCGATAAATCCCGCATCCGTAGACGGGCTACAGCTGCCCCCAAAACAATAATGTATACCTTTTCAGCGATATGGACGCCACACTAAACTCCAAAACATACACATGAACTAAATTTAAAAGAACATACAAGACTAAAAGGATAGAGTTTCCTGACTTGGGACAGGCGTACCAAATTAAAAGCTTAGTGTCATTGATGAGATTTTACAACCACCGGGTCTATGCAACTGCGAGCGGATGTTTCGTCCAGGAGGATTTTACAAACCCAGTAGTCAGCGCTTGTGTTGACATGAAATACCAGTGACATGTCAAATATTTTTGTACATTAATGGTTAATTAAATGTCAAATCATTCGAAACATTTTTTGGTTTTCAATGCTCTTAAATTTTTTGTATCAGTTAGCTTTCCGACTGTTTTGTTACGAGTCACTGACGAGTCTTGTGTAGTCGAAACTCGCCGTTCAAAATTATAAACCTGGTATCTTTGGTGAGTTTTTATGTGTCAGTGAAAGATTTGTTTAAACAATATTTTATTCATAAATATAAATTGAATTGGGTTGAGCAACAGTACAAGCCTTTATAAGCCCTCTCCACTAATAGATATACGGACACTTCTGGAAGAAAAGAAGATCAAAGAAACCAGATTATTTAATTTATCATTCAGGTATATTGATAATGTTCTTTCCATTAAAAATCCAAACTATTCAACTTCACATGCAAATGAAATATACATTTCCCAACTCATTCGGTATTCAAGAGCTTGCAGCTGCTACCCAAACTTTATAAATGCCACAAATGTCTGAGCAGAAAGTTAATGAACCAGGGTTATTTCAAAGAACGTCATAAGATACCAAGACCTTGTTGATAAATATTCTGTACCAACTTCACAGATAATACATGATGGTCTTGAAGTATAGATTCTAGGTACTGGCGTTGTTTATCATCTTAATAAAGTGTTATAGTGTTCTTTTTATTTGTCTCTGAATATTTTTAACCTTTACTGTTTAGTTCATTTTTGGTAATACTCCATTGGCGTGGCTCGGTATTTTTACATCACGCCATTGTGTTATTGTGCTAAGGTCATTTTCCTTATTCTTGTCTTTCATTTTTGAGTATTTGCTCTGTCTATAGAGTGTCTATATGCCTTTTGTCCTTGTGAACATAGATTTTTGTTTTATAGTGATTAAGATTATAACACAATGTTGACTGCTGTACCCCAATTTTGGACACTCTTTCCTACAATACAGCCTTCAACAATGAGAAAAACCCATACGGTATAGTCGACTTTAAAATGGCCCCGACATTATTATGTCTGTTTGTTTTGCTTACACATTGTTGTCAATATAATGGAATTCTATGCAACTGTCATACAAGTGAGAGGTTTAGCTAGCTATAGAACCAGGTTTAATCGACAATTTTCTACATAAGGAAATGTCTGTACTAAGTCAGGTATATGACAGTTATTTTTCATTCGTTTGATGGGTTTGAGCTTTTTATTCTGCCATTTGATAAGGGACTTTCTGTTTTGAATTTTCCTTGGAGTTCAGTATTTTTGTTATTTTACTCTTCTTTTTCGGATAATCTAGTGTCTGATTTAATGACAGCTCGAAGTTTCTTACGCTTTCACTTTTAAAAGAGATGCGAAAGATAGCAAACGGACATTCAAACTCATAAGTCGAAAATAAACTGACAACACCATGGCAATAAAAAAAAGAAGTATTCTATAAACATGATAAATACATGTCGGTCTAATTTGTGCACCTATTTAACGATATTTCGGATTTATTTTTTATTCGAAAAAAACATGTAGTGCGCCATGAATCAGAATCACAAGTGTTTAGCCCTCACACTGGTATGTTTTTATTAACGTATGTGTGATTCAATATCTTTCATTCCATCATGCATTTGCCCACAAAGAAAATAAAATACATCCTGCTATCTTATACAGACAACATGAAAGAAATAATTTATCAAAGATAAAGGTGAGGTTTAACATGGGACTAAATTTGATCTAAAACTAAATGCATTTCAAACACTAATTGTTGCAGCATCAAATGTTAAATCATTTCACTTCAATAAAACATTGTATTTTTGATTAAAAAATATACCCCTATCATGGATTATTCAGCCAAAGAATGACAGGACATTCAGCAGAATGGCGAAATAATACTGTGTTGTGACTATCTAACTTGCACACTTTGCAATTTTGTAGAGCACAACAATCGTTCAAAAAGATGTGCATATATTTATTCATGTTCAACTTCTTATTATCAAAAGCTAATCTATGGGACACTTGAGCTTTATGTTAATTTAACCAAAATGTTTCTGTTATGAGCATATTTTTGCTCAAATCTGAAAAAAAATGTGTCTTATGATTACTTCTCAAATGTCCCAGCAAACTTGAGAAAAAGGATAATACCGAAAAATTCTGCTTCATATCTTGATCTTTTCCTCAGGTTTGGCACAGATGGACGTCGAACTAGAATCTATGACAATACAGAGTCGAACGGTACCAAAGAAATATTCAAACTCCCAAGTATAATCAACTAACAATTTCTCAGCAGTAACATACTCTGTTGTTCAGTGTATGGCGTTTACATATCTCAATGTATACGATATGTTTGCATATTCTCACTGTACAGTTTTCATTAACAATGATGGGCTCTTTACACAAAGATTGCTGCAACAGAGTAATGACGAAGAACGGCTTAAATCGATATTTTATACGTTTTACGACATTTGAAAATCGGTAAACTACTGTCGCCTTAATTTATTGTATTTCTTTATATTTTCGTTGTTTTTTCAGGGTCAAATAAGCCTCAAAACGTACCTTTCATTTTGTCTTGTTTTAATCTAAAATGATTTTACTTACTGGAAATCCAGCAATAATAATTGTGACGTACTGACCACTCAGTCTGAAAAATAAGGTCAATATTTTTATAATTTATAAAATTCATAAGGAACGTGAGAATAAATCGTGTTAGTCATGAGATAACATTCAGTACTTAAATTGTAAAAATAATCTGAAATGAAACCGTATATTATATTTAAATTTACATAACAGTACTGACTAATCGGTCATATTTGATATTTGGGGTTATTTGTATTGTGAAATGAAAACTTGTCCTTTAAAAGTTATGCAAAAGATATCTAAGGAATATTCAAACTAACAAGTTAAAAAAAAAATAATAATAGCAATGCCAAGACAAAAACACGGGAAACGAACAAAAGACAAATAACAGTATACAAAACTATTCTTCTAAAGCTGAACACACACTCAAAGAGAGGCGAAATATACCAAAAAGGATATTCAAACACATAAGTCGAAAACAAACGGACATCAAAATATTAAAATATGACCGATCAGTAACAGTGATGTGTTGTAAATATAAATTTATATGCGTTTGATGAGCTTAATTGAGAAACATTTAACAGGAGCAACAAAGAAACACGACAATATTTCTCAAATAGTTATATTAATATGATCATGTTTCACGATTACGCGTCTACAGAAAGGATGGATTTTATTGAATTAATTGAAAAATGGCATACTGTTTTATGTTTTACATATTGATCTAACCTTTCTTCTAAGACCTTTTTTTTATTGTCGTCTCTGCCAAATTAACTATCAACTACAATAACTTTTTGTTTGCGTCTTTGTTATATTCATTTGTATGTTTGTTTTTGAATAATTCAGTCAGTTGTGTTGTATGTCTGTGTTGCATGTTTATACAGTTTTGGCTGTTGGATCCCAATTATTGTCACATTATCCTGTTGACTAATCCATTTTTTGTCGAAATAACGGAATTATAAACAACTGTCATATAAGTGGGAAGTTAAGCAAGCTATAACCAATCATTTTCTTTGGAAAATGCCTGTTCCAAGTCAGAATTATGACAGATTTTTTTCACTCATTTATTTGGTTTATAACGTTTGATTTTGTCAGTTTTGATGGACTTCCCCTTTTTAATTTGCCTTGCAGTTCTGTATTTTTGTTATATTTGTTTTCTTTCTTCATTATTTGCATTTTGCATCATACTTTATGAACGCTCTTTGACTTTTCACGATGACTCATACTTACTTTGCTACTTCACGATTTTGGCCGACGAGGATCAATAAATACTCTGTATTAACAAAGACAGCAGATATTGGTATGCAGGCCAAGAGAATAATCAAAATTCCTGAAAAAGTAGGTTTCATCAAATTATTCGTGGTTTTGAAGTACTTAAAGTAATTACCTTGATTGTTTACAATAATGAGTTAGAAATATGAGATTATGAAACAAAAAATGTCAATTTAGAGGCAACTGTAACAGTCGTAATAGCTTTATTATATAAGGTGCCTGTCCCAATTTAGGAGCCTGAAATTCAGTGGTTGTCGTTTGTTGCTGTGTAACATATTTGTTTTTCGTTCATTATATTGTACATAAATTAGGCAGTTAGTTTTCTCGTTTGAATTGTTTTACATTTAAAATTTGTCATTTCGGGGCCTTTTATAGCTAACTATACAGTATAGGCTTCGCTCATTGTTGAAGGCCGTGTGGTGACCTATAGTTGTTAATTTCTGTGTAATTTGGTCTCTTGTGGAGAGTTGTCTCATTGGCAATCATTACACATCTTCTTATTTTTATATTTATTCAATATATATATATATGTAGGACTCGGAGGTGCGATGGGGACGCTGAAGTCCGATGGTCACGCTGAAGTGCGATGGTCTGTGCCGAAGTGCGATTGTCCGTTCGCTGATATGCGATGGTCTATATGATGCGTGATAGCTAGTTTAAAATCTACAGATCTGTCATTAATTACAGTTGCATACTAAATGAGAGAATAATTTTCTACATGTGGACACAATACATTTATCTTTACTTTTTTCCTCTCATGAAATCCGTGTTTATCGTTATATTATAATAAAGCGAGTCTGTGGACCCGTATGTATTTAGAGAATGCCACGCTCCATCTTATGAAAGAAAAACCTTTCGTAGATTTCGAAAAAAAAAAAAAATCAGCTACAGAAGGTTAACTTTCCCCTTTCCCCCAAACGCGCCCCGTTTCCCTTATTATTAAAAGTGTATAAGCCCCTTATTAACTTGAAAACCCGAAAAAACTGCTTCTAACAAACAAATTGACTTCTACAAAGACATGAAATTAAAACGTTGGAATATAGATTATGTAGTCCATCGCATTTCAGCATTACTACCATCGCACTTCAGCGTAGTATCAACAAGATAGCGTCACAATGTCACCATCGCACTGCAGCGTGATCAAAAACGCACCTCAGCGTCAAAACCATCGCATATCAGCGTGACCATTGCGGTTCGGAGTACCATCGCGATTCAGAATCCTACATATATATTCCTTGTTAACTAATGATCCTTTTAATTTTTCTTTTGGGTTCGCGAAGAAATGAATTTGAACGTTGTAATATCTCCGCCATTTGTTTCTTTTAGTGGAGATTGTTCGATAATGAAAGATTAAACTAGGACATATTTTCTATATATAGTCTTTAAAAAGGGACGAAAGATACCAGAGGGACAGTCAAACTCATAGATCGAAAACAAACTGACAACGCCATGGCCAAAAATAAAAAGACAAACAGACAAATGATAGTACAGATGACACAACATAGAAAACTAAAGACTAAGCAACACGAACCCCACCAAAAACTGGGGTGGGGGATCTCAGGTGCTCCGGAAGGGTAAGCAGATCCTGCTCCACATGTGGCACCCGTCGTGTTGCTTATGTTATTACAAATCCGGTAAATAGTTTAATTCGGTAAGTCACATTCATGAAAAGGGAAGGGTATTGTAGTTACGACATAAGGAACATATCCGATATCATCTGTGAAACGGTTATTCCATAACGGTCAACCAACTCGTGATGGCGTCCGTAAAATTTACGAAGGAATGATTTCAACTTCACCATTTGGAACTCTTGGTTTAATAGCTTCCTTGTGAGCAGCAATCCTCTATCAAAATATTAAAATATGATTGAAAAACCCGTGGTATTTATTATCAAACTAACAATATTTTGTAGAATTGATAGCGGTAAACTTACCTTTTTGTAAAATTAAACAAATCTGTTGCTTGTTATGACTCCCAAATGTCTACAAGAAAAATTACTAAAATTTATCAAAATAAGTAATGCAATTTTACAGATAAGCAAAAGGATATTTTGTTTTCGTGATTAAGGCTTATTAATATCTCTATCAATATCTCTTTTTTCTGTATGTTTTCCTGACAGTTTTAGTATTTGTGTGGTGTTTTCTGTTTTTGTTCCAACTGTTTATGTTTAAGCATGTATATTACTGAAATGTGCGTCTTTGAAACAGATTTTTTAAAATGTTGTATAAATACTTTCTATTGGACTTGAGTTGTTTTCTGGTCTTTGATCGGTTTGATGTCTCTTTGACAATTCCCCGTTTCCATTCTCTATTTTATTGAACTAAACCTTACGGTATGAAAGATAAATGTATTCTAGTAATCATCTAATGTTAATCAATTAGAACTTGAACTAGCAAGAGAAGTATACTTGCGTGTTTACAGAACATTAATTTTTATTAAACATCAAAAAATTATTAAATAAAAAAATAAAAAGTAAATAATTACTGTAAACTTACCTGCGACAACAATGTATCGAATGCAGTAGAAAGACCAAGTACCACAGATACACCAATAACATTTATTGTCTAAAATATATAAAATAACAATAAACGTAAAGAAATTGACAGACAACAACCATCGACAAACACAATAAATAACAGGCTCCTGACTAGAAATCTTTTACAGAATGCGGTGAGTTGTACATGTTTGTGAGCGCCCAGCCCTCTCCATAACATGAAACAGTGGTATAACAGCACATAATAAGAACACGCTGTGAATTCCTCTGGAAAGGCCTTCAATTGTCAAATCGGTACGAAGCACGCAAAAAATCTAAGAAAATAAAGAAACTAAATACTGATCTAAGAGAACAAGCAGTAAATTAAAACTTGTTTCAAAGCCACTTACAACAAGAACATAAATCATCTTTTTAAGACTAAAATAGCAAGCAGTGCACAACCATACGATCTAATATAAGGACATCATAAACAGTTTAATTAAAGCGTAACTCAGTGCAATTCGAAAATACTGGTTTGCTATAGACCCCTCTACGGATCTATAACGGGTTAGTAAAATCCAAAAACCCCTATGGATTAATTATTTGACCAACTGTCTATTGTATTAGTATTGAACTGTATAACGAATTTATCGCACACGGGACTTTTCCTGCCAAGTTTTGTGTAAAATAAACAATGAAATACAATAACATTAATAGATGATTTCACCATTAATAGTAGACGTGACGTCATGAACCACATATGAAATCTACTGACACCATACGGATCATTGGGGATTATGTGACGGAGATAAACCATTCATAACGTCACTAATATACCTGAGGTACGATTAGTATATTTAACTCTATATTAAGTTACGTTTCACTTCTTGAAATACAAAAATAAGCATGATGTTACTAAAAAATATGTGGTTGATGATGATAGCATGAGTATGGTTTAGAATATCGCAAATATGTAATTTGTTCTCGTCAAAATGATATTCTTAGCTGATCAAAGGACTGTTAAAAGTTCTGCATCAGATGCGCATTTCGACAATAAATGTCTCTTCAGTGATGCTCGAAACCAAAACATTTGAAAATCCAAAGCTTATTTAAAAAAAAATGATGAGCTTATTAACCAAAAGGACAAAAAAGTATTGCGAAAATCGAAATATAAATCTATTTCGCAAATAATGAATGATTTAAAGGAATTTAATTCGTTCCCAAGGCTGTCTGATTTCTTATGATGGTTATATTATATTGATGTTGATATGATTTATAGCTGAAAATCAAGCAGAAAAAAAAAAAAAAAAAAAATCCAATGTTAGTTACATTATCTTGTTACACTATATTTTCATATATTTACGTTACAGCCAATATAACGGCAAAATTTAGGAAAAGTAAAACCTAGAATAGTAGTTAGATTGTTTTTCGGAATATGACCAAACTGATTTGATAATGTAACACATAAGCACTAAGCGGTATCTTAAATCTTTTTCCCATGTCATCATTTGTGTGATATTATATTAATTGTTATAAGTCTACACTTACTGTGGTAGCTAACTGAATTCCATCTAAAGCTTCTTTTCCAAGATGGGAACAAAACAAAACACTTACAGACAATATTGAATACTGTAAAAAGCCTTCTATTGTCTACAATAAAAACAAAATTGCTAGTATTTCAAATTGTAAAAAAATGATGCTAAACTGATACACCAATATAGTATTGAGAATAATTAGTAATAATTATTCTTAGTGAAAAGAAGGACATTTACCACATTTCCAGTGTAAACTGATTATGAAGAGAGAAAAATATTCAAACAGACAACACCAGACGCCATCTCTCGAGTCATTCTAAAACCCACGTAGACACAAAGACAAACAACCAAAAACCAAATATGGTCCAGATCGCATGACTTGGTACAGGTAGAGATTGTGGTTTGGTTAACCGCAACAGTCAATACTAAAAACTCAAGTGGCCAACTACCCAAATGATTAAATCAAATAAAAGAAATAATTAGGAAAGTGGAATCAAAATGTGCTAGCTTATACAGGAAGCTTGTTTAGTTATCTACAGTTTTTGGTTGTTTACTGCCGCTCAAGACAGCAGTATTAGAAAAAGGAAAAGACATTGCACGAATCCACATCATAAAAGTCATTGACATCGGCAATATTTGTTAGAGGCCAGTAAGTATTGAAAAATCGTCAGACCATCAACAGAAAGAACATTTAAACTGACTTATCTTGTATATAATCTTTGCAGCCTTTGTGGTCGAAAGATGTCAGTGCTTCTCGAGTTAAAATATATCGTATTGTAATGTTTTAAATAATTCTAAATAAAATGTGAAATACCTTATTTTTTACGAGACACATAACACTACTGATAAGATGATGATCACTATTTTATTTGTTTTTATAGTTTTCGAAAGTCTCGGGTGTCAGACAGTGACTTTTGTGTCAGCATCTATTCAAGAGAGAATAGAAGAAAAAAAAATAGTTCACGTTATGAAATATCAACACCATGGGATTCGGCAAAGGGCAAAAGATAAAGTGTGTTTTTGAAGTTACAATCACCTATTTCGTGTATTTTGATAGTTGATTTTTATATTGTGTACCAATATAGTTATGTAAAAAAAAAAAAAAGAATTTATTTATAGGTGAATAAAGTTGAAGTTTATTTTTTTTTTGATAACTGCTTGCAGCATACTAAATAAAAGATTTTCAAAATAATTTTGTGGGACGAAATGATTTGTGAATTCTTTTTTTGTTGTTTTGTTTCTCTACTTTGCCCTATGTTTTTGTCAGTGTTGTTTAAAACCCATAGATAATAGAGATATTAGGTCTTTTAAATGAAGATGTTTACAGTTTTATAAGGACAAAGCAATTAAAAACAACATCAGGGCCATCTTCTAGATTCTTAACTTTGCTTGTTATCTCTACTCGTTAGGACAATACAAAACTTTAACAAATTTGTATAGAAGTGTAACAATAACACTTATAAATATTTTCCCCTTTACACTAAATATTAAAATAATATCTTAAGCAAAAGTCGTTTTTAGCACAACAGTTTGGAATGGAATGTTTGATGTTTAATGCTCTTCAACTTTATATTTGATTTGGCCTTACATCTGTTTTAACTCAAACGCCACTGATGAGTCTTATAGGTTGCACTTTGTAAATGCAGCTGTTTCACAAGCCACGCCTCTTTTGGGGAGATATATAATATTCATAGATATGTTAATTTGTTAACGTACTGGTTCCCAGATATGATCTTTGTGTTTCATCTCATAGAGACATAACTTGAGAATGTTACCAGTATAGAAAAAAAAAAAAAAAAATGATAGCGCCTAAAATTTAATTCTTAGGAGGTCCAAAAGTGGAGGTAGGGATAGTATAGAATTTTAGTATAAGTTTAAACTCTTAGAAGTTCAGGGATATAAATGTTGAAAATATGCCGCACAGCCCTATATTTTGACCTTTGAATAAAATAGTAGTGCATATCAACTTTCCGTTTTGGGATATAATTTTTCACGAAACTTCCTAGGAAAAGTGGCACAGTTTTAGCCGCAAAGGGAGTTCGTATGGGAAATTGCATTGTCTATATTTACAGAATTACAACCTTTATAGGGTGAATAAAGAGAACATATAGAATTTCACCATATCTGGTTTATCTCAGAGATTTAAATGAAACTAACTCAAATACAAAGTTTTATGAATATTTCATGAAGATTGAGAAAATCCTGGGCCTTAACTATGATGACTCAGCATAAATTCTCAGTTTACAGTATGCATAGTTTACTTAAAGGCCTGAATTCAAAATAAATTCTTAATGTATGCATAATTGTAATTTGAATTGTTTAGAAGTGCTTATATTTACTCTTTGCAGTCATTGAAACTCATAGATCCTTCCTAAATATTGTTTTTGAGTTGTTTTTGGTCTGTCGATAACCCAAAAGTAAGCCGTAACACCTGAATGTGCTTTTTTGTGACCGTGGCATAAAAAAATACAAGCTAGAAATACAAAAATACCTCAATAAAACTAACAATAGTGTGTTCTATCCTAAATATGTATTGAATATTCCATATTCACAGAAAAAGCAGAATAATTTAGCAAATGTGAGACCCCAGTGGAAAAAAAACCCCAGAAAAATGCGTACCCCCTGGGTCACAAAACAGATAATTTAACCTGTAAATGCTATGATTTTATTATTTTAAAGGTCTTTTGTATAGGAAACAATAACTGTGCTTTGAAATTATGCAAAAAACAGATTTTAGCAGTCAGTTCTATAAAACTTTTAGTGAAGTCATATATAAGACTTGTAACTTCATACATACAACTTTTGAAAATATGGCTTTGCTTAAACACTTCTTGTTCATATATTGGCTAAATTATGTTAGATATATGGTCAGAGATGATGTTGTTGTGACAACATTTCTACACTGACCATTTGAGGTAGAAACTGTTAACTTTAATTGACAAATAGGCATACAGTAAGATGTGGACTGGAGACAAAGGCAGGATTGGATACTTTATATAATCTTGAATGTTGGAATAATTTACTACTAAACTTTACATTTATTGTATTCTGAAATGCTTTTAATTTGTTATAAGAATAGTTTCAAACAGGTTCTAGACATTTTATGTCAGAAAACATGCACATATATAGGATCAGCTGACAATAATAAAAGTCTTGTTTTCAAATTCTTTAAAAAATTGAAACAGGGGTGGGGGTATAAAATGTACTGTAAAAGAAAAGTTAGAGTATATGCAGTGATTTCTTAAAGGCTATAATTCTGATAAATAAGTATTGTTGTGAGAAAAAGTGTTTTTAAAGAGTTTTCTATTTGAATAAATGTTTGTATAGGTTGCACTTTGTAAATACAGCTGTTTCACAAGCCACGCCTCTTTTGGGGAGATATATAATATTCATAGATATGTTAATTTGTTAACGTACTGGTTCCCAGATATGATCTCTTTGTTACATCTCATAGATACATAACTTGAGAATGTTACCTGTGTAGAAAAAAAAAATGGTAGCGCCTAAAATTTAATTCTTAGGAGGTCCAAAAGTGGAGGTAGTGGTAGTATAGAATTTTAGTATAAGTTTAAACTCTTAGAAGTTCAGGGCATATAAATGTTGAAAATATGCCGTACAGCCCTATATTTTGACCTTTGAATAAACTAGAAGTGCATATCATCTTTCCGTTTTGGGATATAATTTTTCACGAAACTTCCTAGTAAAAGTGGCACAATTTTAGCCGCAAAGGGAGTTCCTATGGGAAATTGCATTGTCTATATTTACATAATTGCAACCTATAATGATGAAACGTGTGTCTATAATAATAAGCCTGGTATCATTGACGAATTTATACAACCACTTGATAGTTGCAACCGCTGGAGGACATTTCGTCATCTAGAGTATAACCAGTATAGTGGTGAGCACGGCTGTGTTGACGTGAATTTATATAGTACGGTCATTTTCTGTAAATTACCTGCTGATAAATTTAGAATTTTTCGAAAACCTTAAGTTTTTCTACTTCCAAGCTTAGATAGCCGTCGCCATATTTGGCAAAATCTTTTTGAATGTGTAGTTTCCTTCGCTATTCAACTTCGTTTTTTATTTGGCCTTCTGACTGTTTTATTTCAAACGCCACTTATTTGTCTTATATAAAGGAAACGCGCATCTGGCGTAACAAATAATAACCAGATATCTATGGTGAGTTTTATTTTATCCAAACACAAACACAAAACCATACACAAAAAAGACCCGTAGTCGTTTGATTTGAGATCCATAATGTATCGCCTTGAAATAAAGATCATCGATAAAGTTGATGTTTCCGATTTTGTCTTATCCTATGAATGTTATAGCGACTCCTCTTCAACCTCGAAAGAAAAAGGAAAGATATGGAGCAAAGCCGTTTTAAATTAAAAGGAGACTGACTCCCCATGTGTTATCAGAATTGTGACCATGCAGAAACTATAGGTAGCTTTTAACATATGTCTGCCTAATATAATGTCATATAAAAATGTCTAAAACACATATATATGGGAATTAGCTCCACCAAATAGCATTAAAAAATACTCATCATCTTCCTCCTGATTCGCCCAAGTATTTTTTGAATATATATACCATTATCGTTTTGATTAAAAATAAAATGTTTTCAATCCATCACATAATCGTTCTGTATAATGATATAGCTGACTAAGATTGGAGGATGCTTACTTGAATAAGATGAGGTAAATGTTTTAACTTACTATCGGCCAGGCTATCTGTAGAAGCTCTTTAAGCTCATTTCTGTATCCATGTGGAAAGATTTTATTTCGTACCGTAGCACAAGAGTCCGCCAACGAATTGTAACTCAGACAACCCATTACTACAATAATTAAAACAGAGATTCACTTAGCATAAGAATCTTCAACTTTCTACTTGATTTGATCTTTGAAATTTTTCTTTCATGCGTTATCAAATGGGAAAACATTTAATGTTAAAATGCTCAAGGCAAACTGTTTAGATTTTCAAAGAAAAATATCAGTATAGCTTTAAACTATATATTAGCCAATCGATGTTTCTACCCAGCATACCAGATGCACTGATTGAACAACATCAGTGTAAGAGGAACCTTTAACAATTAGTATACTAAGTCATATGAAAAAAAAAAAAACAATTCTTAATATTTATTTAATCAAATTGCCGCACTTGGAAAGAACATTTACAATAAAACTTTATATTTACGATGAAATGAAGTATCGTTTATTTTTTTACCAGTGTATGTTATCTATGTCCATCCCTGCTTTAAAATCTCAAACAATAACAAAGATATTACCAAACAAACAACTACTGACCTTTAGTGTTTCATGGTTCATTGAATAATCAGTTACTTTCATTTCTGAAAAGAAATTGTAATAATTGCAACAGATATGAGGGAATTTATCGAAAGACCATTTTATCAATAAGATTTCTACAATTTAATGTCATACTTTAGGGACATATCATATCAAAATTATTGAAATGTCTACCAGTCTTAACTCAAAATATGGACAATTTTAAGTTAAGGGGGTTTTTAATTCAGTTTGACAGCTTCAGACATACACCTTTTTGATCCTTTTCAACTGGATCAAAGCACTACCTTATCTTAAAATTCGTGAGCAAGATATGTTAGGTGTCATTGTAACCTAAAAGTTACTATTTTATGTGTAAAATAGGATGAAAAAGTTACTATTTTATGTGTAATATAGGATGAAAAAGATTTGGACGGTGTAGAAAAAATAGAGTTTCAAATACACTGTCCCCACTAGCGATTAGAATGAAATATATGTGATATTTTAAAACCTTCTATTTCGAAAATGATGTAGGGGTATATATGGGACTCCAAGATTTACTGTGACTTCCAAGTTATTTAGTTAGACTTTTCACATAATGAATTTTGCATATTGATACAATATTGTTTGATGCCTTGCCTGCTGAGACAACAACTTATCGGTCGTCCCACTGTCTATATCACTCTGCTCAGTTCTTAATAAAATTGCATATCACGTCATTGTGACGTCAAGTACTTTGACCCGGCCTTAATAACTTTGACCCGAACATATCAGCGACGTCATAATATATGAACCGACGTTGATAAGTTTGACCCGAACTAATCAAGTCATCTTCCGGTTTGCTGGTCAAACAAAGAAAACGCTTGTTTCTATCATGCTAAATACGCAAATACAACCCGATAAATCGATTATCTGGTTGTCTGAATATTTATATTGTAAAATATCAGCTGCTCGACACAATATGAAGCCTTTTTGAAGTCGTTCGCTTCACTCACTCGCATAAAAGCTTCATATTGTGACTCGCAGCTGATATTTTAGAATATCAATATACAGACAACCTGATAATCGGTACGTATTTCACATGAATAGAGTGTAAAGTGTCAATGACTTCGGGGTCCCTGACAATATTAGAAACCCGGGTACTCCCAGTACAACTTAGTTTTCAAATGCGCTTTGGGGTGAATGACCGAACACTCTCGAACCATTTAAATAGAATGTCAGGTGTGTTCATCTTTCGTTTTGCGCTTTCCTTTCCCTTCTGTTCCATCTTTTAGAGTTTGTACTACCCACAATTTATCATGAATGAGTGAAAGAAAATATCAAACACTGAGGATATGGGTAAGTCTCAAATCATAAGATCTCGTCATTAGTTGTCGTGATGCGCCTCGGTGATCTCGTAGTATCGTGTTCGCCTCCAGTGCGGGAGATCATGGGTTTGAATCAGAACCGGGTCAAACCAAAGACTTTGAAATTTGTATTTGCTGCTTCTCCGCTAACCACGCGGCATTAAGGAGTACGAGAAAAAAACTGGTCGGCTCGGAGTCAGAATAATGTAGGATAGGGTGAAATGTCTTTCTGTGGACTGCTACCTTGTAAACTAGCACGTTAAATATCTGGCTCAGCTTGTCGGTCTAGTACAAAGCAGGATTAATTTTCATATTACATTAACAGGGTTTCGTGCTAAATATGTATTTAATTTGCCGCTGGACGTTCAAAAAGCCATCCCACATCATTATTAGTTAGTGTTTGTGGTTTTGGGACAGTGATTGCTTGTAACTTCAACCTTATACTAGTGATCAACGTTTTTGTCGATATTGCGTGGGAGAATATTAATTTAGATAACGTGTTTTGAAATTTTACTCTAACACACATTACCAAAAGTTATATTACTAAATAGTTTCTCATGCATTTGGTTTAGATGTTGGTCAATTCACATCTTCGTATGATATACATCTTGACAAGAAAATGTTATTTGAGTCAATTACAGTGTAATAAAAAAAAAGAATTATTCACATTTTTGTTAAAGAATATTTTGCTTTACATTTCAAATTGAGTTCACTGACATTCGTATATATTAAAGGATTCTCTATAAATTTCACAATATGAATCAGGTTTCATCTATACTTCCAATTACACCGAATAATTTATATTCGTTTTTTAAATGCATTATATATGTAAAAGGCAACTTCAAAAGTTTAACAGAATTAAGGAAAGATAGGTATACAATTTAAAAAGATTAAGGAATTATGATGTGACAACTTATTTTCGTAGACAGAGAAAAAGAGAAACCTGAACGAAGAAAGAACGAAATGAATACACGCGCATAAGAATTTACTCAATATGATAAAACAACGGAAGTATTTTAGTAAAATTTAGGAAACGAGTGACAAATATCCATAATATGAACTCAAAAATGTTGTTTGGCACACAATACATTTTATCATTACAAAAATCAAATTAACAAATAAAAGAGGCATGGCTGAAAGAATTCAAATGAATGCACTCGTAAGTGCATAACAACAGACAAAACCTGTTTACCTACTGTGACAAGACAAAAAAAAAAAGGCCTAATAAACAGTAGTCAGAAATCGATTGAGAGAAAACAAATCCGGATTACAAACTAAATCCGAGGAAACACAACAACTATAAGAGGAAAACAACGAAACAACAAAACTACTGAAGTGAACAAAATCAAACGACAATGCAACACACATAGAAACGAACTATAAGATAACAACTGCCATTTTCCTGACTTGGTACAGGACATTTTAAACTTGGGTTGAACCTGGTTTTGTGGCTAGCCAAACCTCGCGCTGTTATGGCAATGTTAAATATAACACTAAAATGACAACATTACATGACAGGAATACAGTACAAATAAATGCAAAAACATTCAGGACAGAGAAATACACAAATAAACAATACAATAGTACATTTAGACATGCTAACCACAGAATAAAAACGAACACGTAAAACAACATAGGACAGCACACAAAAACAGAATAAACCAAACCCTGAAGCTGGTGAACAAATTTTACAAATCTGAATGTGTAGATTGAAGATTATGCTATATACATTACATTTATTACACAGGTCGAGCAAAAAAAAAAAAAGAAACGTGGGATTACGAGCTGAAATAATAAAAACAACTTTTCAACCAAATTTCACGTGTTCTTAGTTGATAATAAGTTCGTTGAAGCCAACAATTCATTGTACTTACTCGTGTCGATTGGTCAATTTATCATGGACATGTTTATATTTTGTATTTTCAAATTATTATACAAATATATTCTGACGTCGAAACAATTTTGGTATCGACGTGTTTAAAGCAAATCTTTTCATTATAACTATTCCTACATTTACTTTAATTTTGTGTACATTAGTCTCGTGGAATGCGTAGGAGTGCTGTCAGGCTCATTGACCTTTACCCGACATCTCCTTAATATCGTCCTGAACATGCATGAAATATTTTCTACTGGACGTTAAGCAACCAACAATCAACCAATCTCCTTGATTTATATTATACAGTAATCAAAACCCTAGGTCTTTCCATAAACTGTATAGATATTGTTACAACTAAACACATTTAAAATAACGAACCTCGATTTGTGTTCAATCAAAATATCAATTTTTTTTTTATAATTGAAATAATTTGCACGTAAACGACCGGATTCATATGCTTCCTAAACGTTTTTTCCATCAGTGAAATTTTTGTTAGTATGGTATTTAAATAATCAAAAACTGACCATTTGAGTCTTCAATTTGTTTCGTGCAAAACATTATCTAGTCCAGAGGACTAAAATGGTTTTCGTGAAGGCCCGGGGTTCTTATTACACAAAAGAATTTAAAAAGAAAACTGATCGTAAGTTACTCTTATATTCAACTCGTACGAATATATTTTCATCGATAACATTTTCATGATTACTTGATGATATAACCTCTGGTGATATAATCTTTCAAAAGAAATTTTTTGTATAATTATATAAATCATATCTAAAACAAATTTTTTTATAATGGAATACTATGCGACTGTCATACAAGTGAGAGGTTTCGCTAGCTATAAAACCAGGTTTTATCTACCATTTTCTACATAAGAAAATGTCTGTACCAAATCAGGAATATGACAGTTGTTATCCATTCGTTTGATGTGTTTGAGCTTTCAATTTTGCCATTTCATTACGGACTTTCCGTTTTGAATTTTCCTCAGAGTTCGGTATTTTTTTATTTTACCTTTTTCTATAAACTTTTATGCAAAAACTTTTATTTCATGAATTGAAATGTGAAAGATAGTAATTTTGTATATCCCCATTGAGAGGCCTCTGGCATGCTGTAATTGCGTGAAATCTTTGTTGTCGACAGCCATCGTGACTTGTTTTAAGATATTGTCTTATTGATTATTTTTGCTATTTCAAGTTTATCTCAGTCTATATATTAAAGTGTTGAGGATAATAGGCAAAAATGAACAGAAAATTATAAAATTCGTCATTTAAAGGCAATAACTCACAAAAGAAGTCGTCTGACAGTATTGATTTAATGGCCAAAAAGACATAGTTCAACATTCTAAACATTTCTGGCAATGTCAGATTTTCTATATTTATAGCGGTTTTCAAAATAATAGACAAAAGTAGCATTTTACCGATATTTTCTATTTTTAGCCTTGTTTGCTATCTTGGTTGGTAGGCGGAGTCATCAGACACATTCTTTAAAATAGATACCCAAATGATGATTGTGACATAGTTTGGTTAAATTTGTCCCAGTAGTTTCAGAGGCGAAATTTAAAATATAGTTTACATTAAGGCAGCAGTAGTTTACTGATATTCAAATATCATGAAGCGATTAAGAAGACAATCAAGCTGACTAACGCTCACCAAGGGAATCGCATGAACTCTAATAAAAGCGAGACCGGGTGCGTCGATAGGGTAAGCGTCTCATATTATCAGATATAAAAACAATCCAACTATCAAAATTCTATCATTCTTTATCAACTTATGTAATAAAGACCTTCATTTCTATTTTAAATTACAAACTACCATTATATACTGATATAACAGCAAACATGTAATAAGACGTTTAATTCTTAATATATAGTATTACCTAGTATTAAAGTATTTCTATTGGTACATTTATCTTTAGTTCAAACATGTAAATGGATAAAACGAAAAGAGAGGTATATATCAGTGAGACGGCAAATCAAGGACAAAAATATTTGAATTAGTATTAAAGAGAATCCGCAGGAAGAGACGTAACATTACTTCACATATGCATAGTAATACTGCGTCCCTTCTTAAGGAAGATCTTTAACACTATCTAAAATGTGCGCCGTGCGTTAATCTTACGTGAGGGATAACCTATAGAATGCAGCCGTAATAAGCGACCCGAATCAATATCACTAATAGAATTGTCTTCCTTGGTGTAGAAAAAGTAAAGAATTAATGCCTCCAACGTTTAAATACCAATGAATGTTCGGAGCTCCTCTCAGATGCGACTTGACACGGTTATGAGTTTGATTGTAAACTGACCATTTCTCCGACCTTTTATACATTTTTTTTATAGATCTTTGTTTAATTATACCTCGACATGGAATTTGTTTTGAGAATGTCATGAAGTTGGAGTGACATCAGCAAACAGGCATACAATATCAGACCTAACCTTGTCAAATGCTTCCGAAAGATCACAAAATACTGTGCAAAGTATTTCGTTATTCTTCAAAGAAAAACAGATCTTATGATATATTTCAATTAGTTAATGAACTGTTTACGGACCATGACAGAAACCAGAAAAAAAAAAAACATAATAAAAATACCGAACACCAGGGTAAATATAAAAAGCTGATGTCCATCAAAACGGATAAATTCAAACTTTTTCAATCAACGGAACGAAAGGAAAACAACTGTTATAGTCCTGAAATGATACAGGTATTTTCCGACAAATATGGTGGGTCAATCATGGTTTTAAAGCTAGCTAAACCTCACACAATGTATGCCAGTTGTTTATAGTTCCGTTTTATTGACAAAATTGGGTGAGCGACCCAAACAGACATATTAGGTGAATGTGTCAATAATTGAGATCCAGTAGCAAAAGAGTGCAAACATACTTCACAGACATACAACACAACCGACTTAAAAATTTAAACAAACATACAAATAAATCTAACAAAGACGCCAACAAAAAATCGTCTGTATTTGATAGTGAATTTAACAAAGACGCAATAAAAAGGTTTTTGTAGTTGATAATAAATAAAGTATATAGTATACACTTTCTCGATAAGGTACATATTAAGGAAAATATAAATACAAGGGTAAACAATATGAAAACAACAATGTCAAAACCTCTTGCGTCCGAATCGCACATCTGGACACCCACAACAGGAACGCCCAAAGACAAAAAGTTGATAGCTGGATGCATAAATACTGAGTCACGTCAAGAGTCATACAAACAACATCAATATTATAGCACAAAGACAAATAAAAGGAAACTATAAAGTAAATAAAAAGATATACAACGTCAGCACTTAGAATCGATAACTCAAGACCATCTTGTATTATTTGTTGAGTAGACACTAAATATTTATTTATTGGGTCTTCAAACTTTCCAAAGAGTTTATGAGGAAAAGAACGCACTTTGACAAAACCCTGGCTCATCAATGTTTTGCTCAGATACCAATGACGTTCTGCAAAGTCTGAGAAGCAGCTATTATAAGTTATATGGTTCGCTACTGACCCCCTACGGATCCATAGAGGGTTAGTAAAATCCATAGGGGGTGAGGCCGAAGGTCGAATCCCCTATGGATTTTATTCACCCTCTATGGTCCGTAGGGGGTCAGTAGTGAACCGTATAACGAATTTATCGCACGCGGGACTTTTTCTGCAGCGTTTTGTAGAAAAATAAACATTGAAATACAACAACATCAATAGATGACGTCACCAGTAACAGTAGACGTGACGTCATGAACCCACTATGAAATGTACTAACCCCCTACGGATCCATAGGTGTCACCACGTGACGGCGTTAAACCAATCACAACGTAATAATTTACCCGCGGTATGTCGTATGAGTTGAGAAATGTATACTACATACGCGGGTGAAGTAAGATGTGTGTATATACAAGTTGTATATAAGTGTCTATAATAAACCTCTCTCATATGGCTTAAGTACATCCGATAAAGTTGGGAGTTAACTCTTGGAGCGAAGATAAGCGTTCGAATTCCCCAAAAACGTTACTTTTGGCGGGACGTCATGCGTGTAATTTTCCTTAATGAAAAACCCCGTTTGAACAATATATAGTATAAACGATGTTTCAATTTATGTTTCTCACACACGTCAACTTCTACGTCCTTAAGATTAGTGCATTTGATTCTCACATTTTTGGTATATATACGGGACAAAGGTCTGATGAAATCATATGATATTAAACACATATTACTGTTTCTGCTGTTCCGGGAGACGTCGAAACTGTCAGCAAGCGACGTCATTAATTTTCGCGCTCATGTTGAGGTTACCAACGTTGGAAGCAGTTCTGGGTATTAATCGTGATTTATCTTCGAATCCACTGCGGTGACATCTATTTTTTATTTCCTATTTGGAGAAAGCATGACGAAAGGCAGTTAATGTAGAAATATGAGAAAAATGACATTATAAGAACATCTCGATTTCCATATTTTAACATTTGAGCATCTTATCTGTAATATTAAGCATTGTTTGAATAATAAACTTACCTAGTTAATCTTGTATGGATTAATTTTCACATATCACAGCTTCAGATTGAATCCAATCTTCTTAATTTATGACGAAGAATATCTACTCCTAAATTTTCATAATCTAGCCTAACATTTTTACAAAAGTGCAAAAATCCCCAATTTTCAGCCTCCATTTTCTTGAAAACAAGCACGGTGACCTATGTTTTAGTTGTTATTTTTTTTACAACTCGACAAGGGCTACAACATAGTTCAAAATTATAAAAACGACAATATAACGTGAAACTGTATCGGATGACCTTAACAGAAATATTGCCGTATAATTTGATTGGTCAATCTTATCACCCCTTTTAAACAATAGCAACTTTCAAGGGAATATGAAACGTACCTTTCTGTTGTGAATAATCAAATATTATTTTAAGTGTTTTGCATACACACATATTATGATGTCCAATACCGTCAGTACCAACAGCAAGGTTAATAAAACACATCTTTGTTTTTGATAATGTCACCGAATTTAAATCAGTCTTGAGTTAATTCGATATTGAGAAGGTGTGGTCGCATTGTTCTCAGGTCTTCTAACATGTCTAATGTAGTTTGGTTTAAAAAAACGTGGTAAATGAGTAGAAGAATTGACATTGACCATTAATATGCTATTCAGTTTCCAATATTGTGGGATTTGAATTATGATTATCAAAAAGTTTTTTAATTGTGCCTACAATAAATATTAATGAACCTGTACATTCATAAACTGTTCATTATAGTTTTGGTACTACATACAATAGTGGAAAAGAAATTACCACATTGGAAATAAAACAAACATAAGTAAAAAAGGAAAAATGCCATTACTAAAAGATAAAAGACGAAAGGCACATATAGAGAACATATCGAGCTTGTACATGTAGTATTGATTTAGTCCTTTCATTAATTACCTTTTTACAATTATTGTTTAAAAAAGATGTAGTTTAAATTGGATGAACTACTGGTTAGAACTGCTGTATATTTCTAGTTCATACATTATTTGTATTTTACCAGAAATTTTACTGAAAAGAAACAGTTTTGTAAATTTGAAAATTTACCTTGTTCATTCATTACCGACTCTATTCATTGACATGATTGTCAACTGCATCTCGCCCCGTGGTTATAAACACAATGTAAAGGATGTATATAGTCATAGCCTTTGTCAGTCTGCTCGTTTGAAACTTTAAAGCATAGTCAGAGACACTACAAACCAGTAAAAGTCTGAAGTGGCCTATACCTGTACTCGACTGTACTGATTTTAATTCGACCAGTCTGAATTGATCTGAAATTTACTCGATATTACTTGACTGTAGTCTGAACCTTACTAAACAGTCTGAATTTGTACTCGACCTTTACTTATCCATTTTATACGTGTCTGAACCCTACTCGACCAAGCCCAACAATTCTCGACCAAGTCTGAACCATACTCGACCTAGTCTTAACCCACCTAGACCCATTTCTGTATCTATCTACTGGTCGAGTATTGTTCAGACTTTGGTCAAGTTCGGTTCAGACCTTTGGTCAAGTATGGTTCAGATTGAAAAAATAGGCCGAGAACTGGTCAAGTATTGGTCGCGTACAGGTCGAGAATGGGTTAATAGATATAAGAAGATGTGGTATGAGTGCCAATGAGACAACTCTCCATCCAAGTCAAAATTTATAAAAGTAAACTATTATAGGTCAAAGTACGGTCTTCAACACGGAGCCTTGGCTCACACCGAACAGTAAGCTATAAAGGGTCCAAAAATTACTAGTGTAAAACCATTCAAACGGGAAAACCAACGGTCTAATCTATATAAAAAACGAGAAACGAGAAACACTTATGAACCACATCAACAAACGACAATTACTGAACATCAGATTCCTGACTTAGGACAGGTGCAAACAAATGCAGCGGGTTTAAACGTTTTAATGGTACCAAACCTTCACCCTTTTTCTGAAACAATAGTATAACATCACAACATAGAAAGACACACTATAAAATATCAATTGAAATAGCTTAACTCAATCAAAGGACATATTAATACCAGTGAACATACACTGAACAAATAAATTTGACCTATGATACAATGTAAATACAAAATAAATAAACTAAGGGAAGAATAATAAAACTAAATTGTTATATCAGTATGAAATGTTAAACAATTTAAGAAAAACAATATGCTCGAACAAAAATATCAGCCATTTGCAATAACTTTAAACACAGGTAAATGAAAATAATTTTGTAGTAAGGTATACGTGTACAATTCCAATAGAGAAAGGAAATATTTTTACAAAATAGATAATTTTGATGTTCATAGTACGAAATGAAAATTTATAGTAGTACCTATATACACTTAGCAAAGCTGGTGTATAGACCAGATATAACCCTGAATACCATTAAATAACAAAAAAGCATTACAATTAGTATCAATAGGTCAAAAAATCAAGAAAGTACGATTTGAGAGTACTCGCAGTTACTGACAGCTAGTTAAAAGCCAAAACAATTAATAATAAAAAATCAGGCATGAGAGACTAAAATGAACTAAAACACATCCCAGGGATTTAGTATCTTAACATCATGGACAGTCAAAGAAAACATGCCTTGTGCAATGCCAAAAAAAAAAATGTATCGACAGACAGTAGGATAGTTAGGAGTTTAACCTCTTTATAGATCAAAATGAACGTGGGTGTGTCTTTATACATTCCGTTTGAAAAGAATACAAATTTAGTTATGTTTTAATTTGCTGATGACAAAATCAATATTAGTGCCAATGTAAACTATATTCAAAGATCTAATTACAACATTGGTAAGATAACCTTTACTAATAAGTTTATTTAAAGGTTCAATGAGTTTACACGGATCACACAGTGATTTCCGCGCTTTAAGTACAATATTACCGTAAAAGTTAGGATGTGAAATACGAAATAAGACTGTTTCAGACAGATCGATTGATAGTTCAGACTTTTTTCAATTGCAAAGATAAGGGTCAAATACAAATCAGTACAGTCGAGTATGGTTAAGATTGGGGTCGAGTAATATCGAGTAAAATTTAAACCAATTCAGACTGGTCAAGTAAAAATCAGTACAGTCGAGATCGCATATAGGCCACTTCAGACTTTTACTGGTTTGTAGTGAGAGCGTTTTACAAATAGCTTGCATACCTGTTTTGTACTATGTGTCATCATATTCCCTTGACCATACTTTACCGTCAGTTTCATTAACAATTTTGACTGGAGTTAGTGGGGATTTTGACCATTTACGAACTTTTGTAACATAATGACACCATGTGAACGCAATTTCTTTAATACCGTTCTCCATAAAGCTCTCATACTTGGAAGGATCATTTCAATAATGTGTGACTGACAATATTGTACTGTCATTTTGATTTGACACTTTTATGGGAGTTATGGGCCATGGTTTGTACTGTTTAACATTATTGTATCACATTGACACCTTGTGAATCCAACTTGTCTGATACTGTTAGACAACAAGCTTTCATACTTCATATCATGTGTAGTTGACCAATATATACCGTCATTTAGATTTGACAATTTGTACGGAAGTTGTAGGAATTTGAATGTTTTGTTTTACTCTAACAATACAATGACACCTGATGAATGGAACTCCTTTGATCTCATGTGTCATAACATACTTGGTATTGACTGTATTCCACAGTACTATGCAGCGGGATACATTTCGACGTAGCAAAACTGTTACCACATAGAAATGTAAAGTTCACAATTGTTTAGCTGAAATCATCCCTTTCGTTATAAAATTTTATTCTTAAGCGACCCACATGGTCAATTTCTAGGTGTAAGTCAAGATATGAGGTAGACTATTTGTGGTATCCTTTATTTCAAGTTCAATGGGATCAATGCGTTCAATATAATCATCAAACTTTGGGTTATTTACTGAGAGGACATCATCGATATAGCGGAACGTGAAATTAAAAGATAACATGGATATGGATAGCTTCTTTTTATTTTTCATTAGAAGTTCTCCTGTAAAAAGTCTGTTTCACATGAATAAAGGATAAAATCGGCAAGAAGAGGAGCACACTTAGTTCCAAGAGGAATGCCGATTAATTGTTGAAAACACATCCTCCAAACGGTACAAATATGTTTTCAATAAAAAAAATCAGTCATCTTGATGATGACAATTTTGAGGGTTTTTTTGTTGGAATCAAATTGTTTTTTTTGTTAAATAGTAAGATTAATCCCTTACTACATAACACGATATTTGTATCTACATGGCCATTATTTCATATGAAACAAAATGTTTGTTAATTGTTTTACATTTATCATTTCGGGGCCTTTCATAGCCGACTATGTGGTATGGGTTTTGCTCATTGTTGAAGGCCGTTCTGTGACTTATAGTTACTAACATCTACGTCCTTTGGTCTCAGGTGGATAGTTGTCTCATTGGCAATCATTCCACATCTTCTTATCATTGTATTTGGACTAATTGTCAATCTGTCTTTAAATTTAGAATGGGATATACTAGTGTAAACTTTGAGATTGTACGTGGTGTATGTACTCTAAAAGAGCTTATAGAATTGTTTAGTATTCACATCTGATTCACACCGCCCCTCGTGTAGAAAGTTTTACAGTTACTGGAAAGCCGCCCGTATTTGCCTGCTGATCAAATTAATGTTAATATAAAAATAAGAAGATATGGTATGAATGCCAATGAGACAACTCTCAACAAGAGACCAAATGACACAGAAATTAACAAATATAGGTCACCGTATGGCCTTCAACAATGAGTAAAACCCATACCGCATAATCAGCTATAAAAGGCCCCGAAATGACAAATGTAAAACAATTCAAACGAGAAAACTAACGGCCTGATTTATGTACAAAATGATGAACGAAAAAACAAAAATGATATACAGCAACAAACGACAACCACTGAATAACAGGCTCCTGAGTTGGGACAGGCACATACAAAATGTGGCGGGGTTAAACTAGTTTGAAGGCGCGCCGACCCTCCACCTACCCTGGGACAGTGGAGTAACAGTACAACATAAGAACAAACTATAAAAATCAGTTGAAAAGGGCTTAACTCATCATATCGATACAAAGCAGAAATACATCTAACAAACACAAAGTGGACGTGGCAGGGTACTTATACATCCCCACAACAAAAAGACACTAAGTACAGATCTGAGAGTACTCGCAGTCACTGACAGCTAGTTCAAAGCCAATAACAACTAATAAAAAAATCAAGCATCTAAAACTAAAATATCAATCAGTACACATCCAACATCCAATGGATTTAGTGTAAGGACGTCATTAATAAAGGCAACAGTAGTGTACCGGTGTTCAAAAGTCATAAATCGATTTAGAGAAAACAAATACGGGTTACACACCAAATTCGAGGGAAGCACATCAACTATAAGAGGAAAACAGAGGAACAACAGGAACACCGAAGTGCAACAAAAACAAACGCCAACACACATAGAAACGAACTATTTGATAACAACTGCCATATTCCTGACTTGGTACAGGACATTTTAAGAAAAAATGGTGGATTGAACCTGGTTTCATGGCATGCCAAACCTCCCGCTTTGTGACAATGTTAAAAAATATAGCTAAAACACTACGTGACAGAAATACAGCACAAACACACGCAAGAACATCCATAACAGAGAAACGCACAAAAAATAATATAATAGTCGACACAACATACAAACCACAGAGCATCAACGAACATATTCTCCATCAAAAACACCACAGGATATCAAAAACAGTGACGCGCTTACGTTATTAACATGCAATCTGGAACTTTATACAATTATTTTCACAATATTGGTCCAAACAATTTTCCTGACAATAATGGTATTAATAGGCAATGTTATAATTATTTTGACTACAAACGATAAGACATAACAGATTATCCAACCTAAACCATAACAGAAACAACAAAATAAATCCATTAATGTTGGATGTACAAAACACCGAGACACGCCGCACAGCAATGTAAATTCACATTCAGTATAACAGACAATGATGGTATTGTAGGGCAATTTTATAATTATTTGGACAACAAACAATACGACATAACACATTCTTCAACTGAAACCATAACAAAAACTAAAAAATAAAAACATGAATGTTGGATGTACAAAATACCGAGACACGTCGTATAGCAATGTAATTCACTCTCCGTATATTCGGGATTAGGTCACGTTCGGTACTTAGCAGACAGACGACATAGATGTTAAACCACAATCTAAGACGTGGTAAAAATGTCATTAGTTAGTTTAGACAAAAACACATCGTATAGATCAACCAATCCGTGAAGGTGTCCATAAAATTTGCGGAGTTTCATTTTTAATCTTTCCTCCTCATAACTTTGTTGGAGCAGTTTCTGCGTAAGGAGCACACTCCTGTATATGTCAGAGAAAACATGACCTTCTGCAATGCCAAGATACAGGTATCGACAGACTGTAGAGCCATGAACGTGCATATGTATATAATAATAATATTTAGTTTGATTTTAATTTACTGATAACAAAATCAATATTAATACCAATTAAAACAATATTCAAAGATCTAATTATAGTGTTGAATTGATAACCGTTTAAAATAAGTTTATTTAAAGGATCGATAAGTTAATCCGGATCGTATCTAAATTTCCGGGCTCGGTAAACAACATCTCCGTAAAAATAAGGATGTGCTATCCCGTTAAAAATAGGTTTTCTGCAGGTACAACCAAACTTCCAAACCAAGTCTTTATATCTATGGAAAAATTTAGTAAAGGTTTTAAGTAATTTGTGGTAACGAAATCCCTGACTTAATAATTTATCAGTAATACATAGATTACGTTCATTGAAATCCAAAACGTCACAACAGACACGGGCATAGCGAAAGAGTTGTGATATATAATCACCGTAAGATGGTGCCAAGGGAACATCACCGTCCAAAAAAGGAAAATTAACAATAGGGAACGAAAAATCGTCGTCGTACATATTAGTTTAGAGTTTCCCGTGTAAAACTGAAATATCTAAATCTAGGAAAGGACATATATTACCGTTTATAGGTTGCATTTCTGTAAATATCAACAATGCAATTTCCCATAGGAACTCCTTTTACGGCTAAAACTGTACCACTTTTACTGTGAAGTTTTGAAAAAAATTATATCCTAGAATGGAATGTTCATATGCACTACTATTTTTTCAAAGGTCAAAATATAGGGCTGTGCGGCATATTTTCAACATTTATATGCCCCGAACTTCTAAGAGTTTAAACTTACACTAAAATTCTGTACTACCCCTACCTTGACTTCAGGTTTCCCACAGATTTCAATTTGACCGATATGCATATGTATATTTACTGGTAACATTCCCAAGTTATGTCTCTATGAGATGAAATATGGATTCATATCTGGGAACCAGTACGTAAACAAAATTAATTATCTATGAGTATTATATATCTCCCTAAACGAGGCGTGGTTTGAGAAACAGCTGTATTAACAAAGTGCAACCTATATTTGAGTTATTTAAAGTAAGTTCCTTTTGGTAAATTTCGGCAGTATTTTTAGAAAATTCTTGATTATTTAACGAAACAATTTCATCAAGATAACGGTAAGTGTTGTTGAATTTATCAATCAAATGCAATTTAGACGGGTCTTTACTGACTTTGGCCATAAACTGTGATTCATAACAGTACAAGAACAAGCTCTGCTATTAAAGGGGCACAATTGGTGCCCATATGAATTCCTACAACCTGTCGATAAACATTATTGCCGAAACGTTCATAAATATTTTCAAGGAGAAAACTAACAGCTTTAATCATCTCATCACACCTCTAGTAGGTATATCTAGCATATTCATCTTTCTCATTAGAGAAGAAGGTTTTAAATGAGTTGCAGCAAAATATTTGCATTCAGATTTACCAAACGACCATTTAATTAAACTTTAGTTTGATAAAATTGTGTGGAAGTGTAGTGTTAAGAGTTGAAAAGTCCAAACTGTCAACAGAATCAAAAGTATCATCAAAGGCACGTTATTTATCTAAAACATCCAAAGAATTTTTACACTCCAAAAATAGTTAATTCCGCTATTTTCATATGTTTTATCACAAAAGTTAATGATAAGTTCTTTGATAGTAGTTAAGGAACTAGTTAAAAGCACTGAAAGATTAGTTGTAGAACACTTACTAGAGGCCGAGATGAAACGATATTTTACTGGTTTTTTGTGTAGTTTAGCTAACCAACACATAGTAGGGACATTCAAATGTTCAGAAGAGGCCTTAAGCTGTGATGTGGTTATGATATGATTGTTTACTATATGACTCTCTGTGGAGCGCATGGACTTGAATGTAGAAGAATTTAAAATTTCATTCTTACGAACGTCCGTGTAGTATTTACGGTATACCACCACCACATTTTTGGCTGCTTTGTCGGCCGGTACAAACACAAACCGTTTTGCGAGTACTTGAATATAAATAAGAAGATGTGGTATGAATGCCAATGAGACAACTCTCCATCAAAGTCACAATGTATAAAAAGTTGAAGTTTGTTTCTTATTCTAGAAATAGGCGTATTAGTTTTGTTTTAGCAATTTGCGGACCCGGCAATACCACGTTGTTTGTAAGCCCACTTTTGTAATTTTGATATCCAGTACAGTAAAGGAAGATCAAGTTTTACATCTTATTTGAATCAGGTTGATTATCGTATTTATCAATTCCAAAGTTACATAACACAATATCACTTTATTCTAATCTGCACTGAAAAAAACAAGTTTTATCTCTCAGAAAGCTTTACTTAGTATGTGTTTTTACCAACCGACAAAGCAGGAAATCATAATTTGCTGCTTGATCTTAGTACTATACACAACAATAGTGAAACCTCAGATTACAGATTCTAGAATATCCATGGCTTCTTGTTCTACCGGAAAACCATAGAGGAACATGATTGAACCGATAGCGCATATTGATACCAGCAGGTTCCTCCACGAATAGGCTTAATACTCATCAAATTTTTATACTTATTATTTATATCTTCATTCTCATAATGCTCAATATATTCTTGATGGTTATGATAGAGCTTACACTAATTCAGAATTAATAATAGGTTGGAAAATCTACGTTTTAGAAGGTCTGATTCTCAATGACAGTAGTCAAGATTTCTTTTAAATTACCTCTTATACTACATAATCACTTCATTTTATATAACAAGACCAAACCACAGATAAGGATCAGGCACATGCACACGATGCCGAGTTAAACTAATTACTTGATATTAAAATCCCCACTTTTAAATAATGATCAGGGGACATAAAAGAACTACAAAACTTTACAAGAAAACACATAACCTTAGAATAACCCAAAGAGTAAAAACAAAACCATAATAACCAATATAATTGCGCATCAAAGAATCATCGTAGTTAGTGAAAACAACCTACTTTGAGACAATGAATTAGTAAACAGGTAACCAATCCGGCACAAAAGGTCAAGTACAAAATGTAACTGTGTCAATGATCGAAATACATACGGGAAAATGAGCAGAATTTCGGAAAGCAAATTGATGTTCCGCAAACATGTTATTTATATCATAGAATTATATACTTTATATATACACTGTATTTAAAGGAATGTGTATGTTATTACTTATAATATTTGATTACTTTTTACTGAGCTTTTGCCCTGCAAATTCAGTAACTACTAATAGGGATACTCGGACTAACGTTTAATCCGAGTAAATTGTTAAAACAGCAGATATGTAATAAAAGTTATTTACTTGAAAAAAAAAAAGAAAAGAAAGAAAACAACCTACTAATAACAAATAATGCCGTTTTACACTCTAACTGTTATTGATCGATTTATGAGATATGAACGTGACCTGGATTTATAATTACTCTAGATATATGCTACACACAAAGGGTATTGTTGAATAGAATATGAGATATGAATAACATATAAACTTTTTCATTACCTAAACTCAATTGTTTCGGTTATCATACATCCTTGGCTTTCTAATATTCGGCTTTGGGCGTTCGTGATGAAGATAACTCCAGAAAAGCGCTTCGAACGCATGAAATTCATAAAGTTTTGTTTTCATCATTTCATCTGTATTAATATTAAAAACATTCATAAAACGATATATTTAATTGATTTGATAAACGAGTGTTATATCTTTACTTAGGCTTAACTGTTTATCTGTTTGGCTTTATTTGTTTAAGTTTTTATTTGAATATCGATTTTATCCGTTTTGATATGATTTATTTACATTTGTTTCCAGTTATCAAATATGATTCTATAAAAGATGATAAATATTTTTATTGCCAAATAAACTTAAGGAGGCTCGCGGGTACAAGATTTTTAGAAAAAAATTAAACATTTATTTTTCATTACAAATTTTATTTATTACCTTTAGTAGTTGTTACTTTATTTTATGGTATAAAAATCATTCCAAAAAATAAATTCGTGTAGACCCCAGGTGACTTTTAAAATGTAGATATCATTGAAAACGCTCCAAATTATCTCCCTTTGGTGCAAAAATGCCATTTTTTGGCATTAAAATTTAAATATCTTTTTTAACTCATCGGTGACCTATATTTTTTATTGTTGTTTTCAAATAAGCTGTACATAAACTAAATAATTGTAAAATTTAAGCGATTTCTGTAATTTAGTTCTTGTTTTATTTCGATATAAACGCTATTTCTCCTATTAGTTCAACAGAAAAAAAGGACATTAACAAAAATGTATGCTTCTTTCGAAGGCAGATTGTGAGCGTAAATGAACGGTGACCCCATTTTTTTATTTCATTTTTCTATTTCGTATAAGATAAAGTTAATTTATAGAGAAATATAACGAAATCCTATATTAAATAAAAAAATTGATTTAGACCCATGAGCCCCTTAAAGTATTAATATAATGATATATTGTATGTTCTTACATGTATATATATAAACTCATGATAAATTATTGATAATCAACATGCGATATGGCGAAATAACATCATACCTTGAATTTCGTATTTTGCATGTGGTCGTTGATAACAGGTTTGTACGAAATGTTCAATAATTTTGCTTTGCATACACATTTGTAGTAAGGAAGGTTTCTATATATCATAGCAAATAAACTAGTAAGTCAACTTTGTCTGAAAACAATGGATTTTATTATTTACAATTTCACAAATGTGATACGGATACATCTGTTCAATCTTTTACCAGTAGGTATGCAAACAAAGCTAATATTATATTTGATAAATACAAAATGGGTACAATTCTCAATGATCTGCTTCCCGATAACCTCAATAAGGATAATATCTACACTGTAATGTGACAGTTTTATGAGTGTATTTATTGTATATTTATGGCACCCAAACGAAGAACAGAACAAAGAGGTATTTTTAAATTGATTGATACAAGAATGAATCAATTTGCTTTGATGGTTTTACCATAATCCAATGTTGGTGAAATACAAGAAGATGCGGAAATATTCCTACTTGGAATATCACAGTAGTTATAAGGTCCATTTCGACTTTAATAAATGTATAGGCGTTAAAAATGAACCTAGGATTGAACAACCTTCTTGGTGTTATTTTACTTCGAACAAATTATATACTTACGAACTTTAAAAACGCAACACTAGATTATTCTCTTTATTTTTAATTTGCATTTTCAAATATGCAATACATGAAATATATACCATAAATTTTATTTCCTTCTTAATTGTCGAAATTGGACGGATTAAGTCATGTTTAATGTTCAAATCATATATTATGCCAGATTTTTCGTTATCAATGAATGTGTTAACTTCGATTCTAATATGACGTGCTTCTTTCGCTTTGTAAACAACACCGTAATAAAATTCTCGATATATCTATACTTAGCGCAGGTTCAGAGATGTATATAATAATGGCTGTTACAATATACCTCCCACGTAAATCCACATGTATCGTAACCTATGTGCAAACGCTGTGTTAAAAATTGCAATTGAAAAAAAAAAAAAAAAATCACTCTAGAACCTTTATTCTTATTCTGATGCATAACAAAAAGAATTAATGCATTAGAGCTCGGAAAAATGTACAAAATTAAAATAAAAGAAAATTCCGCGAAATTCCATTAATGCTTTTGGCGCATTGAAGTAGATGAATAGAAAATAAAAATAACTTAAATGTTACGACGTTGCATAACAGGAATTATTCTATATTCCAGGACCTGTGGCGAAGACTGTCTCAATAATTCACCTCCTGTTATAGAAGGAGACAGAATAGATTTTACAATGTTTAGTAACGGGAACACCAAGATCAGTTAATTATACATTATCATTCTTTGATGGAGATATCGCAAGCTGGATGGTGCAAAATGATGATTGTATGTTTTTTCAATACCCAAATAGGACCCTGTTCGATGCCTCTTGTGATACGTTATCATCAACATTTTCTATGAGTATTTTAAAGGCTTCGTATTCTTACAATCAACATAACGTCACATGTTAAGCTTTCTATAGTGGTGATACTTTAGATGGTGCGGAAGGAGTTATTACTATAGAATTGATTGGTAAGAAAGATCGTAAGGTCATTATATTGAGTCATATAAGATTATTTCTTTAGAAAGAAATCGCACAAACTTACTAAAGTATTTATATTATATATCTGACAGACTAGAAAAAGGAAATAAATGTTTTTGTAATTGTGATTTTCAGGGATGAACACATGACAGTATAAAGGGGAGTCCGCTCTTTTTCCTTTAATTGGATCTTTTTGTTGACATAAAGTCAAATGTATGGCTTAGTAGATTTTAAAGAAATATCTATCAACATATTAGTACCTACTCCTTTGCTTGGTATTTTAGACAAACATTGTGGTGCATGGTTAACGACGCAAACCACTCAATTACAGACAACTAACCCTGTTCCAATTATCACAACAACTACTGACCATCCAGATGTATCCACAACTGAAGTAATATAAGTGTCTAGTAAGTTTTACATTTTCTGTTTTTTTAAGTAGTAGACTGAAATGGACCATAACTGAATAGATTTTGTTATACAGTTTTACAAAGTAAAGACTGTATCTTCTTCTGGGTTTCAATTTGTACGAGTACTGATTTCTTAATTATTTGTTTTCATTTTCAGATGATGTAGATAAACAGATTTTGATTGTGGCTGTGATGTCAATACTGATAGTAGAGATCTGTCAATGTGTCATAATTGCCATACTGTACAAAAAAGGTAGACTTAAATTTGTTTTGCATGCGGTGGAATAAATATTAATGAAAGGCATCTCTTTTAATTCATATCTAAAGGACAATATACGGCCATCACTCTAATATCCAATTGATGTAAATATAACTAGATTATACATACGAAAAGCTATGGACAGCGCAAAGCGAAATATTATAATGCAAAGTACATGTATCATACATTTGATATTCCACAATCATTTAATCCTCTGTAATATGTATAATATTCGTAGAAACTTTATCATATCTAAAATATATCAGTTCTTGTTAAAAAATGAAAACAACACGTTATAAATTTCATTCGTTCAAAGGAGTTTTCTGGATTTACCTTCATCAAGAACGCTCTAAGCCGAATATTTGAAAGGATGTACAAGAACCGAAACAGCTGAAGAGCTATATTGAGACCTTAGTTTCTAATCATTTCAAATTTTATTAATGTTAATTATTAAATGTCTTCTCTTTTACTAAATCGATGTTTTCCATAGCGAAATATATATAAATTTCACTATCTCCTCTGTTCGATTTTTTACACAAAGCTAGCATTCAAATCTACAATTTTTTTTAGATATGTAATCATAAAGTAACAATTTTTATTGTTTCATCTAATTTCTAATTTTTGGGCGGGTTTTCATCATTTGCATGTACATGAACCATGTAGTAAGAGAGATAATACAAACCAATACACTTAACAATCAATACAATATACTGGCGTAACTATACCATAGCTATTTTATGTGAAGGATATGTGTCGACACCACTCCTAAACAGTCTATAATTCTAATAGATATGAAGGGTATTCGATATTCTATCAAAACAGTTTATAACTATGACTAGACTATGAGTGGATAGCATCAGAATTGTACATATATGTATGATAATGTTGAAGATCTCTTTAAGCTGTGAAATTTTACTAGAACACACTGGTCCATGACTGAATTGAATGTCTACTTTTAGCCTGAATGTTTAGGTTTTGTATTGTCGTCCGATGAAGTCACGCAGTGAATTAGGTGGACAGTTTACTCTGGTTACAAAATTGTTCTGTCTGAACCAGACTTTGTTATCTTACATGGTTTCTTAAAACTATCTAACTTTTACCGTGAGCAGATGGACGGGTGCCAGAGTGGAGCAAAAATCGGTTATTCATCTGGGAAACCTAACATAGACACTAGTTTTACTGGGGTTAATGTTTTCACTTTATATCCCCTAAATTTCTAAACAACATGCGGTGGTATCATAATGTTGAGGTATGTCCAAAATCGATAATTCCTTGTCCATCTTATTACATCTTCGGCAATCGCGGGGTTATATAGTTATCACTATGTCCGTCCAATAATGGTTATATTTCAAAGTACACATCAAATAGATACTTTCTTTCAATCCATTCGGTATGAGTATATATATCGAAGCAAATATCTATTATTATATATATTTATAAAATGAAGTTTGGCGTAAAATTTGAAACAACAAACAGGTTTCTCACATTTTGATACGAAATATATTAGTAAACCAACTTCCCTTAGACTGAGATTTTCTTATACAACATTTATTTCAACTATTTTAAAACAATATTCTTTAAAACATCCTTTTACATTTGCAATTTTGTAAACTGTATAGAAATTGATTTGATTTCATTCCTTCTCTTTAGATAAAGTAAATGATATCGTTTTTATAATCTCATATAAATTTGTCTAATAGTCCAAGTTTGTTAAAGGGCGATATTGTGATCGATGGTGATAAATATAAAAAAGAAGATGTGGTATGATTGCCAATGAGACAACTGTCCACAAGAGACCAAAAATTATGATAATAGAATAAGTAGACAGCTCTCTCACAAGCAAAAAACCCCTAACTGTAAGCCGAGTTTTTGAGTCAAGTGGAAGTAAGAAAGGACATCTGGAAATCATTCTATTTTCTGAATTATTCCTAAATGAATAATCATTGCGGAGGATAACACACTACAGTTTGCATACTTCCTTTAGGGTAGAGAGTCAAATTGATCGATTTGATCAGGAAGTCGGAGTGACGTTACACAACACCACGTCTCCTCATTTAGTATTAAAGATTGGAACTCTGTGATTGCAACAAGTACTTGAGAAAGAAACACTTTATGTACCTCATCTAAGTGTTTGATCTATCATGATGAAGGCAAATCAAGAATAGTGCTTCGAACACAGAACATTTATTAAGTGTTCATTTTCAAGCGCTGGGTTATTTTTCCATATCCCTTTGGTCATGCCGATTTTTTAATATGAAAATATTTATACATCTTTGACTTTTAATTTTTGAGGTCGGAGCATATCTTATTGAGGCAAACCATGCAAACAGTGTTATTTTCATTAATTCAGCATAGGTCAAACCAAACTTGAGTTATCACAAGACATTACGGAAGGGCCGCTAATACGCACAATAGATAACTATTTACTGTGCATTGTGTAATTCTGGAACGGCCCATGATATATAACGTGCAACAAAAAATTTACACGAGAGCTTCTTTTAATGAAACGCAATATAACTTAAATATTTTGATCTTATACTTGTCTACAAATATCCGTTCAGGTATTTCACATCTTTTATAGTAATATTCTTTACAAAAGCACAAAAATGTCGGCATTCACCACAAAAGCTAACCAAACCTTTAAACAGACTTATTCAGAAGGGATATAGTTACGATACTGTTGTCAGGTCATTGAAGATTGCATATTTTGGTATTAATATTGATTCACTCATAGGGTCTTTGCATCGGAAATGAACACATTTGTTCTAAATATATATATAAATAGATTGTTTTGCTTTTTTGCTTTTATATGTTTTATGGGATATGTTTTCCTATGGTTTTGTTTGTGAAAAGTATTTTGTGTATGTTTGTATTCATATGATTTGTCACAAACTTATTATTTAGAGTTTATATGACAATAAACATTTGAATTGAATTGAATTGAATCTAAAACCAGTTGTTGACATGATACGGGTTATGTTTTTCTCATATATTTTATGATGGTATGATACTAAACCCCTAACGGGAGGGATTGTGCTTGATTTTCATATGATGAAGACATAATCTTTCAATCAGTTTAATTGAAGTCTGGAGCTGGCATGTCAGTAACTGCTAGTAGTCTTTTGTTAATTTATGTATCATTGTCATTTTGCTTAGTTTCTTTTGTTACCTATTCTGACATCGGACTTGGACTTCTTTTGAACTGAGTTTTACTGTGCGTATTGCTGTGTGTTTGTTTATTCTACATTGGTTAGAGGTATAGGGGGATGGTTGAGATCTCACAAAACATGTTTAACCCCGCCGCAGTTTTGCGCCTGTCCCAAGTCAGGAGCCTCTGGCCTTTGTAAGTCTTGTATGTTTTTTTAATTTTAGTTCATTTATATGTTTCGGAGTTTAGTATGACGTCTATTTTCACCGAACTAGTACACATTTTTATTTAGGGGCCAGCTGAAGCCCGCCTCCGGGTGTGGGATTTTCTCGCTGCGTTGAAGACCCATTGGTGGCCTTCGGCTGTTTTCTGCTCTTTGGTCGGGTTGTTGTCTCTTTGACATATTCCCCATTTCAATGCTCAATTGTATTTCAGTGAATAAAGCCCCATTACGCTATATTGCCAAAAAATGAAACTCATAAACAAAACAATGAAAACATTTGAAAATTAAAAAAAAAAAACTTCAGTTGTCATAAATCGATCTCGTAGAGACGGAAAAAAGGAAAAGGGTTGAGGCGGTTGGTCTACAGAATACACATATAATATGTTCTATTATAATTTGATCTGTAAACATTATTTTCACATGTTTAATGGTGTTAGGAGCGACAAAAAAGAAGCAAAATATTGAGGAACGAATGAGTTAATCGACAAACAGAAAAAGAACAAATGTTAACCATAATAATCTTAGCCGGGAACATCAAAGACGTTTTTTTTCAAATACTTTACCAAGAGACATTTTTGAACGGATGAAAGTGGTGTATACTCCATAATCCATGAGTATTTTCGTTCAACTTAAACAATTGCTTATAAAACACTATATGCTGTAACCAATCGCACTGATTGCAACTAAGCTTCTCTAAATGTTTACAAATTTCTTTGTAGGGATACTTTCATTTAAAAAGACAAAAAAGGAAGTATATGGTTGAATGTTTAAAAGATGAAGGAAAATTACATTTCTTTTCACAAAAAAATGTTAAATGAAAACGTAGATTATTTAATGTGAATTGTGGAATATGTTGATGAGTTCAAGGTGGTGCTAGGGGCCATCTTCAACTTGTAGTGAGGTGAGCGTTTTTTTGCTCAGTGTTGAAGGCCTCATTGTGGCTTTGAGATGAAGAACAGCAATAAAAGCGCTGTTCCTTTGCTTTTTGTGTTTTTTTCCTGTGCATGTACAGATTTTATGAATATAGCTACCTCATATCCTTTTTTTTTTATATTACTTGACATTTTTGTTGTTAAGTTTTCAAAGTTAGTTCAAATGATCATCTTTTTGGGCGTTAAACAATGAATCGTGTTAACTTTAAAGGCTGGTATATATAATTTTTTCTTAAAGATTTGGGAAAGAATATATAAATATGGATATGTGAAATGATTGGCAATTTAACAATCATTTACCAAGGACCAAAAGGACAAAGCTGTAAATAACTACTCGTAATGGTAGAACATTTAACAATTAGCAAAACCCCTACCGTAGAGTTAAGAAACAATTCATGGCATCCTTAGATTTGTTGTCAGTTAACCATGGGTTGAGCATTTCACTCGGGATAAAAAAATCGAATACAAATGCCTAACATATGGTATGAAAAAAAGGGCTAAACTAATAAATCAAGAGTGAAAACCATTGTTCTGATTTCTGCTACAAGAAATAAATTTAAAACATTTATGGCGGACACTAGGCAGCAACGAGAATCACTGGATTACAGACTCCAAATTTTGGATAGACAATTACCTCATTTTGTTGGAATAAAGGATGTTTGTTAGCACTCAAACCTTCCCCTTACCGGGAACATGTGTGAAACAGTACCACAATAGAACAGACTATAAAAAATCATTTGAAAAGTAGCTTACCTTATTAGATGAAGTTTTCATGGACGTGTTAGTTAAATAACATTGCAAGTTCTACATGAACGCATACATACTTAATATGATCATTTTTTTCATTTCTATTTCCAGCGTATAATAATGATATAATACGGATGTAATCCCTTATTCAAACATTTTCTGAATTATTCTTTGACCGAAAACCATTAATAACATAACGAAATTAAAATAAAATAAAAATCCATTAGCAAAGATATTCGATGGCAGTTTAATTCTCATTAATTGTTCACTTGTGCTGAACGGACGAATATTTATTATGATGGTAATATCAAAATTGTTAGCTGACAAAATTAGAAAGCTACATCCATATCTATCTTAAAATAAAAAAAAAAAGTGCTTTAAAGTTTCAAATTTATATTCTCAAATTGACATCTAATTGTATGGTGAAAAGAAGCATATAAACTTTGAAGAATTAATTTGTACTTATATACATGTATTTTGATGTTTTAGCCATAGTTAGTGCAAAAATGTTTTGTATTAAATCATATTTCAATATATTTGTTTTCTTTAGAATATACGAAGACGTATTTGTTCACAACCAGGAAGCGCCACAAGAAGAATACAGTACAATAAACAATCCATCGATTAGTTCAAACATGACTGTTGAACATACTTATAACAATGTCTGAAAAAGAGACATCATATATTTTTTAGTCATTATCAATATCATTTTTAAAAACTATTAATGAGAATAGAGACTTTAATATAGGAAAACTGTTTAAAAAAACTTTGGAAACCCTAATGGCAATTTAATCACAAAGTTGTTTCTCCGAAATTTTACATTAAAATGTGTAATTAAGAAATATCATTCCTTCGAAGTTACTTGATATAGTTTTGCAAAGCAAATTGATGATTATCCATTTTTCTTCCATTTGATAAAATTTAATATAGAGAATAATTGTATCAATAAAAAAAATCCATCAAACATACAGTTATGTTTTGACAACATATATGGATTTTAATGTACAAGATGTTTTTACTGCTAATGGAACGAACTCGATTTCTTTGTTCCACGATCATTCTAAATGAAACCATGTGAATTCGGGACTTACCTTTCAATAATGAAAATACAAATAAGGAGATGTGGCATGATTGCCAATAAGATAACTAAGCAATTATAGGCAACCATACGGCCTTCAACAATGAGAAAAACCCCATACCATAAAGACCTTTTTGTAAAATGAAAATTACGTAGTTTTTGCTTATAATCAGTCCGGGAAAACTCTGAATTCGGCAACGTTGTCAAATTATGCAACGTTGACGAATTATGTACCGTTTTTGTTGCCAAATTCGGCAAGGCTGACTTCAAATTCCCATTGGCAAAGTTCTAGAACTATCTGCATTATCTCCCTTAGATCATAGAGGTCGCGTGAATTTCCGCTTTCACTTTCACTTTGGTTGAAGAAAATCTATCCGCAGGAACCTCCAAAAAAAAATCCTAGAAGACAGGTACAGATCATAATTTACTGAAATTCTTACTTTCCTTTCTTATACACGTAACACACATTTAACCCCATATGTATGGAAAGGCAACGGGGTCAAAATTCTTAATTCGTAAATTGTCAATTTGTAACTTGTATCTTTGTAATTTCAAAATTCTTAATTTGTAAATTGTCAATTTGTAACTTGTAACTGTGTGATTTCAAAATTTTTATCGGTAAATTGTCAATTTGTAAATTGATGTTTTGTAACTTGTAACATGTCGATTCGTGAAATGTCAATGTGTGAAATGTCAATGTGTGAAATGTCAATGTGTGAAATGTCGATGTGTTAAATGTCATCGTTGTATTATGCTAACGATCATTATGACGACAGATGGCGCTCGGTTTCTTCTTCGGTGTATAGCCTCCTGTAAGTAGGAGCACCTCCATATGGAATATATACCTAAATAATTTAAATCAATTATGTACAGCACATACATACATATAAAAGAAAACAAATAGACAAATACATTGTTTTATATGGCATGTACACCAGGGACTCGGTTTTATATAGAGGTGACCTCGAATAAACATGTATGTTTACTGTATCGGTCACCAAACCTGGGAGGGTGTGTCACTTCCTATATTAAGGTATATTCAGATGTGTCGCTGGAATAGGCTTCCTTATCAACTTCGAAAATATATTACTGTGGTTTGGAAGGAAATTTCTTCTTAATATTTGACCGGGTCAAAATTAGACTAAATACATGAAATATAAGACGGATCTGGAAAATTATACTAAAAATGTTCTGGGCCGCAAATTTTGGACCGTAAATGTATGATGGGAGAAATGGGTTGACACCCATTATTCCTTAATATTATAATCTCAATTTAAAATTTTAAAAATAATGTAATTATCTAATGATTTTTTAATACAAGAAGCAAATGGACGAACAGTCTTTATTTATTTGGCTCTTGAGTAATGAAGATAAAAAAAATGTTTTATATCATATTTGCACTCTGCAAAATAAATTGAATGAAGTATTATTTTAGATGAGTCACTTTGTTAATGTATACTATACATTAAAACTGTATTGAATATGCAATATTTTGTAATAAAATCTAAAGGAACCAGAAAACTTAACAAGGACCTAAAATGGACTACCCATATTTCCAACTTAGCCAAGAAGGCAAACTAAACACTAGGATTCCTGATTAGAAATTTGAGATATTGCTCATCAGAATGCAAGGAAACCGCACATATTTCACTTTTCAGGTACATAATGGGGTATGGTCAATAGTATGGGACCCTATTGCAAATTATTTTTAATTTCATATGAAATGCAAATTTCAAAATATTTAGCTTTATTGATTAACATCGTGAATCAACTCGGTTAATTAACTATCCGATCGACGAAATATTAGATTTGGTCAGGTTGCCGGGCTATAAGGAGGGATGGCACCGGGTGGGGTTCATATCGGGAGTACTGGGCGTTAAGCAGCAGTTGAGAGGGAATCGGGAATATTTTAGTACTCCCGGTATGAACCCCACCCAGTGCCACCCCTCCTTATAGCCCGGCAACCTGACCAAATCTAATATTTCGTCGATCGGAAAGTTAATTAACCGAGTTGATTCACGATGTTAATAAATAAAGCTAAATATTTTGAAATTTGCATTTCATATGAAATTAAAAATAATTTGCAATGAATTCGTAACAATATAAATACTTCCCGCCATATGTCAAGAAATGACGCTATCCCACGAAGCATCATCCTAATATCCAATTGACGAAACCATGTCGTATTCCGCCAGGCTTTTCTGTCTAGCAGTGAGCCAGGATCCCAGGCTACCATTTTACTCTCCAAAATGACACAAGACCCCCGGGCCAAACCCAAAATCATGTGCAAAGATTTTCATGGAGAAATAAAACTAGGGTAAGCATATTGGAGATATTTGCTCCTGTCATGCAAAGTGGCGAGATGGCGAGATCTTCTCTCTGATAAGTCAAAGGGTAGGGTGTCACTTTGGTTAAGAGTGGGTGTAGGTGACGTGTGTAGTTTTACGATCATGGTCATTGACAAAATATCCAGAGGGGACACCTTTTATTATATTTCGATCTAGTACCATGACCATTCTAGATCTGTATCTGCATGTATCTGTAGGAATACGTTGTGGATACCAATACTGGCTTTAATACAATTGTAGAGAGAGCGCCGTGACGGTCGATGTATTGACGGTGCACGAGAGCAGTTTCTGAACGGCTGTCAGCGCTCGGTATGCGCACTACAGTGTCTTCAAGGTGTTTCCACTCGATTACTGTTTTTACGAAAATGAGTTAGAATATTGTGGTATTTTGCTCGTTGAGATCTCAAAACACTGTGTAGTTCTTGACCTGTTTTTTCATAACATTTCTTGACTGACAATTGTTAAATCTCTTGGTAGCAATTTTTTTTTTAAATTGTCTGGTTCTATGGCAGAAACCAGCCCCTCAACCACCTCGAACAGAAATATTAGCTTCTGGCTTGAGCGTCTTGCCTGTTTGTCTTGTAGTTTCAGTTTGGTGAGAGTGTTTGAGACGTAACTATCTTCTCTGGATTTGTAGTCTCCTGTTGCAGGTTGTCGCTGTATTCTTTCAAGCTTGTTGATGTTTGTAGATGTGAAGGGGTCCCATACTATTGACCACACCCCATTATTGACCTGACCAGTGAAATATATGCGGTTTCCTTGCATTCTGATGGGCAATATCTCAAATTTCTAATCAGGAATCCTAGTGTTGAGTTTGCCTCCTTGGCTACGTTGGAAATATGGGTAGTCCATTTTAGGTCCTCGTTAAGTTTTCCGGTTCCTTTAGATTTTATTACAAAATATTGCATATTCAATACAGTTTTAATGTATAGTATACATTAACAAAGTGACTCATCTAAAATAATACTTCATTCAATTTATTTTGCAGAGTGCAAATATGATATAAAACATTTTTTTTATCTTCATTACTCAAGAGCCAAATAAATAAAGACTGTTCGTCCATTTGCTTCTTGTATTAAAAAATCATTAGATAATTACATTATTTTTTAAAATTTTAATATTGAGATTATAATATTAAGGAATAATGGGTGTCAACCCATTTCTCCCATCATACATTTACGGTCCAAAATTTGCGGCCCAGAACATTTTTAGTATAATTTTCCAGATCCGTCTTATATTTCATGTATTTAGTCTAATTTTGACCCGGTCAAATATTAAGAAGAAATTTCCTTCCAAACCACAGTTATATATTTTCGAAGTTGATAAGGAAGCCTATTGATACGACTGTCATACAAGTGAGAGGTTTGGCTAGCCATAAAACCAGGTTCAATCCACCATTTTCTACATAAGAAAATGCCTGTACCAAGTCAGGAATATGACAGTTGTTATCCATTCGTTTGATGTGTTTGAACTTTTGATTTTGCCATTTGATTGAGGACTTTCCTTTTTGAATTTTCCTCGGAGTTCAGTATTTTTGTGATTTTACTTTTTGCAGCGACACATCTGAATATACCTTAATACAGGAAGTGACACACCCTCCCAGGTTTGATGACCGATACAGTAAACAAACATGTTTATTCGAGGTCACCTCTATATGAAACCGAGTCCCTGGTATACATGCCATATAAAACAAACAATGCATTTGTCTATTTGTTTTCTTTTATATGTATATATGTGCTGTACATAATTGATTTAAATTACTTAGGCGTATATTCCATATGGAGGTGCTCCTACTTACAAGAGGCTATACACCGAAGAAGAAACCGAGCGCCATCTGTCGTCATAATGATCGTTAGCAACAATGACATTTAACACATCTACATTTCACACATCGACATGTCACATATCGACATTTCATGAATCGACAAGTTACAAGTTACAAAACATCAATATACAGATTGACAATTTACCAATAAAGAATTTTGAAATCACACAGTTACAAATTACAAATTGACAATTTACAAATTAAGAATTTTGAAATTACAAAGATACAAGTAACAAATTGACAATTAACGAATTAAGAATTTTGAAATTACAAAGATACAAGTTACAAATTGACAATTTACGAATTAAGAATTTTGACCCCGTTGGCTTTCCATACATATGCTCAGTACAATTTTCCCCATGTTTTCTCATAAAGTACAACAATAAATGACAATTGACTTGAACATTTTGTTCTAGAGTTCATTGAACGAAAACAACGTACATGTAGTTTAGAAACGTTCATCAATGTTGTGATTGTTCACATTCCAAAAGATATTTATATGACAAATGGCATGTTTTTCATCGAATCATGATAAATTTTGATTCCCTGATTCTTAACCCCCCTTTTACAAAAAAAAAAATAAATATTACCTCCCTTTATTTTGCCAATTTTAATATATTATACTGTTAGGATGTTCAAATCTTTATTTTCAGAATATTATGGCTTATTATGATAAATTATCAGACGATATTGAAAAACTGAAAAGGAGCTTCCCCGACAGGAAACATAAAAAAATCCAAGCTAGGCAAGGTAGAATCTAGAATAGAGGAACAAGAGCAATATTCAAGGAGAACAAGTTTAAGGTTTCATAATGTTCCTGTGCCTACTGATAATAACGGTGCAATCATAACACCAATTGATACAGATGATCTGGTCTTACGCATTTGTAACAAAAAACTCCAAGTCAAATTGAGTATTTTCGACATAAGTCGATCCCATCCCATTGATGAAATGCAAGACGGAAAAATCTCCATCATCGTAAGATTCCTTTCTTATCGTCAGCGTAACATGGTCTTCAGCAATAAAAAGAAACTTAAAACAACCCCGACAAGATTTTTATAGCTGAGAACCTGACGAAATACAGATATGATCTGATAAACAGACAAAATACTCTGAGTACCAAAGAAAAGATACATTCATTCTGGACACATGACGGCACAATACTTGTGAAGACAACTGATGTATCCAGCCCGATAAAGGTAAAATCCAGACAAGACATATATAAACTCGGTGGGGAATTCCTTGATGGTGATAACCAAGATGAGGATTAGACATTCCGTTTGCACCAAGTTTCATATTTTTGTACTAATAAATTCTTTATAAAATTGGGTTGTATTTAGTAAATTCAGACGATTGTGTCTATTCAGTTTTCTTGTGTTTTTGAACTGTATTATCCTGTGTTTTGTTATTGTTTATCATATGACATAACACGTGGTTCTGTTTACATACACTGTTGAGTGTGTAAATACTGTAATAAATGTATGAGTACAGATCTCAGTTTCAAAACTAAGATATAAATTATTTTGTGTTGTTTATTTCACATTCAGGTGTCATGTTTACTCTAACGTGATGGATCGTAGTAAATAACTTATGACCTTAAAATCAAACAAAGTAGACTCCGCCTCTAACTCCTTTTATCGTTAATCGTAATTGAAAATACTATATTTTCTGTTTTTTTTGCATTTACTCATCAATAACTTTTATTTATCTCTTCCATAGAAATGCTATTTCTTAGATTATCACGAACTTCTCTCGTTTAATTTCGCAACCACCCCCCTTTATCAATGTGTTCAACTTTTACGTTGTTATACCTCAATTTGTACATAATTATTACAGCATGTAATGCCGTTGAAAAACTCAATTGTGATCATTCGAAGTGTTATTGTTTGTATTCTTTAAATGTCTTAAAACGGTTCTATTTTTTAATATCAGAATACTTTGTTTTCAACAAAGGGTCGTGATATTGTTGCACACAGAATATCAATAGGACTGTTTTATTGCAAAATTAGCTCTGGTTGTGTAAACACAGTTATTAAACATACTGTTAGTTTTAATGATGTACTTTTTGAAATATGTGTAAATTTGGAGAAATATAAGTTATGGATACTAAATAAATACAAATCATACTCTGATATTGTATCATTTTATATGTTGTTATATAGCTTATTGTTAATATGTGGTGATATAGAAAGTAATCCTGGTCCTAGAGGCACATCAGACCCTCCCGAAAAAAACATTGTCAATTTTCCACGGTAATATTAGAAGCCTAAGAAATAAACTTCACATAATTAAAGATTTCGATATAGTATTTTTTACCGAATCACATTTAGATATTAACGTTACTGATTTGGATATATCCTTATTGAGTTTTGAGACACCAGTTCGAAAAGACCGGAATGCCAAAGGCGGTGGCATAATTATGTATTATAAAAGTTTTATTAATATTATTCGTCAGGTTGATTTAGAACATGATCAAGTTGAAAATATGTGGTTCGAATTAAAGACGAAACTTCGGTCAGTACTGATAAATATTAATTATAGATCAGTTTATTTCTGCCAATATTTTGATATGATTTTGAAAAGGGCTTTAGATGAAAATAGTAGTATAATTTGTTTGGGCGATCTGAACAAAAATTTCATGTCAGATATACCGTCAAATATAAGAGATATTATTTTTTTATTAACGGCCTTATCAAGATTATAGATAAGCCGACGCACTTTGATACACGTACAGGTAACACTTCGTTGCTTGATTCGATTTTAGTTACAGATTCAATACCAGTTGTCGATAAAGACACAGTACCATAGATACTGGTGATAGATGATAGAGGGATCAGTGATCACGATGGAACATATGTCACAATCGATTACAATGGAGAGGACGTCACTAATGTTGTTATAACTTGTGTCCAATCCTTTTGGTACTTTTGCAAATAAAATATGTTTAAACTAATTAAACAAGTAGTCGTACTTATAAGCGGACGATTTGGGATTATAAAAATAGGGATTTTGACCTCATGAATCAAAAGGTGTTAGGGACCAATTGGGAGCATTTGATTTCTTACGCAGATAATATAAATGTTGCTTGCACTAATTTCACTAAATCACTCCTTGACATAGCATCAGAGTGTATACCTACAAGAGAAGTTGTAGTACGATGTGATGACAAAATTTGGTATAATTCTAACTTGCGTCGTGAAATGCGCAAGCGCGACAGATTTCGTAAATTATTTCTACGTTTGAAATCAGCTTCGGCTGAACTTAAGTTTAAACAACAGCGAAAAAAGTAAATAACTTGAAAAAGCAGGCTAAAAACATTTTTACGCTAGTTTAAATGCAAATTTAGATGAAATCAAACAAGCGAATCCGAAACAGTATTGGAAGATTATTAATATGCACATTAAAAACGACAGGCCTGTTCATGACGTACCGCCGCCTTTGAAGGATCCGAATCAAAATTATAATTTGGCATACGAGAGTACTGAAAAGTCAGAAATTTTGAATAAATATTTTTGTTCTATAGCTAATTTAGAGAAAACAGATAAGGATTTACCAGTCTTTAACGATCGTTGTGTTGATTTTCTGTCATTGATTGTAGTTAGTGAACAAGACGTGCACGATATAATTTCCACACTTGATGTTAATAAAGCGGTGGGGCCTGATATTATAAGCAACAGAATGTTACTTGCTGTCAGAAATCAAATTTCAAAACCATTAGGTTTATTATTCAATAGGTCATTACGGGATAAAATATTCCCAAACCAGTGGAAAATTGCACATGTTATTTCATTATTTAAAAGTGGTGATAAATCTTTGCCCTCAAATTATAGACCTATCTCTTTATTGTCTTGTGTTAGCAAACTTCTTGAAAAAATAGTTTTCAAAAACATTTTTAATCATTTACATTCACATAATCTATTATTTAAGTTTCAGTCGGGATTTATTCCCGAATATTCTACTACCCACCAGTTGATCGAGTTGTATAATAATATTTTAATGGCATTAAACGACAAGCAAGTTACTAGTATAATATTTGTGGATATAAGTAAAGCTTTTGATACAGTTTGGATCAAAGGTCTTTTATATAAAGTTGAAAAATATGGCATTAATGGGGATTTATTATGTTGGTGAATAGTTACTTATCGGGACGGTCACAAAGAGTGGTTATGAAAGATTCACTGTCCACATTGGGCTACTTAAGAGCTGGTGTGCCCCAGGGGTCGGTACTGGGTCCCTTATTGTTCTTGGTTTATATAAATGACATTGCAGATGATCTTAGTGGGTTCAGTAGACTTGTTGCTGATGATATTGGCCATACAGCACCTGATGTTACACGTCTAAACACTTTAATAAATATTGATCTAGATAATTTTCAAAATTGGTCTGAAAAGAGGATGCTAAAATTTAATCCTAATAAAATAGATATCATGATTTTTAATACTAGGAATATGCAGAAAGTCCTTACTTTTGATTTTGGTGGAGTCGCAATAACTCCTGTAGATACACATAAGCATTTAGGTGTTATTTTTAGTAGTGACTGTAAATGGAAAAAGTAAAATCACAAAAATACTGAACTCCGAGGAAAATTCAAAAAGGAAAGTCCTCAATCAAATGGCAAAATCAAAAGTTCAAACACATCAAACGAATGGATAACAACTGTCATATTCCTGACTTTGTACAGGCATTTTCTTATGTAGTCAAAAAGGTGGATTGAACCTGGTTTTATGGCTAGCCAAACCTCTCACTTGTATGACAGTCGTATCAAATTCCATTATATTGACAACGATTTATATAATTTTATTCGTCCTATTTTGGAATATTCATCTGAAGTTTGGGACAACTGTGGGCAAATTAATTCCGAACGGTTAGAAAAGATTCAGATTGAAGCGGCACGTATAGTTACTGGTTTACCATGTTATGCTAGTATTAACTCTATTTATAGAGAGGCGGGATGGGAGAAATTAAGTGTTAAAAGGGAAGTTAAAAAAATGACCATGTTTTATAAAATTGTAAATAACCAAACACCGGATTATTTACAAGCACTGGTTCCTCCGTATGTATCAGATACTACTAATTATAACCTGCGAAATAGACATAACATTAATATACCATTGAACCGTCTATCAGTTTATCAACAGTCTTATTTTCCATCGTCTGTTACATTGTGGAATAAATTAGATTTGCATATTCGTCAAACTCCTACTTTCTCTTCTTTCAAGTTACAATTGCAACAATTGTATTAAATAACGTAAAACCTCCTAGGTACTATTTTTATGGAGATAAACTATTATCTATATTACATGCAAGGCTTCGCAATAAGTGCAGTGCACTTAGTGTGGATTTATACAAGGCCAATTTAGTACAGGATGCAAATTGTGCATGTGGTTACATTAATTAAAGTGTCGAACACTATTTATTAGATTGTCATAACTTTGCACCGCAAAGAAATGTTATGCTTACTGAACTGACTCACTAAGACATTCCAGTTACAACTGATTTGTTATTGTTTGGTACTGATAACTTAGATACAAATGACAATTTTGTAATATTTTCTTCAGTACATAAATATATAAAAGAAACACAACGTTTCTCACTTTGATAACAACCTTGCTGGTTATTGTTTTATTTACTACAGTACAGAGGTTGCAGTGTTCGAATGATAACGATTTGCTGTTCATAACGGTTAACTTAATGTTTCGTCTCAATGGATTTGATTTTCAATTATTAAGTTAATACAAAAAGGATACTTACATTAAATCTATGTTCTTGTCATCTCTTTATCCGTATTTTTAACGGAATTTGATATCCGTATCACAATAATATATATTGAACGTTACTATTTACAAATTATACAGGTAAATAGAATGTGCGTGAAAAACATGTGTTTTCCATTTGGACCGATTGTTTGGTATAAACCTTGTGTGTGTTTGGTTATTCAAAATTAAAACGTTGGATATCCATTGAGCCGCTTCTACTACTTTCTTGTTTATAAATATCATAATAACAATTATTATTATTTATTTAATTATTTTCATGCCTTCATGCTTATTAGAAAATTACAAATTTATGTAATGTGCAATATAAATATAATGTATATTCATGTATATTATGGAGAAGACGGAACTAAGTTGAAAAACTTGTGTCTAATCCATTTGTTTCGTACAATAAAATATGTTTAAACTAACATAAGAAAACAATAACATGTATAACAAATGATGGATCTAGGCGATCCACATATTCAAAAGGGGGAACATCCCTTGTATTATCAGTAATTCATTGTTTTGCAATTAAATGTTCAAAAGATGTTTATATTTGTTTTGTGTTTATTCTTTTAGTTTTTCAATTTTTTGGTTTTTATTTTGTTTCAGAATATTTTTATTTTTTCAATAGGTTTAATAGAAAATTTTGTTTTTCACATAAATATTTTTCTTACCCTACTTCGCCAAATTATTTTTTTCCTCAAAATTCAAAGTTCAAGATTAAAATATTTTAAAAAAAATCCCAATCCCCCCTTGAAGTTAATGGTCCATCCCTTACAATTTTAATTGAAAAAAATGGTTTTCAAATATTGTGAGGTCTTTCAATGCTTCATGACTTAGGACAACTAAGTTTATAAAGGTGTGCGTTTCCTGTAACCCTACCCACCCTATTTTAGGAGCATACAATTATGCACCAGACATTTTGTAATGTATAAGCACTATTAAGGTCAGAAAATTTCTCTCATAGACTTAATTTAAAAACAAAATAAAGTAAGTTTTATTTTTCAAAGATGTAACAGGAAACACACATACTTTTTTGTTTGGTTTTATAAGATGAAATTAGAATTCAGGATATGTACAGGTAATCAAATTGTTGCTTCTATATTGTCTTACAACATGTTAATGAATGTATTCATTGTTTAAGTCAAATTTTCTATAAATTATCTGAAATATGGCAATGTTTCATATTTACATTATATTTTGCAAAATACAGTTCTTCAACTCTAACACATGGTTCATGATTTTCAAGTCAATATTCACAATTAATTGATAATATGATATTTTGTTATTTATATAGTTTTCATAAAAGTGTTAAGTATTTCAATTGCTGGATATCATATTCATCCAGGTGAAGTCATGTTTAAGATGCTACATTTAGCTGATGTAGCAGCCTTCCAAGAATCAGACTAATATTCATGGATATAAAATGTATGAATTCTCATTTCTTCATATAAACTTACAGCCTATGGAGTTGGAACTACAGACTCACTGTGAAGTGTATATTGATCTGAATCCTGCTTGTCACAAAGGAAAACGCCACTCTTACAGAAGTAGCAAAGAGGAGTTAGCAACTGCATAAGACCATACATCTGTCACTAATGTACATGTACCTGTAGGACCATCGGGTGACAACAAGGCTTGTGTACCAGCTGCCAGTAGCCCTGCAAGGGTCTCAAGAAAACCCTCGTTAAAAGCGACTTTAACAAAAAATCCGCCTTGTAGGATGTGTGGGGCCAAAGAAGATGTTTCATTTTGGGTTGGTTGGTACCGCAACCCCAAAAAAAAAAAAAAAAAAAAAAAAAAAAAAAAAAACAACAAGACTGTCCATATTGGATTCACCAAAATTGCATAGGGCTATTTTACAAACAGGAGGAAGACTTGGAATCAGTTCCTTTCTTTTGCCCTAAGCATGGGAAATAGCCATATACATTTCTGTTGACTCCAATATGATGTTTTTTTTCACAGAGGAAATTTTTATTCATGTTATTCTGAAAATTTAATTAATTACAAGGTGAGTGTTATGAAATACCTGCAATACTATTTTGTGAGTAAAGAAACATTGCTTGTGATGTTTTCTCTGTTTTAAATTAATGGATTTTAATTAATTGAGCTATTATAAAATGAGGAAAAAATATCCAACTCAGTCACCACTGTTTTGTAACTGTTATTTCCAGCTCAGTCACGACTGTTTTGTAACTGTTATATCCAGCTCAGTCACGACTGTTTTGTAACTGTTATATCCAGCTCAGTCACGACTGTTTTGTAACTGTTATATCCAGCTCAGTCACCACTGTTTTGTAACTGTTATTTGCAGCTCAGTCACAACTGTTTTGTAACTGTTATATCCAGCTCAGTCACGACTGTTTTGTAACTGTTATATCCAGCTCAGTCACCACTGTTTTGTAACTGTTATATCCAGCTCAGTCACCACTGTTTTGTAACTGTTATATCCAGCTCAGTCACCACTGTTTTGTAACTGTTATTTCCAGCTCAGTCACCACTGTTTTGTAACTGTTATTTCCAGCTCAGTCACGACTGTTTTGTAACTGTTATATCCACCTCAGTAACCACTGTTTTGTAACTGTTATATCCAGCTCAGTCACCACTGTTTTGTAACTGTTATATCCAGCTCAGTAACCACTGTTGTGTAACTGTTATATCCAGCTCAGTCACGACTGTTTTGTAACTGTTAAATCCAGCTCAGTCACCACTGTTTTGTAACTGTTAAATTCAGCTCAGTCACCACTGTTTTGTAACTGTTAAATTCAGCTCAGTCACCACTGTTTTGTAACTGTTATATCTAGCTCAGTCACCACTGTTTTGTAACTGTTATATCCAGCTCAGTCACGACTGTTTTGTAACTGTTAAATCCAGCTCAGTCACGACTGTTTTGTAACTGTTATATCCAGCTCAGTCACGACTGTTTTGTAACTGTTATATCCAACTCAGTCACCACCGTTTTGTAACTGTTATATCCAACTCAGTCACCACTGTTTTGTAACTGTTATTTCCAGCTCAGTCACGACTGTTTTGTAACTGTTATATCCAGCTCAGTCACGACTGTTTTGTAACTGTTATATCCAGCTCAGTCACGACTGTTTTGTAACTGTTATATCCAGCTCAGTCACCACTGTTTTGTAACTGTTATTTCCAGCTCAGTCACGACTGTTTTGTAACTGTTATATCCAGCTCAGTCACGACTGTTTTGTAACTGTTATATCCAGCTCAGTCACCACTGTTTTGTAACTGTTATTTCCAGCTCAGTCACCACTGTTTTGTAACTGTTATTTCCAGCTCAGTCACGACTGTTTTGTAACTGTTATATCCACCTCAGTAACCACTGTTTTGTAACTGTTATATCCAGCTCAGTCACCACTGTTTTGTAACTGTTATATCCAGCTCAGTAACCACTGTTGTGTAACTGTTATATCCAGCTCAGTCACGACTGTTTTGTAACTGTTAAATCCAGCTCAGTCACCACTGTTTTGTAACTGTTAAATTCAGCTCAGTCACCACTGTTTTGTAACTGTTATATCCAGCTCAGTCACCACTGTTTTGTAACTGTTATATCTAGCTCAGTCACCACTGTTTTGTAACTGTTATATCCAGCTCAGTCACGACTGTTTTGTAACTGTTAAATCCAGCTCAGTCACGACTGTTTTGTAACTGTTATATCCAGCTCAGTCACGACTGTTTTGTAACTGTTATATCCAACTCAGTCACCACCGTTTTGTAACTGTTATATCCAACTCAGTCACCACTGTTTTGTAACTGTTATTTCCAGCTCAGTCACGACTGTTTTGTAACTGTTATATCCAGCTCAGTCACGACTGTTTTGTAACTGTTATATCCAGCTCAGTCACGACTGTTTTGTAACTGTTATATCCAGCTCAGTCACCACTGTTTTGTAACTGTTATTTCCAGCTCAGTCACGACTGTTTTGTAACTGTTATATCCAGCTCAGTCACCACTGTTTTGTAACTGTTATATCCAGCTCAGTCACCACTGTTTTGTAACTGTTATATCCAGCTCAGTCACCACTGTTTTGTAACTGTTATATCCAGCTCAGTCACCACTGTTTTGTAACTGTTATATTCAGCTCAGTCACGACTGTTTTGTAACTGTTATATCCAACTCAGTCAGCTTTGGAGGATGTTTGTATTATTTTCACTAGCATATGCAATGCATGTACTATTCGGCCATATGAGTTTTCACGTTTAACGTTACCAATGACGTAGTATCATTTCTGATACTAATGATGATTATTGGTTTACGTTAATGAGACAGAAACCTAACGACATAAATCAAACGTTGACTTGTGAGTTTTTGATCACTAACAATACCCCTATGTTAAGTATTCGGTAAATAGAAAGTTGACGAGTGAAGGAGGTACAAAAGCACAAAACTGTAAAGCATGCTCACATACAAGTTGATTCCAAAACATAAAGCCTCGAATTGTAGATCTTTAGAAAAATACGACGAAAATTTCATGTATGGTCATTATGTGTAAGAATATATTAGGTATTCGGTTAACAGGAAGTTAATGATTTTAAAATCATAAAGCAAAACACGCTCACATGAAAACTCACATGAAGCTTGATACAAATATTTAGGATGTTCTCATTTGTGCGAAACGGATGGACGGACAGACAAACGTAAACCAGTATACATACCCCTTCTTGTCGGAGTGGGGTATAATAGACACAAATCTACAGGTCAACAAAAGGTCTTACATATTATGAAATGACCTAGGACAACCACTGACGAGTTTCTGACATCTGATAGACACATAAACACGTGGTAATATGGTTCTACATTTTTAGCATTCGAGGTAATCTAATCACACGAACTAATAACAGGGCAAGACTAGGTTTGAGGTGGTGCTCTTTAGATCTTACACTTTTCAACCTCTTTACAAATCTATTTATGTTTGAACTTTTGGCAACTGATCGGTTAGAAGAAATAACATGTCCTGCTAATTTGCAAAAAAAAAAAAAAAGAATTCATAAGAACCTGAAATTTGAAATCTCCTTTAGAAGGCTCTATTTCTACAAAAACTTATGCATTTGCATTAATTGTCTTTTATTGATAAACCCACTGTTAAAGTTTTTTTATTATCGTAACAGCGTTATAGCAAAGTATTCTCAGGTTGCTGCGATTCGAAAAATCTTGCCCAGACTTTTACAAAATAAATCCTTGCGCACTAATCTAGTCTATCTTTTGGTTAATGTGACCGGTGCATTTCATTTGCGCGCAAACATCATTACGTTTACGCGCAGCTTTTAATTACATTTACGTGCATTAATTTTAAAAGTAAACTCGGGTAAATACAGGTAGAGAATATTTATTTATTTAACTATTATTTATTTATTTAACTATTTACAAGTACCCTTTCCGTTAGTGTAAGTCCCTTGTTCACTGCTGATGTTTCATTACATTTAAGTTTGATATATGTGGTGGTTTTGAAATTTTAAAATAATGTCAAGAAACACAAAATACATGAATAATCACTTAATGTATATTTTTTAGAATTAATATGCAAAATATATAATTTAAAGTTATAAATATGTTCAAAATTAATAACTATCGACATATCTATTATACATTATCTTTATATCTACCCGTGTTACCTCTAAGATGAATGCGCGCAAATGTGAACAAAGCCTGTCCGCAAACTTAAAAAAAAATTAATCCCCAAATGACGCAAATGTATGCGCTCAATGTGACTATCTCTTATGTTTTATGTTTCTCTTGTTGGCATACAAGTATTATAATTTGTTTGTTATGAAAAGCGCTTCAGACGCTACAAATTTATAAAATGTCATATCATGCCAAGTAATTAAAATATTTATTTGTTTTCATTTATTAAGTCCTCGCTTTTAGTGAACAGAAGAACACACAAACTAAACAAAGAAACTTTTAGAGAAAAAATAGGGTTTAATGACATATCAAAAGAGTGTGTATATGTGCTTTAAAATAAAGAGTTTAACTGGTTATTTACGATTAAATCAATCTAAAAACATTCCTGTATTTAAGAGAAATAGTTTTTGCCTGTTTATATCTGCTCTATTTTGACATGCAGCCGAAAAGAATTAATTCTAAATGCATAATTCCAATTAGACAGGTCTACAGTAAATCTAACATAACAATATCATCAAACTGGTTCTCTTCAAAACTGTTGTAGCGTATTTGTTTAATGTTGGTAGCTCACTTCTGTGTGACCTTTGCTTTGAAAACATATAAATTGAACAAGGTGTAACAGATACGATGTTCGTTTTGTTGACGCCATCAACAATGGTAAGATGGAGAAAAAACTGAGACCTAGTTTTCAATTACATATACAAGATACATGAAATGACTTTCTTTTTTACGATCGGTAAAAGTAAAAGAAGCAAACAAGAGTGCACATGCTGAAATGTCTCGCTTCCTTATTTTTTAATCATACCTGGATAATAATGATGCGGTCATCATGACCTATGGCTTAATGCACCTGATAAACTGACAAAACAATGAAAAATCAACATTGACCAATGAACCATGAAAATGAATTTAAGGTCCGATGACAACTGTCAGTCGGACATGTACACCTTACAATCATTCCATACACCAAATATAGTTGACCTATTGCTTATAGCATCTGAGATACGAACTTGACCACCAAACTTTAATCCTGGTCACTGATCCATGAAATGAGGTCGCGGTCAGGTGAACCCTGTCTGATGGACATGTAGACGTTGCAAGGAATCCATATACCAAATAGTAAGTGAGAAATTAACATGACAAAAATGCACTTTTTTTTCAAACAGTCGCTGAACCTTTAAAATGAGGTAAAGACAGTGGACACATGAAAGACGGAAACTTCGTAACATAAGGTATCTGCAACCAAGGTATGAAACATCCATTTCTTCTACCTTCTGAGATATAAAGCTTTATACAAATTGTTCACGGCTCAGGCGAGACAAAAACAATCAGTCTATAATAATATAAAAAAAATTGGGTAATACTAAGTTATTCTTTTATGTTAACAATGATAGTATTGTTTTCAAATAGATATAAGAAGATGTGGTATGAGTGCTATTGAGACAACTCTCCATCCAAGTCAAAATTTATATAAAAGGTTATAAAGCACAGATAGTCACACTAATAGTTGACAAGACGTTACCAGTCGATGAAGGTGCCAGGCTAGAGTTTATATGTTCTTTAACAGGCTACCCAAAAGTGGTCCAGTATATCAAAACACAGGATACTGGACCCATAGTATACTGGATTACTATTGGTGGACGATGTGACCAGATACTCTACAACAAGACTTTATATAACGCCACATATGACAAATATTATTCTAAATTTACCTCGAAATTCAAAATGTACCCAAAACTTTCCATTAACACAATATCACATGTGAAGCTCAGTATGATTTAACTACAGAAGAAACACAAAGTGTCACACAGAGTATAACATTAGAAGTAAAGCCAAAAAGTAAGTATACACCCTTAAATATTTACTGTAGGACATGCACACTTATCAGATACTTAAATGTAAATAAAAGTAAATTGTATGTGCAGTACAATTAATGACAGTCGTGCTGTGTCAGCCATCCTTGATGATATCGATATCAGTCACGGTTGCAACGGCTTTATCAAACCCCTAATCTGTATGACGTAACGTCATCGATATCGGTCACAGTTGCACAGGCTTTATCGAACCCCTATCCTGTATGACGTCACGTCATCGATATGAGTCACGGTTGCAAAGGCTTTTTTAAACCCCTTATCTGTATGACGTCACGTAATCGATATCAGTCACGGTTGCAAAGGCATTATCACACTCCTAACATGTATGACGTCACGTCATCGATATCAGTCAGGGTTACAAAGGCTTTATCAAAGCTATAATATGTATGACGTCACGTTATTGATTCAGTCCCGGTTGCAAAGGCTTTATCACACCATTAATCTGGATGATATCAGTGACGGTTACAAAGGCTTTATCAAACCCATTATCTGTAATTACGCCAGATACCGACTCTACTTAGACTAGAATATATTAGATACACTTTGAGGGCGTAAGCCCGAAAGGGTGTATCTCATTTACGCCAAGATGTTATTGTCAGTGCAGAATGATAGTTTTCAATAATTTAAAAAGGGGTGGGGTCTTTCAGTGATTTGATCATATGTTATTGAAAAGCATGATAAATGAAAGATATCCAATTTTATTTAACGATATCTTGGTGTAAATAATAAAGTTGATATGATATGGCTTTTTTTTCAATTTCAAACTCCGTATCAACCCTTAAGCAATATTATTCCTCGACCAGAGGTCCTAGGTTTATATTGGTGTCTCGGGTCGACACGGATTTGATATTGAAAAAGCCATATGATATTCTCTATTTACTGAAGGTTGATTATACGTTAGTATCGCATTCGTCATGCTTTAATTTCTTACATTGTTACTTGTCCTTATGTGTTATTTGCCTTGCATGAAATTGATAATTAATATGAAAAGAAAGACAGTAAAATCTGATCTGATACCTGACACGATACATAGAGATTCGTAATATTCATTAAGTTTATACTAGTCATAAAATCAGGCTGCTTGTTTGTAAATCGGCAAAAAGAAATAAATAGATAAAAAAAAGTATACGAATCTATTATATACAGCCATTCCTTTTGTATAAATAACCAAGACGATTGAAGAGATTTGTTTTACTTTCTTAAAGAAATAAAATATCTGTTCCATATAACACATATTAATCAACATCAAACACATGCATATACGTAGGAACTGCATAAATTATAACTTTTCTATTCTAAATTTGGTCCTGGCTTCCTACACAGAAAATTAATTACACACTTCCAGCTATCCCTGTTCTGTGAATACATACATATTTCGAGTATTTTTTTTCTGAGAGAGAGAGAGAGAGAGAGAGAGAGAGAGAGAGAGAGAGAGATTTCAAAATTTTATTGAAACCAAAATTATAACCTAATTGTAACCAAAATTATGAACTTATTATCAGATCGAAATTGACTGGGTCGTTACAACTATATATCTGTTTAATAAGTACAAATTTGAAAATTTTACAACCTGATTTTCAATTCTTTATTTCATCTTAATTTCTGCCTGCATTTGTTTAATGCATCTAAGGTCACTATTCATCATCGAATTAACACCTCACAAAGGAGATGTGGTATTTTTGCCCATGAGACAACTATCCACCTTAGAGAATAAGAAAAAAAAAGATACAAACACCGATACGTCACCTTACGGCTTTCAACAATCGGCAAAACCTATACCGTATAGTAAGCTAGGCCCCGACTTGACAAAAAGTGAAACACTTCAAAAAAAAAAAAAAAAAAAAAAAAAAAAAAAATACAATGGCCTGATGAATTCTAAAAACAATGCACGAAAAACAAAGATGTCAGAAAGCCAAATACAGCTACTGAATACATGCTCCTTGGTACAGGCATAATTTATACAGATTTTTGAGTGCTCATCCCTCTTCTTACCTGAGACAAATAAGAACAAACTGTAAACATCAGTTGGAAAGGGCTTACCTCATCAGATTTACATAAAGTGTAACGAGAACACAAAGTACCGATGTAAGAGTACTGGCAGTTACATAAAGCCAGTTCTAAGCTAATGTTAACCTATGAATAATTCATTTCTAACATTCATTCCAATTCTTGTTAGCAGAGATGTTCAAGATTCTGCACATGAATCACTCAAACGCAGAATATTGAAAAATAAATATAAAACCAGGAACATCAGTGATTATATCAATCAATTAACATAATTTGTATTACGATAGTGACATTTAAAAAATAACTATATGTACATCTACGCAATATAAATAACATTTTAGATGATTTTTTTTAGTAGAACATAAATCATATTTGTTGTATCGTGATAGCCTGTTGGCCTATTGTGCGATCCCCAAAAGGGTCAAACTAAAGTATAAACAATTGGTATTATTTCTTTGTTTCTTTTTTTTTGTACGTGGCATTAAGGAGTAAGAGCGAAAATTGATCGTCTCGGACTCAGAATAATGTGTTTAAATATGGTATTAGGTTTTCCTGTTGGCTTGTTACCTAGCATGTCTAATTCTGGTCAGCGTGTCGGCCTTGTACAAAACTGGGTTATCATTCATATAACATAATCTCGTACTAATTTAATGTAATATTTTCAATTAACTGGACGTAAAATTTACTAATCGAGTATCCCATTGAGTACAGAAAGAAAGACTTTAATTTGTGTAAAAATTCAAGAAACAAATTCCTTTGGCGCACTCGACGAAACCTAATGCTAGGGGACAGCGATTTTATTAATGTTCCACTTTGTGAAAAGTCGGAGCAAGGCCTTGAACAAAGAGCAAAAGCTCGCAATAAATTCCCAGTTAAAGACGGCCACTACATTGCACCAACGGTTAAGCAGAATTATTTACTAGATATTGATAACGCTACACCTGTAAATTGTGGAATAGCACAACTGCAGAATAATAAGTTCAAATGAAGTTAGTTCATTTACTCATACATTTGGCCCTGAAAATCTGTTTTTTTTAGCGGCGAAAATATTATGGTAATTTGATGAAAACAAGAAATAAATACGTTAAAATGTCCCATTATTTCAGTTAAAGATTACTGAAGCTTTTCGCCGATTGGGTTATTAATGCGTCATAACTACTTCATAAATGAAAGGGAATTTCGTTAAAACTAAAATTTTTTTGCAGAATTTGGCAGAGTTAATGATAGTTTTTTTTTTAAATTAACAGTGGCGCCACCCCTTGACAACACATATTTTTGCCGAAATATTGTGTATTATACCATATTTTTTACTTTTCAACTAAAATTCTAATGGGCGAGTGTGGCGCCATATGAAACCATGAAAAAGGTCGAAAAAAGTGACAAATCTTATTCTAGAAAATGGACTAAAATGAAATATATTCCTATTTCAGGCTAAAATATTAATAATATATGAAGTAGATATACAACTCTTCTTATTATACTTTATAAAATAATACATCTATCAATACATACACATTTCATATACTCAAACAATTGAAAATTTTTAAAATCCACCGTTTAAGGGCCGTTTTTTGGGTAACTGGGACTTCATGTACTCCAAATTTAACACATTAACCGGAAAACTTTTTTTATGGTGTCATTATTATTCTTTGACGCTACTGAAAGTTATAAACATGCAGTCGCAGTCCCGTCCTCTTTTCCTTGATATGGATATCATCGATTGCGACATGCCATGGCTTTTTACTTGTCGTTAGCAACACGACGGCTTCTACTTAAGGAGCAGGCTCTGGAGCAAATGATGCCAATTACAGTTTTTGGTTGCATACGTGTATCGCATTTTATAGTTATTGCGTAGTGTTTTGTAAACTGCTTATTTGTCTTCTCGTCGCGTTTTCTTTAGCTGTGTAGTTTTCTGAGTTGGGGTGACATATTGTTATTCTACGTTTCATTTTTTTTCTTATTATGACACCCTCAACGGAGTTGGGGTGACATATTGTTTGTTATTCAACGTTTTTTTTTCTTATTATTATGGCACCCTCAACGGAGTTGGGATGACATATTGTTATTCTACGTTTCTTTTTTTTTTCTGTTTTTTTATTTTTCTTCCACTTTTTTTGTCCAGCTTATATCTTGGAATTCTATGAACCAATTGTTATGGAACTATACCATAATGTTAACCAGCAAGTGCAGATTTGCAATAAGGGTATGGCATTTTCAAGATGGTTGCCGTTACCATGGAAACAGCAAAAATATCCAAAATTTCAATATGCTTCAAAGTTAATGAAACTTTACAGAAATATTGAATGGCATATGTAGATGTCCAATTTGACTTTGGAATTTTCAAAATGGCCGCTGTTACCATGGAAACAGCAAAAATTAGAAAAAAATCTAAATAATCCAAACTCAATGAAACTTTACAAATATGTTAATAGGCATGTTTAGATGCGCTCTTTGACTTTGGAATTTTCAAAATGGCAGCCGTTACCCTGGCAATGGGGGAACGAGGGTGCCATCCGTTATTGCTAGCAATTGAAAATCTAGTTATTTATGTCACCCCAAACGGAGTTGGGGTGATATGTTGTTATTATGGCACCCTCAACGGAGTTGGGGTGACATATTGTTATTCTACGTTTCTTTTTATTTTTTTTTATTATTTTTTTTTATTATTTTTCTTCCACACTTTTTTGTCCACTCTGGATCTGGGAATTGAATTGAACCTAGGTGAAGGAACTATACAATAATGTTAACCACCATGTGAAGATTTGCAATTGGGGGGTGGCACTTTCAAGATGGCCGCCGTTACGATGGAAACAGCAAAAATGTCCAAAAAAAAACCAAAATGCTCAAAACTTATTGAAACTTCACAAAAATAATGACTGGCATACGCAGAAATGACATTTGACTTTGGAATTTCCAAAATGGCCGCCGTTACCATGGAAACAGCAAAAATGTCAAAAATTTCAAAATGCTTAAAGAAACTTTACAAAAATGTTATTTTGCATGTCAAGATGAACTCTTTGACTTTGGAATTTTTAAAAATGGCTGCCGTTACCTTGGCAATAGGGGAAGGGTGCCATCCGTTATTGCTAGCAATTACGAATCTAGTTATGGCACCCTCAACGGAGTTGGGTTGACATATTGTTATTCTACGTTTCTTTTTTTTTCTTCTTCTTCTTCTTATTATTATTTTTCTTCCACACATTTTGTCCGCGCGATTTCGTGAAATCCAATAGACCAATGTTGATGGAATTCTACTATATTGAGGACCCCCGTGTGAAGAGTTGCACGAAGCATGGAATGGTTCAAGATGGCGACCGTTTCCATGGAAACAGCAAAAATGTCGAAAATTTCAAAATGCTTCAAACTTAATGAAACTTTACAATAATGTTTATTGGCATGTGTAGATGCCCTCTTTGACTTTGGAATTTTCAAAATGGCTGCCGTCATCCTGGCAATGGGGGAACGAGGGTGCCATCCGTTATTGCTCGCAATTACAAATCTAGTTTTTATTATTTTCATTATTATTTTTCTTCCACACTTTTTTGTCCAGTCTGGATCTCGGAATTGAATAGACCCAAGTTGATGGAACTATACAATAATGTTACCCACCATGTGAAGATTTGCAATTGGTGGTTGGCACTTTCAAGATGGCTGCCGTTGCCATGGAAACAGCAAATATTCGAAAAATCAAAAAGTGTTCCAAATTTAATAAAACTTTGTGGAAATGTTACTTGTCATCAGTAGACATGCTATCCATCTTTGGAATTTCCAAAATGGCCGCCATTGCCATGGAAACCGGGGAAAAGTCTACCATTGAACCCTACGGGGAAAACTTTAAAGGAGCATTTTCTCACTGAATATGGTTGATAAAACCAAGTAAAATTTGAATGCTATGTTACTCGTCATATGAGATTGTTGCATCTGTCTTTTTAATTCTGGAAATGGTTACCGTTACCCTGGAAACAGCAAAAATGTTCAAAAATTTCAAAATGCTCCAAACTTTATGAAACTTTACAGAAATGTTAAATTCCATATGTACAGTTACTATTTGACTAAAAATGCCGTGTCTGTTGTTTCTTTAATTTCTAGTTCTGGGGGATATATTAATGGAACCCAATCAAAAGTTCGGATTGTTAATGGAAAGAACATTATCAATATATCTGAAAGTGAAATTAAATATCCTGGCTTCTTTGATCTTCTTGTTTTTGACAAGTGTCTGAAGGAACTCCGATTCATATGAAAATAAGAAGAGGTCGGCAAGGAGAGGCGCACAGTTCGTTCCCATAGGAAGGCCGACAATTTGTTGAAAAATTCTACCTCCAAATTCAACAAATATGTTGTCAAAAAAAAAAAAACTCCAGCATACTGATCACTTGTTCCTCTGTGTAGCATGTTTTACCCTTTTGTTCACTATTAACAAAATATGCCTTATGGTATCCCAAAGTAATAAATTTATAGCGTATGCTACCATTTGTATGTTGAAAAGCATTGTGGATTATTTCTTTTAGACGGCTTTTCAATTTCAGGTGGGGAATGTTTGTATACAAGGTTGAAAAATCAAAAGTTTTGATAGAACTAATTTCAGAAAAAGACCGAGATTTAAAATTATCCAGAAGTTCTTTAGAGTTTTTAAGAATCCACATATGGTTAATACCACTACGCGAGTAAACAGTTTCACAGTATTTCTGAAGACCCTCTTTCATTGCGGACGGAATTTTAGTCAATCTAATGGACAATTCTTTAGTGGAAAAGTATTGTAAAAAATAAAATAGATAAGAACATTCACGCATAGATCTAGAACTATATTCTAGTTAAATGCACTGGTAACATTTTTGGTTTGACACTGGTAAATCGTTGTATTTGATATCAGGATCTCGCACTTCCAATGTCTTATTTAACACTAGTAGTGCGATTTCAGTCTGAAACGGTCATTTTGGTCTGATCATATCTTAATCGACTGGATTTACCGCTAGAGAAAAAACGTCAAGACTTTTAAGAACTTTTCAGACGCCGTTCCGATCGATAATCCCATCAGGTAAATCAGTCCGTTAAGGCATGTCAAGATAAACAAGACTGAATCTTCTAGCAAGCTGTTAAGATCCGTTACGACTGATTAAGTCGAAATCAGATCATGGATACAAAATAACGTCAAGATGTTGTCAGACCGTGTTCAGTCGTGTTCAGATTTTAATAATTTGGACACAAAACAGGTGAAACTTTCCCAGTGTGTATCAGGGGTTGCTCACCTTTAAGAATAAAATAAAAATTAGAAAGAAGACGGTTTATGTTACTTTGATAGTATACCATGTCTACTTAATTAAATCAAAAGAATAAACAATTTTAATTCTTACTTTTTCCTATGTAATTATTTAACAATTTTAATATTAAAAAACAATCTATTGTTGTTGTTTTTTATTTAATTATTTTGCGATCGTGTTTGACTTGTGCGTTCGACTTTCCTTAAGGTATCTTTTATTTTTTATTCTGTCTATTTAGAGTCTTTAATAACTTGTTCTACATACCAGAATCCTTCGTTTAAAAATAAAGTTTATATATTATTAGAGATGATGGCTTATGTATTCATTCAAATTTATATTTGAAATAGTTTTGATAAATTATCACGATTATGCTGAAGTGAAAATGTTCCGTCGTTGTATCTGAAGTAAATTTAAAGAATATGACTAAGTTACATATATATTATACAGCATAATAAAACTGATTTAATTTGAATTTCTATCCATTAGGGACATTTTCCGATAATAATTAATCAAATCTGTCAAGTTTTATTAAAAACGGAAAACAATTCTTTAACCGTAAACGATTTAACGTTACTGTACCCTCTTTATTTTTTGTGTTAATTTCTTGTCGGCATACCAGGTCGGCAAACTATATTTTATAGCTATATTAAGTAAAAATTAAAATTCCAAAAAAAAAATGTTGTTCACTTAAAAAAACAGGAAGTGCAACCTCACTGCTAAAGAAATAAAACACTTAATTTGATTGGTTGGTTAGATGAAGGCTAAAAATAATTTATTTAAATCAATGTAGATAGCTAGATAACATTTCAAAGAAGGATAACTCATATTTTTTAATTGGAAAATAGATAAAGGGCAGATAATATTAAAATGTTCTCACTGTTATCTTCCTTGTTAAAGTCTGTTTCTAAATTATACATGTAGCTAGGTTCAATCTGAAATGTACACAATAATCATAAATTACAACACTTGCAAAACTCAAATTCAAACGAATATAAGTTTAATGAAATTTAGTAATATATTGCAACAACTAAGTCAATCATTAAGTCATTGTACAAAGTTAAAAAAAAACCTCTATAATGAATGATAACTTTATAACCTTTACTTAAACCATAATCATGTAAGCCTAGGGTATGTATGAGGAGTTTTACATTTTATCATGTACCTTCTTTTTCATGTATTTGATTGAGTTTGTTCTACAACACAATTTAAATAACTGCCAATACCTTAAAATGTTAAAAGCTTTCCTTGAAAATCTTCTTTCAATTCTGCAACACTTAAAGTATACAAATCTCCCTCCTCTAATTCCTCATTCTCTTTCCAATACTTGACCTACAAGTAGAATAATAATGTACAAGTCTGTGTACTCTAAACATCAAGACATAGGATAAAAAATATGTTTTTATTACACAATAAGATGGAATTCATTTTTTTTTGTAATATGTAAATGATTTCTTTTATTATATATTGTCCTAGTAAAATATGTTACATGTGCATAAATGTTATCACATGTAGTTGTAACATTCAAGTGTCTTTTAATTTATTCCACCATTTAACATGATTAAAGGACTTTCTATTCATCAGTCATATTTTTCTACATATATGTGTTAAATCACACAAGAGTTTTGGTTACTTTATTTTTGGGTTGATGTATCATTGATATTTATTCCACATCTCCTTTCATCATGCTCTTTCACATCTGACTACAGATTTTTTGCTTTTCTAAATTATTAAAATATTTTATTTATATTTATTTTATTATGTTTAACATTCAGTATGTGGGAAAACAAATAAAAAAATCTATCTTTAAACAAATTTTTATGTAACCATGGTCTAAACTTAAGTATTTTATGAAGCTTAAAATATTCTTTATAGATATTGTATTTTTACAAGTAAGTTGTCACAAAATTGACTTAGTTAACTACATGGTATGTCTCAGAATTTGGTTTAAAAAAAAAAAAATATGAAAAATATATGTGCATGATGTGATATTAGAATAGGTAATAATCAGGATGTTAACACTGAAAAAGGTAATTATCAAGACTTCTAATATACATGTTATATGTAATAAACAGATTAAGATACAAAAAGTAAAATCACAAAAATACTGAACTCCAAGGAAAATTAAAAAAGGAAAGTCCCTAATCAAATGGCAAAATCAAAATCAAAAACACATCGAACGAATGGATAACAACTGTCATATTTATTGCCTTGAGGGATGAATATTAAACTATCATGGGTATTAAAGATGATTTTATAATGATGTTCACAAATCGTAAATGTCCTCTTCAAATTGGGGATAAATTCATAATTTATTGAAAATTTAAGAAAAATATGAAACAACAGGATATAATGTTAGTCTGGTATTTTGGATATAAATATAAAAAATACAGGTTTTAAAAGTTATCTAAGTATTGATTTATCAAGATAAAAATGGGTAAATAACTAATATAAAATAAAGAAAATGTGTTGTCTGGGGTAAATAAACTGCAAAGCAAGCTGTAATAAGTAAAAAGTATACCGGGTAACTTTGAAAAAGTCAAATTAAATTCAAGGTTTAATACTAAATATAAGAAGGAAATATAAGCCTTTTTTTAGGTTGCTTAAAATCTTAAAAGAGAGGGTTAACCTTTGGATAAAGATTCTACATTCATTGATATTTACATGATTTACCTATAAAAAGGTTTATTCCTTTATGACACAAAATTCGTTCATATATATGCACTTGACAAAAGGAAAGACTGTAAGGTACAACAGTGCATTTATTTCTGTTTTATCATTCTTTAAACTTATCTTTGTAGTAATTTTATTCCTATAAAAATGATCAAAAGAAATCACCTGTTGTGTTTTAGAGAGTAATAACTATGTCAGACCATGGAAGTAATATTGAAAGGAATAACAACGTCGTCACTTCAAAGGTTTAATCTGAGTTACCGCCCATCTTTCGATAATTCGTTAATTGGTTTAATATATGGCATGGTCTATGACTCTCGGCATGTGATAGATCAAATCACTGACACTTTTCGGTCATTTTCGTGTTCCCGGAAAATTACGAATAGACCTGTTGTTGTCGTATATACGTACGAAGTAACCCGAATAGTTCACTCGTTACATTCCGTTTCTGTACGCTACCGAATAGAGTCAGTCGTTCAATGTTGATTTTAGTCTATTTTTCCTATTTATGTTTTTTTCGATCTTAATAGTTTAGGCCGACAGTTATAACATATGGAATTTAAGAAAAAGGGTGGATCATTTTCAATTTTGATATTTAAAACCAGTAAATTAAGAAGCCATTTCTAAAAGTTAAGAAGATGATTGTACAAAAATATGTTTCGACCCCCTTTTATTAAATACGAATAATCCAAGTCTTTCGTGTATACCAGGCAATTTAAATATTCACAATTTTAAACGTTTCTATTCTTTAATTTGTACATGAACTAATTCATATAAAACAATTTGCGGTTAGACATATAGCGTCAAGCTCATTTTGTTTGGTTGATTTTCTTTTTGCTGTAACGTGCTACATTAATATTAGTATTCAATTGTAATCACTTTTTTAAAATAGATATAAATTCAACATGTTTACGAACTTATCATCACGATTTTAATTGTCCCGTTTCAATAATGTAATCAATTACTTGAAAGTAAATATTTTTATAAGTCTCGATAAACTTGGCACATTTCAACAGTAAAATATTCTATGTCTACATTGGTCTACACTATTTTGTTCAACATCATGTGAAACCTGATTGCTTCATCGTTATTACCTGTTTTACTCGTGATCCGCTTTTAATCGGAAAACACTTTAAGATCAGTTTAAAACAAACAGTAAAAAGCAAAAATATGCAAAAATAGATATAATTGTCCATGCTAAACTGTTGTAGTTTAAACAATTCTAGTCCGTTTTTCAAGTTATTTTACATCATTCGATTTCTTTCTGAAGGTAGAAGTTTTATATGATACAGCGCCACCTTGTTATTAATAAACTATGGATATCCAACAGGTGATTTATAATTACCGGACTCGATAAAATGACGTGACTGATAAAAAATTCCAGATGCCATTTTACAACCGCGATATCACAGATAGTAACCAAAGGGGTCTTGCCGCTGAGACTATAAAATCATATGACTTTAGTACAGAGCTCTGCAGGCCATAAATACATGCTAATTAGTCGTTGTTATTCCTTTTAAATATTACTTCCATGGTCAGACTTTAAAGAATTAATCAAAACAAATGTAAAATGCTAGCCTCATTTAGACAGTTACCCTTCAATGAAGTACACACATCAGTAAACATTAATGTAGAAAGAGAGACAATATCTTTTAGAAATAGAGCCCCAAAGAAAGGTTTTATTCTTCTTGTTATATGGGACTTATATATAAGTTCAATTGTATAAGTCATAAATACAATTGTATAATATTAGTCCATAGAACTTTGTTATCAAGCAAATTAGACTCGCCAGTTTTTCTTCTTGATAAGTACAAGTAAATATATACAATATTAGATTAGTTTCAGTACTTTATTCCTAATGTATATTTTTTTTGTAGAATTCACATTGATTTGAGTATGATACCCAGCCAGATTATAAAGCCGGCATATACATGATATGGGAAATATATATAGATGTCACTAAGTAACTCTCATAGCTGCCAATTCTGAAACAGTGGATTAATTCATAATTTTGTGCTTACTTATTGCTTTTGGAAATAACAAATAGGGCTTACAGCATTATGCCTTGATGTTGATGGGATTTTCGGATTAGATTGGACAAGAAGAAAATTGTGCATTGAACATATAGCAATCTTACAATTTGTAAGAAAGACTACATTACTTGATGACAGTGAATACCTTTGATATATTATTCATTTGAAAAACAATTTGAAATAAAGAGAATTCATAGTTTTCTGGGAATATTAATAGACGTGCATCATATCTGAATCCCATGAATATCTTGGATAGTTATTCATTTAGAATAGCAAATTGGAATTATTATAATGAAAATTCATAGTTTCAGTGATTACTAATAGTGCATCATATCTGAATTCATGAATACCTTGGATAATTATTCATTTGAAATAAGAATTTGGATAATGAGAATTTCTGGTTTCTGTGAAATTTATAGTACATCACATCTGAAGTTAATGCTGTCATTGCTATTGTGAGCTACATGTACCACCATGAGGTGTTAAACAACCTTGACTACCCATGAGGGTCTGTCATAGCCCTCACACGCTTGTTGGTTAGTGTCAAATGACTGCTTGTTGTACTTATAGGAGTCTGAATGTACATACATGTATATTGATAATAGTCTAAATTACTGTTCATACTGAAACTGGCATTTTATACTGGTCAAGCATATTAAACAATACATGTACTTCAAAGTATCATTTTATTGTCTCGCCTACGACAAAAGTTGGTTGTATGCAAGAAATAGGTATTACAATCTGGAAGTGATGACGTAAACTATTTTTTAAGCTTTACATTTTAAAAGCTAAAAGATCTGGATGCTTCTTATCTTGTATTCAGATAGCTAATATGTTATGAAGTTTCAGTCTGTCATTATACTCATATGTCCATTGCATCTGACCTTATTTTCATGGTTCAGTGACTGTATGAAAAAAATACTGTTTTTTAACAGTGAAATGCTCTTATACATATTATATGAGTAATTACATACATGTTTTGTATATGAGTATCTTGCAAGGTCTACTTGTCTTCCAGACCTTGACTTCATTTCATGGATAAGTGACCAAGGTTATTTTATGGTTACATTGTTAAGTTTGTTTCTCAGATACTATATATATATAAGCAGTACTCCAGTCATGCCAGTAGATCAACTTCATGTTTATTTGATGTATGGAACAATTCTACGGTGTATATGTCTGACTGGTAGGGTTCATCAGACATTGACCTGTCATGTTTCAATTGAACAATGTTTAGTTTTTGTGGTTTGATCTATTTTCCAATGTTTCTTTAGATGCTATAAGCATTAGCTACATGTATAGGATCACTATTTTTGGGATGATATGGAATGATTGTAAGATGTACATGATTGGCCGGTTTCATCTGACTATGACCTCATTTTCATGTTCATTGGACAATGTGTAATTTTCATGGTTTTGATGGTTGGTCTTTTTCTCAGATACTATGTATATAAACCGCTTAATTTTGGGTATTGAATGACTGTAAGGTTTACATCATCTATCTGGCATGGTTAATTTGACCTGGCTTCATTTTAATGTATTTTTGATAATGTAAAGTGTATGTGATTTGTAGACTAGTAAAACCTTCATATTACAGAATTTCAACAACAATTCAATTATACTCATGTACATGTACAAAAATGATGTAGGTAAAGCTGAGACGTGACATTTCAGCATGTGCAATCTTATTTACATCACCATCATGACCATTGATCATGTTGATCATAGCTGCTTTTTGATAACAATAGTCAGACAATTATTAACAATGAGACAACTATTATAGTATTAACAATAAGTAACATTCAATTGATAATATTGTAGTCTTGTATATAAATGTAAAATAACTGGAATAAGGAGATGTGGTATGAATTTCGGTGAGACTACCATCAACCATAGACCAAGTGATGTAATTGTTAGTAACTATATAATAGGTTACTGCATACCCTTCGACAATGACCAAAACTAATACTTCATAATGAGCAACCTTTAAAAGGCTCAGCCATGCATCTAGCACAATGTAAAAAAAATCTGACGAGAAACCCAACAGTGAAAGCTACAAACAAACAAATATGATAAACAGCAACCAACAAAACACACTACAGACATTGACAAATCAGCCTGTGTCAGGGTGGTCCAACCTACCATTCTAGCATAACAGAAAACTTTTAATAAAAACTGATATATACACAAAAAATAAAAAAGAAAAAAAAGAAAATTTAGAACCAAAATGCCATACATGACTACCAACATTTTTAGGTCACCAGTTGGCAATATAACTAGTAACCATATAAATACAACGAATCCTAAAATAGTGTGAAAACTAAACCACAGCTTTCAAGACAATTTTGTAATGTTATACGATCTTCTTGGGTAATAACAATGTCCTGAACTGTAAATTTCTGTATACTTCAACTTCAATGTATAAGTGCGAGAAATAGGCATTACATTTTTTTTTTGCCATGTCACTGTCATGACTGTCAGTTTGTCTTCCACCAGGAACATATATATTGATGTTAGATATACCAAGGATTTGTATACATATCCTTGGATATACTGTTCCCAGCTTTAACTTATGAGTTTATATATCTCTTCGGTAACTTTCGTTCGATTTGAAATAAAAATGAGCTTAAAGAATAAGATATAAGATAATACTTCAGAAATAAAATGTAAACATAAACACATCCCCTTATAATTATTTCAAGAACTTTCTCTTATACCCGGTATAATCAAACAATTTTAAACAAGTTATTTGTGACTTTTTGTCCTATAAATTAGCATAAAAGATTTTTTAAATCCGGTCATACATAACAATACAACATAAACTCTGTAGATCTTTTATCCGACAGTCCTGTGACTTTCTGTCTGTTTACCTATATATATATATATAATTTCATGGGGTGATGATGGCGCACAAGCTATATATTTAGAAGTATATGTCGACAGCTAGGAGCTTATCTTTTCTCAATGTTTTGAATCTGAGCTATTAAAGCTATTATAATTCTTATTTTAGTTTTAAATACTTTATGAAAGCTCTGCAAAGATAGAGCAAAATTTGCATTTAATACGAAATTTGAGTAAACGTGTTGCATTCGAAGTGACCAGACTACCGCTAGGCCATTTCAACTCAATATATAAAATATCCTTGCATCGGTAAAACTCGTAAATTGAAACACGTATGAATTTGCTTTGACAAAACTATTATTTCACACACACAGACAGGCGCATTATATTGGCCAGACAAATAGTCCTGCTACTATTCGTCGGGTTAGCTGGGCAAATAGCGATTTACTGCCTAGAATTTAAGGATGCTCTGCTTTTACAATAATTGTATTAACTCTGCATGTTATCATTTCACTGAATATCAAGTAATATTTGTCGATGGACGGTTAAAAGTCACAGAAAAGACATGTGACAAGTAAACTGTTAACATCAAAATGATTTTTATTTTATCAATTTCACTATTTACCTACGGGATATCATGAATTCTATACAAGGGTTTCTACGTGGTAGCTTTTACCCCGGATTAACGCACGGAGTTGTGAATTTTTTTTTTACAACTGAATTTTTTTAGATTCATTTACCTATGTATCAAGATAGCTTTCTATTAACTGTTTAATGGCATTATAACACCGCTGCGCATCCAATTAAAATTTAAACGGAAAGTTATAATATTTATTTTTATTAAGCGTTGTCATCCGTATCAATGAATTGTTAATCCAAATTTGAAGTGAGTGTTAATAACGTCTAGGATAAGTGTGAGATTTATCTATTGATGTGAACACACAAATTTAGCTAAATTTGTGTTATCTAAATTAATGAAAAGGCCAGCTAGTGTACGTGTGTTTAGGTTAAAATGATATTGTTGGAATGGATTAATAGTATGAAAATTGTTTGTGACAGATTTTGAAAATGATATATTTGTCAATTCACATTCTACAAGTGACATATTTTGTAAGTACTTTAACCTTTTATTATAAGTATAGTACGTATCTGTGAGATGACCTGTTACTTACAACTGTAACGTGTTCAAGGCTCGTGTCGCTGAAATAGGTTATCTGTCAAGTTTAAAAATATGTGAACAGGTCGGGAAAACTATCAGAAATGTATATGATAAAATCCCATAACTTCCTTGGTAATTTTTCTTGGTGTTCCCAGGTGTTTTTAATCGAGAAATATCTCTCTTTTGACACTTGGGTATTCCACTCTTACATTGCAGATCATTACACACCACACAAAACAAACCAAAACAATCCAAGTGTACTTGTAAATGATGAAAAAAAATGAATTGCGTCCTACCTATATAGTATAGATTTGATTTGGCAATCTTCGTTAAGAGACCTTTGTGATTTATGGAATTTCATTTATGGATTACTAGCATAAAGAATTACATGTACTTTATCTATAAATGTCATATTTTCTAAATTAAAAGCCTATTTCCAAAACATAACAAGGATTTGTATGTGTAACTTTCAAAATCCTCGAAAAAAAAACTTTATAATTGAAAGTTTCTTTAATATATTCTACACGGACACATTTTCCCAATTGCCTAGAGCCCAGGTCCCATTTGAAAAAGGTAGAAAATAACTGCATTACACGATCAAAACATTAAAATTATGTTTATTACAGATATTTTATAATATCCACGGTTGAATGCACAATGCCCCTATCCTATAGAATCATATTTATTACGATTATTACCTAAGGAAAGATATTATATATATCTAAACTTCGATGTTCGAATTTGAAGTTACCTATTGAGACGGGGAGATGGGCAGGGATTGCGAGGGAAAGTAAAATATGTACATTATGTAATGAGGGAACAGGGGATGAGTTTCCTCTATTGTTTATCTGAAAAAATGCTGATGTTTCTGCTCTTAGATCAAAGTTTATACCAAATTATTATGTATTAATGAATCCAAGCAAGAACAAATTTACTGGTTTGCTGTCTATATGTAACGTACACGTTCAAAAGAAGTTGTCAATTTTCGTGAAACAAATTATAAAATACTTAAACTAATTATACCAATTGTCTTTTATAATATACTATGTATTTGTGTTTCGTCTGTCCTGTCTCACTATGGATTATCTTAAGTTTATAATTATATTGTCCTCTTGTACACCTGTATGTGTCTGAGGTTATGACTAAAATCTTGAATCTTGATACTCAACCAGCTGTACTCTGCTGTTAGAAGAGAGACGACAGCCTAGATGTCGTGTGCAAAAATAATAATCACTTGGTACGATTTCAGCTTCCGTTTTGCAATTTTAAATAGTATAGATCGAATTGTATGTGTTTCAAAATCAAATATACTCTACTGCATTCCTTGAAAATATAGCAAGTTTTCCATCAAATTTTCACATAGAAAACCTTAATTGATGATCGAAAATCACATTGATATAATACAAATTAATGTATTTGTTACTTCTTTTTGGTAAATTGTATATTTGAAGATCATTCTGTAATGACCGGAATTTTATTCGATGTCTATAAAAATACAAGGCAAAAGTTTTTGTTAATATTTCGTTAGATCGCCAGTAGAAATTCTTGAAATTTATAACAATTAAAAATATTGTTCATACAACCTAACACACAAACAGCCTCACTATGTCTGCATCCGTTGCTGCATACTTACGACGCTGAAAACGACGATTTTCAAGTAAAATGTCCAAATGTATTTGTCAAATACGTGAGAAAATACGTAACCCTAGGACATAAAAACTTCTTTTTTTTTTGTATTTTGATTAAATTCAAGTTAAAATAAACACCCGAACAAGCATGCATGTAATAAAAAGCT
>CM029600.1:94073214-94194166 GCA_017311375.1 Mytilus coruscus
GGATAGATGCAAAATCTTGTTAGATGTATAGCATGCTGCATGCTTTCAAAACCAATAAGACGTGTAGTTTTAGAAGAGGTAAAAGAAGGAAATGGTTTTTAAACTTATTGTGAATGTATTCTGCCTTTTCCCAACACCATGAAAATAATCCATTAATAATTGGGCTGTTGATTACGTAAGGTCACGAGATAAATATTTTAAGCATGCTCAATATACGGAGATTACCTTTAAAACGTGGAGAAAATGAAACGACTAAAAATCCTATGACATTTATTTTGGAATATTTATATTGACACGATAAAAACAAGCATCCACCAATTTATCAATATCGCCTTGTTTATAAACCAAGTTATTCCTTGTTGAAGCTCTCCTCGAGCATTCGTTTGTTTCAAGTATAAGGAAACATTTATAATTAAGGGTTAGGTTTATAAGTTTGGCTAGTTTTAGGGTAAGCACCCTTCACCCCCACCCGCCCCCCTTTTCCACCTCCGACCCCATTTCTCCCGAATTATTTTTATATATATTGTTGTGTATGCATTTTGTTTAAATCTATTAGGACATTTTTATGGTAATTGATTTCATAGTTTACGAGGCCAATAAGGCGGAGCTAGACAGTGAAATACCAACTTCTGAGATGGAAGTTAGAGCACTGGTCTAAGCTCCTCCCATTCTTTGTTTTTCCCATGACTAGCGACACACGGCGGGACTGGAGAATGCAATAACTAAAAAATCATTCAGTTAACGCACTCTTCTAAAAATAACCGAAGTTAACTCACTCGAAGATCAAAGGAAAAATTACCATTCATGTTACAACTAAAACATACATCATATATATGTTTTTACTAGAGTCGGTATCAATTATTCTGACGTAATTACAGATTATGGGTTTGATAAAACCTCTGTAACCGTGACTGATATCAATATCATCACAGGTGGCTTATACAGCACGGTTGCCAAAAGTAAAATCACAAAAACACTGAACTCCGAGGAAATATTGATTGTATTGCACATACAATTTACTTGTATTAACTTGTAGTATATGACAAGTGTGCATGTCCTACAGTAAATATTTAAGGGTGTATACTTACTTTTTGGCTTTACTTCTAATGTTATACTCTGTGTGACACTTTGTGTTTCTCCTGTAGTTACATCATACTGAGCTTCACATGTGATATTGTGTTGATTGAAAGTCCAGGGTACATTTCGAATTTCCAGATAAAATCTAAAATAATATTTGTCACATGTGGCGTTATATAAAATCTTGTTGTAAAGTATCTGGTCACATCGTCCGCCAATAGTTATCCAGTATACTATGGGTCCAGTATTTTGTGTTTTGATATACTGGACCACTTTCGGGTAGCCTGTTAAAGAACTTGTAAACTCTAGCCTGGCACCTTCATCAACTGGTAACGTCTTTTCAACTGTTAATGTGACTATCTGAGCTTTATAACCTTTGAAAACAATACTATCGTTGTTAACATAAAAGAATAACTTAGTATTATATTATAGACTTTGATTGTTTTTGTCTCGCCTGAGACGGGAGTCGAGAACGGGAGACATAGGGATTACTAGTACAATCCGACGGCGGCGAAGGCGTGAACTATTTGTATCAAGCGTTAAATCTCAGAAGGTAGAAGACCTAGATGCTTCATACCATGTATGCAGATACCTTATGCTACGAAGTGTCCGTCTGTCATGTGTTCAATATCCTTGCCTCATTTAAATGTTTCAGCAACTGCTTGAAAAAATTTTAGTTTTTTGTCATGTGAATTTCTCACTTATTATTTGGTATATAGGTTTATTGCAACGTCTACACGCCCGTTAAACAGGATTCAGCTGACCGCGACCTCATTTCATTGATCAGAGAGCAAGATTAAAGTTTGGTGGTCAAGTCCATATCTCAGATACTATAAGCAATAGGTCAACTATATGTGTTGTATGCAATGATTGTAAGGTGTACATGTCCGACTGACAGGTGTCATCTGACCTTATTTTCATGTTCATGGTTCATTGGTCAATGTTGATTTTTCATTGTTTTGTCAGTTTATCGGGTATATTAAGCTATAGATCAAGATGTCCACTATATTTGGTGTATGGAATATTTTAGGTGAACATATATATTTGACAGGGTTCATTTCACCTTGACAGAATCATTATTATTCAGTTATGATTAAAGAATAAGGAGGCGAGACATTTCTGTGTGTGCACTCTTGTTTGCTTCTTTTACTTATTAATCACGATAGTTAAAAAAGGAAATGTATTTCATTTATCTTGTATATGTAATTGAGAACGAGGTCTCGGTTTTTCTTCATCTTACAATTGTTGATGGCGTCAACAAAACTAGCGTCGTATGTGCAACATCTTGTTCAAATTATGTTTCCAAGGCAAAAGGTCACACAAAAGTAAGCTACCAACATTAAACAAAATTGCTACAACAGTTTTGAAGAGAACCAGTTTGATGATATTGTTATATTAGATTTACTGTAGACCTGTCTAAGTGGAACTATGCATTTAGAATTAGTTCTTTTTGGCTGCATGTCAAAAAAGGGCAGATACAAACAGGCATTAACTATTTCCTTTAAATACAGAAACGTTTTTAGATTGATTTAATAGTAAATAACCAAGTTAAACTTTTTATCTAAAGCACAATTACACACTCTTCTAATATTTCATTAAACCCTATTTTTTCTCTTTTTTTGTTTAGTTTGTGTTTTCTTCTGTTCGCTAAAAGCGAGGACTTAATAAATACAAATAAATAAATAATTTAATTACTTGACATAATATGACATTTTATAAATTTGTAGCGACTGAAGCGCTTTTTATAACAAGGCAATTGTAATACATTTATGCCAACAAGAGAAACATAAACCATTAGAGAGGGTCATACTGGGCGCATTCCATTTGCGCGCATTTGAGATTATTTCTTTTTACGTTTGCGCGCAGGTTTTGTTAACATTTGCGCGCATTCATTTTAGAGATAACACATGTAGATGTAAAGATAATGTATAATAGATCTGTCGATGATTATTAATTTTGAACATATCTATGATTTTAAATAATATAGTTTTCATATTAATTCTAAAAAAAAAAAAAAATGCATTAAGTGATTATTCATGTATTTTGTGTTTCTTGACATTATTTTAAAATTTCAAAACCACCACATATATCAAAGTAAGTGGGTTTGAAACATTAGCAGTGAACAAGGGACTAACGGAAAGGGTACTCGTAAATAGTTTAATAAATAAATAAATATAATTTGCCTGTATTTACCCGAGTTTACCTGTAAAATGAATGCGCGCAAATGTAATCAAAAGCTGCGTGTAAACGTAATATTTTTTGCGCGCAAATGTAATGTACCGGTCACATTAACCGAAAGGTAGACTAGATGAGTTCGCAAGGATTTATTTTGTACAAGTCTGGTCAAGATGTTCCGAATCGTAGCAACCTGGGAATACTTTGCCATACCGCTGTAACGATAAAAAAAAGCCTTAACAGTGGGTTTATCGATAAAAGACAATTATTGCAAACATATTTGTTTTTGTAGAAATAGAGCCTTAAGGTGATTCCTATTTTCCGGTACTTATGAAGTGTTTTTTGCAAATTAACAGGACATGTTATTTCTTCTAATCGATCAGTTGCCAAAGGTTCAAACATAAATAGATTTGTAAAAAGGTTGAAAAGTGTAAGGTCTAAAGAGCATCACCCCAAACCATTTACGTTTTTCTCAAAGTTGCTACAGTAGCAGCCATAAGTTCCTTGCATTAGATCAAAATTTCACTTTTCTGGTGTTTATTAAGTATCGATCAGTAATGGTTCAGGTAATTACGAAAAAACGCCTTGCATTCAATTCAGTAGAATTAAGTACGTTTTAGATCATGTCAGTTCATCGATAAAATTGTTGTCGAGTAGTGTTCAGTGTATCAAAATGATATACGAATTGCTTCCCTTTGGTAAGCAGAGTCAATAAAAGGAAATCGAAAAAAAAAAAAAAAATTGTTGAACAATTAAAGACCATTAAACAAACATAAATATAAAAAGACATAATCGGCAACTGTATTGGATAACCTTTTTTGTTAACATGTGTTTCGTTTTTCATAAACTTTTATAGTATAATAGTCCCAGCTGTTATAATATTTTTCAATAACCAAATGCAAAATGATAATGTCTTTTAATATTGTCACGGACTATATATATTGAAGACAGTATATCGAATTCGGCAATAGCTCATTCGTATGAATGTTAGAATGGAGTAGAATCCCGATATCTTCCGAAACTATCCACGTTATGATTTCGCGCCATTTGTCATTTAATAATTATTTGCAGTGTCTGATTGTAGTAACGTAAGTTTGTTTGAAAACGTTTTGACAGTTTTGATATATTTACATACATTCCTTGTGTTCAAGAATGTTTGTTGGGTGAAATAACTCCTTGAATGACCATTGAATGTTGTTACCGATGGTCAGACCAAGCATTTTTATATAAAGGGGGTTTTGGTTATACAGCTCTTCATTGAAATCCTGTTCTACGTCCTTTACATTTATAACAAAATAATCTAAAATGGACAGGGGATCATTTCAAGCATTAATAGTACGAAATTTAGCCCCAGCATCCAAATAATCGGGGACAGCTCAGCGGGGATATTTTATCAGAGGGGGTGGACAGTGGGTCCCAGCTGATTCCCACTTCCCTATCCCCCACTTCCCTCCCCGTACTCCAAGATGAAAATCGGACAAAAGTTTTCCCAGAATTATCCTTGTTATACTGCCCCTCTTGCCAGGGTCCCGTCCCTGACGCCCGCTTGCTTGACTCTCACCTCCCGTCCCTCCTTCCAAGCTGAATCCGAATATCATTTTGCAATATTTAAGAATTTAACAGGTGCATATAACACTGTCCCTTTTTGTACTAACATGTAATAACATATATAACCCACTGTCCCAGTCATATATGTCATAGTGCAGGAGCTATTAAACAAAAGTCAGAGACATGTATATATGTCTCTGCTAAAATGTTGCATATTAAATCTTGGATAATAACAATATGCCAATTTATAATGTTGAAAATTCAAATGTCTAAGATCCAAAACAAACACTTCTGTCTGAACAATAAAAGTATCCTTCTCCTCCTCATTTACAATTTAAATATCTACATGTATTATAAATTCCAAATTGTTTGACACACTATTTAACATATTATTTGAAATGTATACATGTGTATAGCAAGTTTTCTGATATTTAAAAAATAGTGTGCCTTTCACCTTCAACATAATTAAATCATTGATATTGGGCCAAACTTTTAATGAATAAAAGTAGATGTAGGATACATATAAATGAGATATCAACCCAACGAGAAAAATAACCCAGACATCTAGATGTTTCAAAAAAAGATGGGCCCCAAGAGGGCAACCTCAAACATAAACAACTCACGGGTCTTTTATACAAACAGATCTAAATATACATGTACATGTATGATGTAAATAAAATTATTGGCAATCATGGCAATTATACCACGCCTTCTCATTTCTGTAAAGGTATGTTTTAAACATGAAAAACTCAAACTAACAAGTAAAAAAATAAGATATGACATATTACTACGTCTAGTGAGGTTTCTACCTTTGGACAGGTACATCATGTACATATACATTTGGCTTTTGTAATTCTAAACCTTTTTTTTTTTTTTATCTTAGTACATTGTAGATTAACAGCACATACATAACAGAAAATAGAATAAAGACCAATACAGGAACAGCACTTTACTCTTGTCTGTTAAAATTTTTGCTACAAATAATTTTTGGTGCCTAAAATATCATTTCCTACAGTATTTTGTGCACACTTTACTGTTGTTAATCATTATTGCCTGCAAACAGACATCTATATTGAAATTACCATCCTAAAGGAGAGTACAAAGAACAATTTTTAAATTCAGGGAATTTGCCTTTAAACCTACCCTATATAATACAAAAACAAACATTAAATAGACCGGTTTAGGTTTTTATTTTTGCCTAGAATTACATTTTAATTTTTTTTTTTTTTTTTTTTTTTGAAAATGAAACTACAGTAACAGTACAATTGCTGTGTTGTCTTCAATGTTAGCCTATATAGCAAACCTATATATAAAATGCTTTTCAGTACCTTGTGTACCAATATTGCTGTTTAATCTTTATGAAATAATTGTTGTCAATACACAGTTTTCTAAATTTGCGCGGGAAACCGACCAACAATGATACACATGATACACAGAAGAAGAACCGGCTATATAGTTTATTGAAGAATAATGGGTCACAACTAATTCCATATATGTTTTTGAAATTTATGAATTTCCTGTGAAGTTGTATTTTACATCATTCTATTGACTAAATGGCTAATGATCTTTTATTATCTACATTTTGTCATGTCGGGGTCCTTTATTTTATTCTGAACTTTATAGTGGGTTTTGTTATGCATTGTTGAAGACTGTATGCATGGTGACCTTTATTTACTTTCATCCAAGTGACTTTTAGTCATTTAGTCTGCATATACATTTATCCTGTTTTAATATCCTCTCTGGAAGATAGTCCCATTGGAGATCATACCACACTCTATATTTTTATACAGTGCACCAATGATCAATTAGATTATAATTCATTACATACAGTAAGGTACATGTACAAAATGTATACGGGTTGATGACATTTTGGAATATTACCCATGTACTTTCTATTTGATATAGGACTATGTGAAGAATAAACATCATTCCCTAAATGATTTAGTAACAGCAAAAATGGACATGAAGTCTGCAAACATTAAGAAAAATAAGAACTACTAGTATACCATTACGCCAATCTTTATGACGGTGTGGATGAGGTTACAGAGTAGAGGATATTGAATGGCCAAAATTAAGAATAGAGAAAAATTGGCAAAAAAAAGAAAAGAATTAAGAATAATGGGGTGCTAAAGTATAAAGAATAAGTGCAAAAATTAAAGAATTTGGTAAATAAACTCATCATAGTTACCAGGATTGAAATTTTGTGATTGCGCCAGACGCGCGTTTCGTCTACATAAGACTCATCAGTGATGCTCGAACCAAAAAAAGTTAAAAAGGCCAAATCAAATAAAGTACGAAGTTGAAGAGCATTGGGGACCAACTATTCCTAAAAGTAAAATATACTGATTACAGAAAAGAACAATGTTCAGAATACAGTTATCAAGTAATTAAAGAATAGCCATTATTTTTTGGAGATAAAGAATAATGAGCAAAAAAGAAGTGAAAAAGAAGGAAAAATAAGAAATAGAATTTATTTTTTCTATGTACTGTATTATTGTAGCCTTAAAACTGTCAAATACTATCAAATCGACTCTCAGAAATTCACAGATGTATTTTCTCTCCTAGACCTTCATTTGAAGAAGACTGCAACTTTTAAGATTTAGAAAACCCACAGATCAACCAGTTGTGATTTTATGATATTTTTTTAACAAGACAACTCCTATATTTCAATGGTGTGTGTTGTTTTAACATCGTGCAGGACAAATTTGCAATTCCAGAATTGGCAAATCTGACTTTGTTGTCTTACAAGATGACAAAAATATTTTTGGCCAAGTGATAGATAATTAAAAATTAAATTTCCCATATGTCCCAACATGTCACTGTTGTCACTGTTGTCACCACAGCTGATTAAAGTACATTTCCATGGGAAATTTAAAATTCCATGGGAATATTAGAAGTTCCGATGGGAAAATTTAAAGTTCCCATCGGAAAAGTACTTTTCCATGGAATTTTAAAGTTCCCATCGGAACTTTACAGTTCCCATGGGAAAAGAAGAATACTAAAAGTTCCCATGGGAATTTAACTTTTCCGATAGGAACAGTTTATCTTCCCATGGGAACAATTTTCTTCCCATGGGAACAATTTTACTTCCCATGGGAACGATTTTCTTCCCATGGGAACATTTGTTTCTCCGATAGGAACAATTTTCTTATCATTGAATCAGATATTTTACAATGGGAACATGTTTTCCTTTAGATTGGTTTTCTCCTAGAAAAAATGAAATTTGTTGACAATGCAGGATTTATTTTAAATTATTGAAGTATGCGGGTTTTCTACAAAATGTCAATATGCTTTCGTATCTAAAGTTGCACTCAACATGCAACTTCCATAAAACTCTGATTTTCCATTAAAATATGAAGCAATGACAAGTAAGTTTTTAAATTAAGTTGTGCGTGTGTGTTGTGATAACAAAATATTCTTTTTTCTATTATTGAACTTATTAAAAACAGATAAAAAAATGTTTAAAACAACTTATTTTCCGGTGCGTAGAAATACCACAAATTTTGATTATTTTTTTTACGAACTACAAGACCCATAAAACAAAAGCACTATAACATGCTGAAATAATACAATCATGTACAATCTGTATACACTTACGTAATTAACAGGTTCTGGTTGAATGAACACGAATTTCAATCGATTACACATCAATGACAATCAATAGAGTGCGGCACGTGTCGATAAAATATTTAATAACACTGTTATTACTAAAGATATGATTATATAATTTGAAATTATTTATTTATTTATAATAGCATAGTCTACTTTTATATTTCATGTCCTTTGTGCCAATAATTTATATCTTCCCATCAAGTCCCTAGTGCGTAATATTGAGGTGGTCATTTGCGGTATTTCTACGGACATCTTTATTTCAACATTTTGATTCCTTCCGTATTATATTCTGTATAGGGCATAGGCAGTTTATGTAGATGAATAACAAGAACAGAAAATAATAAATTGAAGTCATATATTATTAGTCTCTGTTGAATTGTTTTAAAAACTTAACATTGACATGGATTAGTGATTTCTGTGACTGTTTTTCTTACATATACAGGTACATGTATCAGAGCTCTATACATGTACCAAATGTACAAGTTTGTTACTTTTCACGTGAGGTTTTTTTGTGTGACTTACTTACGTTTATACCGTATTTTTGTTTTGTTTTATTTAAACACATTTTATTTCCAAAAGCAGTAAATGGGATTGAACACAAGTTATAACACCTCTCCTTATACAAATACAAACACAAAATACATAAAATAATGACGAAAAACAAAATAGGAATGCATGTAATACAAACTAACACAAAACCGAAAATGCAATATAATATTGTTGTAATATGGACTGGCGTGAATTGTGAAGCGTGACAAAGTAGGAATTCAGAATTTTAGTTGTATGTGAAGTTCTGAATGTTTATAAATTAATGACTCAAATGGCACTTGAAACCAGTTTCCGATTAACTTGGCTAATAAGCATAGAAAACACCCTAAACGAATGTGGACTTTCATTTATATGGACATATCAAACCTTTCATGATGCAAATTGGCTTAAGCGAATTGTTAAAATTACTTTAGAAGACCAGTTTACCCAAACTTGGTTCTCAAGTGTAGAAGCCTCTGCAAAAACTCTGAACTACAGGCTATTTAAGGAATCGCTTAAAACTGAAAAGTATTTTGATGTTCTAAACGACAAAGATGGGTTTACATTCTGTAAATTTAGAATGGTCAACCATAAACTGCCAATAGAATGTGGGAGGTGGTCTAATATCCCAAGAGAAAATCGGACTTGTCCTTTATGTGAAGATGGCGATATTGGTGATGAATACCATTATCTCCTCAAATGCAACTTTTACAACAGAAAGAAATAAATACTTAAATAAAAAATTCACAAACCATTGTGATATTCCTAAGCTCAGGAACTTCTGAATACATCTAAACAATCTTAGCTTAGAAATTTATGCAATTTTTTTAGAGTTATAAACGATGAAGTGGATTCTCTCAATTAACCTTCTCCCTCCGCTGTCATACACTGCACATTTTAACATGTAAACATATTTATGTATTTCTATTGTATTGTTTATTTCCTCAACATATGTACCTTTGTAATATTGTATAATGTCTATGTTCTTCTATGTATCTTTGTATTTACAGCGGTTTATCAGAATAAAGTATACATAATCTTTGTGTAATTGTGACAGGGCAAAAGTGGACGTCTTATTAACTTATTTATAAAATTTACATTTAAATTTTAAAAGAAATAAATAAATTCAATTATTTATTAAAAAAAAAAATGGGTAAAGAAATAAATGTCTCAATTTTATTAACATGTAACGAATTTCGTTTGAAAAGCTTTTGTGCTATAAGTTACTATTAAGTGTCAAATTTATTTTCACAAAGACGGAAATAAGACTTTTGATAAAATAATAATTAGTTTAACTATATAATGACAATTTATGACCGAGAAGTTTGTTAGCGAAAAATAATCTCTATAAATAGTTCCAAACGAAGATGCACAATTTACACAAATTATCGCTATCACAGATTTCTGATATAAGATTGAACAAATTCAAAATTTCTTTACTTTGCACAACATATATATATGTCTCTGTTTTGCTGAAATGTATACAGGTCACCGTGATCAGCCAGTAGAAGCTCAACTGGTATAGCATATCTTTTTAAAATCAAAAAACAATATTTCTCTTGCTTCTTTGTGAAATGGGCACTCGAAAAAGTTATGAATACAATCTTCAACAGCATGGCTACAGCTGCATGCGGATTTAGTTTAATATTAACACGGTGCAGATCTGCATTTAAAGAGCTTCGCATATTTCTCAAGCATGAATGATATTAAGTTTTCTAACACAGAAGCAGAAGGGTGGCTGTTTTATATTTCAGGAAGTCCATATATCAGGATTTAGACTTCCATTCAATTGTAGTAGATGAGAGGGATGCGAAGGGCAGTTTCGTTATGTAAAGAATATAACACATTGAGCTTTCTTGACTCTCTTCTGTCTACTATAGCAATTTCCGGCCTGTTTCGAAATATGTAGCTTCACGACTGACATACACGGGCAACCCAGTTACTATTCCTTTTGCTTCCAACTTGACATGTTCTAAATTATTAGAATCTTGTTGACTACAACTATCCCGAAACACATATGCATATTCCATAATTGGTATAATAAATATTTCAAGTTTATACGAGCAAGAAAACTTAGATTATTTCAATATAATGTATATTTAAATTTTTCAAGAACATTTAATCTTGTACTGTGCTTGCACAATTCATTATGTGTTCTATATGTGCCGGTATGCATTTTCCTGGTAATACATTCTGTACATATATTCCGGCTCGGATTTTCATATGTTAAAACAATACCGAGTGATGATATTAACTTTTTTTACACTGAATAATGTTAAGATGGGTATTCATATTCAATTCATTCACCAAAAGTGTATCACTATTAACGGCGGAGAATATTTTAGTGCATAGATAGGACATTTAGCGCCAAAAAACAGTCCATTTATCGAAAAAGAGAAACTATCAATGCCATTTTATTCATTTGTTGTATAATAATGAATTTTAATATAGTATCATGATAGCACAATAAAACCAAAAAATACAGCAATAAAAGTCTAAAAAGTTAAAGGGAAACTCCGCCAAAAAAATGTAAATATATCATGTTCATTTTGTATAAAACAGCACAAATTCATAAGTATTAACGTTTTATTCTCCTAGATAAAATATCACCATCAAATTCAAATTCAAAATATCAATTCTCTACATTCTCTAATTTTTTAAATAACTATGATCTGCCATTTTAGATTTTTAGCTAAAAACAAAACAAAAATATTGTAAGGGTTCCGCGGAACCCAGTGTCTCGCCTACTTTTGCTGTTGTCTATGTAATCTTTTGATTGTAAGAAGCCTCTGTCCAAGTTTGGTAAAAATCAAGGATGGTTTATGAATCTAATAAAGGTTGTAAAAACTTTAACTGCAGATTGTATGTAATGTTAACTGGAAGAAAACTAAGTCCATTTATAAGTAATATACGAAAAAACAGGAAATAAATTTTTACAAAATTTACTTCTAGATACTATCTTTTGATCATAAACAAGCTTTTGTCCAAGTTTGGTAGAAATCCAGGATAGTTAAAGAAAGTTATTAAAATTTCAAAAACTTTAACCTCAGAGTGAATATTTGTGGACGCCGCCGACGACGACGACGACGCCGACGACGGAATGTTGGATCGCTATGTCTCGCTTTTCCGACAAAAGTCGCAGGCTCGACAAAAATATAGGGGAATTAGTTTAGAGCGATTTCTTTTATGGATTCTCTTATAGTTTAAAGCCATAATTAAAATGCAGTTTTCCGTGTAAAATTGTTTCCAATAATCTAATTTGTCCATAACTTTTTTTATCTGGGACTATTCAATATACAACATGACTTTTTTTTTTAAATTTAATTTTTTTATTAAATTCCCTAACTTGACCATGGCTAAAGGAATTATTGCCAGAGGTACTGTGAGGTGACACTTCCGGGTATTCAAGCGATTTCCTGTCGGGCTTAAAAGTTTTATTACACGTAATGCTGGTTCACGTACCGCTTTACAGTAACTGCTGAGTTGTGTATGCGGCCGGTAATTTGGAACTTTATATTTAAAAATCAATTATCTGTTATAATATACATCATGTGTACATTTGTTTTGTATCTTGAGTCCGACAGGATATACTATAACTTACTAAACTCATACGTGTAGTCAATTTTACTACCACTTGTTTATGAACTACATTTCTGGTGTAATGAATGATATTTAATTCCAACCAAAGATATGAGGAAATAACAGTTAATGGAGATATTTTCTATCGGTCAAATTTGAAAAATGTAAGTTTGTACTACTTGTCAATAATTATTGACATTTTAAAACTATAAATATTTATTTCACAAAAATGTACGCACTTGTCGATCGTTACTTTATACAGATAGAAAGATACGGAACTAAAGATAGTCACAATCAATAATATGTATTTTGAAGATAAAACCTCCAGAACCGATCTGATTTAAATTCAGGGCCCGTATTTAAGTTAAGATTTGTTCCGAACAGACGGATTTTTCTACATGTTCTACGATAAATTAATACTACGATTGGGTATTGTTTTATGCATATCAGTCCAGATCTATATCTAACTTGCTTTGCTTCGTCAAAATTATGATTGTAGAAAATCACAGATTTAAATTAAATTAGAACGTTCTAGAACAGAAATTCGTCATCAAAATTGTTAGTTGTATTGTACATGTATAACTATAATGCGAATCTTGTGAAATAGCACGTGAAATTCCAACTAAGCGTGAATACTTTGGAAAAGCGACGGTTCTATTAATACCTATTGTCAATTTCAAGTTCTGTTTCGACATGCATTGTAATATATGTCACTGGACGTTAAAATTACATCATCAATTTCGTCTTCGCGTCAAATATTGCTGTTGATTTCTCTTTTTACATATACGTGTATACACTCCAAGTTATTCCTATGTTATCTCATTTAGATTTTTAATTCAAAGTGAATTTTAAAGATGAAAGTCCAATAGGCTGACATAGTTCGATAATGCTTCGAATTAAATATAAACTGAGAATATATATATATATATATATATATATATATATATATATATATAACTGCCATATTCCGAATCCCTGACATTCATTTGTGTTAAAGAAGAAAAGATAAGAATGATCGGTATCTGCGTGAATCTACGTCTCAGTCAAGCTTCATAAAGATATTACAAAATATTCAAGATTTAAAACTTTTCTTGATTTGATTTTGATTTTTGGTGTTTTAACGCCACTTTTAAGCACCGCTTTTGGGCTATTTCGTGGCGGCCAGTTTTTATTGGTGGTGGAAGCCGGGTGCCCGGAGAAAACAACCGACCTTCGATAGGAAAACTGACAATCCTAGTCAATTAAGATTGGAGTCGAGTGCACCCGCACGAGCGGGGTTCGAACTCACAACCTCAGTGTTGACTGGCTAGTGATTACAGTAGTAACTACTTAGACCACTCGGCCACCGAGGCCCCAAAACTTTTCTTGAATAAAAGATGTGGGCTATGATTGCCAATGAAATAAACTATGCAGCAGAGACCAAATAAGCCCAATTAATTTTGTGTATACTATAACAACTGATACCGTAATTCCGTTGACAGTAGAGCACGTCTGTCGTATCTGTTATAACAGGAAGGTGCATGGTAACCATACTACCTTACTAAGTTCAAAAGTACATAACAATCCTTTCTTTGTGCATTATACGCTCAGGAACACACACCTTACTATTTTGCATGGATTGTTAGCAAAGGCTACTTTTCAACTGTAGTCCTTAACCAAAGTGTTGTTGGTTTTTTTTTTCATCTGACAAGCTAAATTTTAGATTAAGTCATCATACAAGTACAGAGGCTAGGATTTAAAATCCGGGTAGTCTGGATGACTTCGTGCAATACCCCCGCTCCGTATACATTATTTTTTACATAAATCATTTAAATTTTAGATCCTTCAGTTTGCATATAAAAATCATATTTAAATCTTGTTTACAAATTTACATACCAGAGACGAATAGTAACTTATGGCTTAGTACAACATGCCTAAAATTTTATTTGATGTTACCGGTTGTAAATATGTAAAATGAAAGAATAACTATACCAATATAGACTTTTGTTAGCTCTGGACTTTTGAATTCAAGGAATGTATTACTGAACAAGAACAATTTAAATGTAGGACAAATTCGGCTTACAACACGAAATTTGTTCAAAAAATAGTACCAAGCATGTGACAAAATGACGGGTATTTTACAGAGGTATCGCAATTGCAGATGGATTGGTGGATAGTTGCCGTTTGTTGTTAAACGTTCAGTGGCAAGTATTTCATGCATATTAAGGACCAAACTAAGTTAGCCGACGACAAAAGCGAAGTGGTGACAAATTCAATGTTCAAAATTTATTTCCAAGTGTTATTTAGGAATTCAAATATATGTATCTATATTATAGAAAGTAAATTTAAATATTATTTAATGAACAAAATAAAAAAAAAAAAAACGCTAAAAGAAAATAAACCCGGTGAATGAAAGCTGAAATAAATGAAATGTAAAAAAAATTTATAACACAAACAACTTTAAACTTTCAAGGTTATGAAAATAATGCTGATATTTTTTCCTGGCCGGGTTTGGTTATAGTAAAAATCAAAAAAAGGATTCATTGGCCCTAAAAAAACACTTTACGAATAAAAACAAGCAAGTCTGCCCAAAAATGATTTATAGTGTGATCATAGTAAACTTAAACCAGAATGTGTGTAGATGTCTCTGCTTATAACAGTCACAAATCAGTTCTAAATATTAAAAATCAACGATGTACTATTTTATCAAAAGTGATCGAGATGCGCTAAGTGCGTAATTCAAATTCTCTGACACTTAATTTTTTTTCCAAAACACGTTATAGTTAGTATCAGAGACATATAATACATGTAGTATATGTCTCTGTAAATATGTATCCTTCTCAAAGTTTTAAAGTTTTTGTTTTTCTTAAACACTCTAAGACCGTATCTCGTGGGTACTGCTTAAATTATCTTTCAAAAAGCGAATTTAAATTTCCATCTTTAAAACTTGTATATCAGATAAGATTGGCCACATGACAAGAAATACTACAATAAACATTGGTCACGCACGACATACTCCGATGTAAGACACGTGCCGTTACAATGTCATAGCCAGTTTTACGCATCAGTGCACACAGGTTTGTCGAATAGGCCAGTTGATTGGAGGAAAGTTACCTAAAACCACGCCTACCTTAAACTAATACCCAATCAACCGCCTTTCACAGAAACATGATTCAAACATGGATAAGATTACAGAGATCTGGTTGCGTATTCCATATTTGAAAAAAAAGTTTAGATTCTTTATTCAAACTTAGAAGTATAGAATATGCCCGTAATGCAAGTTTCGCAATTTTACAATAAATTTTATACAACATTTTCACCTACCTAGTGAGGCAAAAAATTAAATAAATAAAATTTGCAAATTAAATAAAATTTGCAAATTAAAACTCTTTCGAATTGGTCTCTATTCGTACAAAGAAATCACCAGCAATCAAATAGTTATTTTACCTGTATGCAATCGCAAAAATAAATCATTTAGTCTATGATCTAGATACAAAAGACGACTATGCTCCTTACATTTAAAACAGTCTACTCCAAATGTCATAGTGTATGCCTGGGAACAGTATATCTAATATATATGTTCCTGGTGTATGCAGAGCTTGGCAGATACCCCATTACTGTGTCTGTAAAGTTGTAAATGATAAATTTCGAGAGAAGACTTCTTAATGGAAAAGAAAGTAAAATTCGTGTTGTATTATACAAACTTGTGTTTTTTATTATAATGAAAACGGAATAGAAACTAAGTGGATATCATATATAAAAAAATGTTTTTGATATTTGCGGTATGATTATGTTCAATATATGGAATACACACTTTGCTGATAAATGGGTGTCAAAATGTATTAAGCAAAAACTAAAAGACCAGTTTCAACAAGAATGCTTTGCTTTTGTTGCAGAATCGCATAAAACTTTATGTTATCGTTTTTTTAAAGAATTTACAATTTGAAAATACTTTTCATTTTACCTTACAAATTTATTTATACATTATGCAAATATAGATGTGATAGTCACCACTTGCCGATTGAGTCTGGAAGGTTGCAGGGTTTACCGAGAGAAGACAGAATTTGCCGTCTGTGTCACTCAAACTACTTTTGGTGACGAGTACCATTACATTTTGAATTGTGGAACATTTAAACTAGAAAGAAAGATATGTTTACCGAACTATTGTTGGTCAAACCCTAATATCTATAAATTTGATCAACTGTTTAACTCATCAAATATTGTAATATTAGAAAAACTATTTAAATTTATTAAAGTTATAAATGTGAAAGTCAGTCCTCTAAGTTAATTTAATTGTATCGTTCACACATGCATGTAATAATTGTACCTTATAGTAAGTTATGTTTATGTATGTTCTCAATAACTAGTAATTGTAGTTTTATGAGAAATAAAGTATTCGTATTCCTTTAAACTATAAATTACAGCATACGGGTAAAATACAAGTGTATATAATACCATCAAGTATTTAATCCTCATCCGTCTTTGTAAATGCAAAATTCTGAATTCTCTTTGATATTTACCTGAGAGATCACAAAAAACAAATCTAACAAGACTTTCAAAGGCGTTTGAGAAAATGAAACAAATAAAAGATTTTTTGTAAACAAGTAACACATTGAAGTTGGAAATTTGACCGAATGAATGACATAAACTTTAAAAAAATCAGTGCACATCTGTCTAGTGGAGAAAACACGCAAATCGAGTTACGTAGATGAAAAGAATAAATATATTGATAATAATTATGATTTCAATGTCATAAATTCAAGGATTATAATTGGAAAACGATATAAAACACGATTCGTGATTTCCCATGTATACAGATTAAAACAACGGATTTATATTTTTTATATTTAAATTAAATTCTGAAATACACAGGCATGGCTCTGATCCTTGGCAGTTCAGCGAACAATATTACATGAAATGCACGATGCTATTGATCGAAAAGGTGAGAGATTCAAATTGAAAAAAATAAGCCGCTGGACGTTAGAGTTTCTATCAATAATTTAATGATAATAAAAGACTTTTGAATGTAAAAGTATGACAGAAATACCTTAAATGTATTGTAATTACATATTTTTATTTTATCAAATGAATTTTTGTTAAACTGCTCCAAACATGATTATAAGTAACCATCAGTCCATTGCGATATTTCATAGCTCTTTACAAATTCCGAAAAAATAAAAGAAAAATAAATAAATAAATGTTCCCATGGGAAAATATATCTTCCCATGGGAAGAATTATTGTTCCCATGGGAAGAATAAATGTTCCCAAGGAAAAAGGTGTTCCCATGGGAAGAAAAATAGTTCCTTGGGAACAAAAATTCCCTTGGGAAATTTAGAATTTCCATGGGAAGAAACTATCTACTAATGTTCCATGGGAAATTCTAGTTCCGATGGGAACTTTAAAATTCCATGGGAAAAGTACTTTTCCGATGGGAACATTAAATTTTCCCATGGGAACTTCTAATATTCCCATGGGAATTTTAAAATTTCCCATGGGAAATGTACTTTTAATCAGCTGTGGTGACAACAGTGACAACAGTGACATGTTGGGACATATGGGAAATTTAATTTTTAATTATCTATCACTTGGCCAAAAATATTTTTGTTATCTTTTAAAACAACAAAGTCAGATTTGCCAATTCTGGAATGGCAAATTTGTCCCCACAGTGTTTTTATTGCTGTCATATTTGTTTTTCCTAAATTGTATTATAGATTTGTAGGCCATTAGTTTTCTCATTTACAAAATGTAGGTTGTTTTACATTTTTCATGTCAGGAATTTTATAGTTGACTATACATTTGATATGAGTTTCTCATTGTTGAAGGCCAAACAGTGACCTATAACTGCTTATATTTTTGTCATTTGAACTCTTGTGTATAGTTCTATTATAGTCTCATTGGTAATCATACCACATCTCTTTAGGTGGCATGCCACATCTCTTTATTTTTATTTAAGTTTATTAGAACATAAATCATGGCATTGGTTTTCTCTTTTGAATATATTCAGAATTTATCATGCTGGGCCTTTCATTCTCACTATACCCAATGGGTTCTGCTCATTTGTTGATTATAGTTCAGTGGCCTATAGTGGATAACATCCTCGTCCTTTGGTCTCGGGTGTATAAATGCATATTTATCTTGGAAATAATATAGTTTGTGTCTGTTTGAAAATTAATTTAAAAATAAATTTGCCCCCAAAAAATATTTTTATACCAATAATACAGGTACAAAATTTATCATATATTTAATGAATACGAATTAATGACCATGCAATTTGAAATTAGAATATGTAATAATCAGGGAGTCAACATTGTATTTGTAATATTCAGAAATTAAAATGTACATACTATAGGTAATAAACAGATATCAACAAAACACAACATTGTATTTGTAATAATCAGAAATTAAAATGTACATACTATAGGTAATAAACAGATATCAACAAAACACAACATTGTATTTGTAATATTCAGAAATTAAAATGTACATACTATAGGTAATAAACAGATATCAACAAAACACAACATTGTATTTGTAATAATCAGAAATTAAAATGTACATACTATAGGTAATAAACAGATATCAACAAAACAGTTAATTGCCTGCAGGGGTGAATTTCTAACTGTCACGGGTATTGCAGATGATTTTCAAAAATGTGTAACTGCCCCCTTGTTTTTAACATGTTCAAGTGATTGTTTTAGATATTCCAAAAGGAAGAAATATGAAGCAACATGATATAATTTTATTCTGGTATTTTATAAAAGGAATGTAGTTTTATAAAGATTATAAGGGTATTTATTTATACATTTAAACATTGGTAATAATTGCAAAGCATTAATTAATACAACTGTAATGAGTAAGAAGATCATACACAAATGTAAAAAGAAACTCAGGGTTTACTGCTGAATTTTACAAGGAAATGATAGCTATTTTAGTTGACTGACTTGAGGCAAAGTTTTCCTATAACCAGAAGCAGATTATGTCAAAGAGACAACAACCCGACCAAAGAGCAGACAACAGCCGAAGGCCACCAATGGGTCTTCAACGCAGCGAGAAAATCCCGCACCCGGAGGTGGTCCTCAGCTGGCCCCTAAATAAAATTGTGTACTAATTCAGTGAAAATGGACGTCACACTAAACTCCAAAACATATAAATGAACTAAAATTAAAAAACATACAAGACTAACAAAGGCCAGAGGCTCCTGACTTGGGACAGGCGCAAAAATGCGGCGGGGTTAAACATGTTTTGTGAGATCTCAACTCTCCCCGTATACCTCTAGCCAATGTAAAATAAAGAAACACATAGCAATACGCACTACCTAGTTTGGGGGGGCCTTAAGCCATCCCTCTCTTTTTTGAAATCTGGATACGCATCTGATTACATGTATGAGGACTGAGATATGACACAGTGTGGTATAGAAGTCTAAGATAAGGACTATGACAATTAATTTACTATTTATAAAGATATAGATATATATATATATATAAGGACAATTTTATTTATTCTAGCACTTGACAAAGTCCAAGGCAGAAGAACAAGGAATTTTCTTTAAGTAATTTATTTACTATATAACATCAGACAAAAGGTCAATTTTAAGATGTAAAAAATTGTAATTTAAAATGGAAATCACCTGATAGAAGATGGTCTTGATGTAGTTTACAGAAAAGAGAATGGGCAAAATGCACAGAATAAAGTGCAAAAAAAAAAAAAAAAAAAAAAATAAGTGAAAAATGGGGTGCTGAAATTTAAAAAAAAAATTGAATAAAGTGAAATGATCTAAAAAATTAAAGAATAAAGAAATGACGGAACCTTATCCAGACCCTCGCCAGATTAATCAATAAAAAAAGAGTTGGTGTAAGCCTCAATTAGAGAGTAACCTTAGAGTAATAGTACACACTTCAGAAATCATAAATTTAGAAAGAAAGGCACAATCTTTTAAGGCAATTTTAAAAAGTAGGAGGTTTTGATTACAGGAAGGGTCTGAATTTTTATGTTTTCCTCGTCCAAATTATATGAAACTCATACACAATGCTGAGAACAAACACTCACAGACAGAATTCAAATTTGGGTAGGGAGTCATTTATTGTTCAAGCGTTATGCCCCTTTTTGACTTGGAAAATTGCAAAGGTTTACGAGCAGGTGCATCCATGTCCTCAGAAACATTCTTCTTTTATTTGGGTTAATATGTGCATTACGAAACACTTTCTTCTCCTCGGTAGTGCTTAAACAAACTAAAGCTAAACATTTATGTTTTGTTCTTGTTGCGACATGTATTAAGCAAATTATGAATGCAAGTTTTCTCAATATATTTGCGCACACAATAAACTAAAGTTATATATATATATTTTTTTTGTAGAATTCTTATTGGTGTGACTTTGAATCCCAGCTAGAAAATGAAGCGTGTATGATAAAGATGCACTTTTGACGCATAGGAAATATAGATGCCCATTACTTGGTAGTTGCCAGTGCATATATGAAAAATGCCTACAGCATTCTACAGTACTATGAAATGATGTTGGGATTAATCTGGACAAGAAGCAAATTGTGCATTGAATAAATTGCAAACTTGTAATTTGTTAGAAAGATCACACAAGTTGTAGACTGTGAATAACTTGGATAATCATGATTATCATGAACATTATTCTTTTGAAATAACTACATGTATAGCAATTTCGAATAATAAGAATTCAAAGTATCAGTGAATATTTGTAGTGCATCATATCTGAATTTGATTAGTGCATTGGATAAATATTATTTTAAAAATCAATTTGGAATAATAGGAATTCATAGATTCAGTGATATTGAATATTAATTATATCAAAGTGCATCATCACATTGGAATATATATATATATATATATATATATATATATATATATATATATACTCCGTGTATTGTGTTGGTTGACCTTGTTTAATTCCTACGAGAAGGACACCTCCCGAAACGAAAGCTGATTTTTTATCAGCTATAGTTAGAGGAGGGGATAAGGCGTCCGCGCAATGCTAGGCGGTGTTGTCGTAGAAGTGAGAAGTGAAAAGTACAAGTTCCAACCCCGCTCGAGGAGGAAGTAAAGAATCAGATCTACTCTAACATTGTAAGGCTGATTTTCTAGGCACTTTTAAGTATTTACTGTCAAATGACTGCTTACCGTGATACTAATTGTAATGCCTTTTTTGTTATTTAATGTTATTCAGGGTTATATCTGGTCTATATACCAGCTTTGATAATTGTTTGGTACTAATATAAATTTCCACTTCGTACTATGAACATCAAAATTATTTATTTTGTAAAAATATTTCCTTTCTCTATTGTAACTGTACACGTATACCTAACAACAAAATTATTTTCATTTACCTGTGTTTAAAGTTATTGCAAATGGCTGATATTTTTGTTCTAGCATATTGTTTTTCTTAAATTGTTTAACATTTCATACCGATATAACATGTTACTTTTATTATTCTTCCCTTAGTTTATTATTTTGTATTTACATTGTATCATAGGTCAAATTTATTTGTTCAGTGTATGTTCAATGGTGTTAATATGTCCTTTGATTGAGTTAAGCTATTTCAGTTGATATTTTATAGTGTGTCTTTCTATGTTGTGATGTTACACTATTGTTTCAGAAAAAGGGTGAAGGTTTGGTACCATTAAAACGTTTAAACCCGCTGCATTTGTTGGCACCTGTCCTAAGTCAGGAATTTGATGTTTAGTAGTTGTCGTTTGTTGATGTGGTTCATAAGTGTTTCTCGTTTCTCGTTTTTTATATAGATTAGACCGTTGGTTTTCCCGTTTGAATGGTTTTACACTAGTAATTTTTGGGGCCCTTTATAGCTTACTGTTCGGTGTGAGCCAAGGCTCCGTGTTGAAGACCGTACTTTGACCTATAATGGTTTACTTTTATAAATTTTGACTTGGATGGAGAGTTGTCTCATTGGCACTCATACCACATCTTCTTATATCTATTAAGGTCTAAATGCATGCATGTATTTATCATATGGATTACAAGTGTACTGTTTATAGCCAAACTGGCATTTTGTACTGGTCAAGCATATTAAACAATACTTCAAAGTATCAATTTGTTTATATCACCATTGATCACAACTGCTTTTTGCTAACAAAAGTCAGACAAATATAAACATTCAAATACATGTAATTATATTTTAGTCTTTTAGTTTTAGTGAAGTAATTTAAGATAAGGAGATATGGTATAATTGCCAGTGAGACAACTATCACCAAAGACCAAATGAAGTAGATGTTACATGTAGCAACTAAAGGTCTCTGTACAGCCTTCAAGGATGAGCAAAACCGATACTGCATAGCTAGCTATAAAAGGCCAGACATAACAAAACGTAAAACAATGCAAAACAGAAACCCAACAACCTGGTTTATGTACAAAACAAACGAATAACAAATAGTATATATATTACAACAACCACTTACAAGTTGCCTGCTTGTTTTAAGTATGAGTGATTGTTTGTTAGATTCTTATTCTAAACGTAAAAATTGGTATTTGCTGATCCTCACTATACATGGGAAAGCACATAGCATTTAGGAAAAGAGCTGAATGTCCCTCGGCAGACTTATGTATGTAGTATGCTTAAAATCTGGTTAAAAGCTAATGGCCTACTACAAACATGACAAAGCAGGTTTCATACATATTAACATGTTGTCTTTAATATGCATAGTGATTGCTTTTTGATGTTTAACCACCTTCATTCATTGAATCAGAAAGTTGATCTTGTGATTTGCTTATATTTATCTGCAAAATATGTTCAACAGCATTTGCCACAACTGGAAATTTTTATTCTAATAAAAATGCTGAATCACTGAGAAAGAATTTTACATTCCTGCAAGATTTATTCTACTTCCCTGTTTCAAAATTGTTTACCAAATTTTTGTTATACATTTTCTAATAGACTCATCAGCTGAAATCTACTTACCTGCATTACATACCTGCAATATTCACTTCAAGATTGGTTTTCACACGTAAGCAGTTCTTTTATATACAATTTATTTGATTTCAGTTGAAACGTGATCAACAATTTCTATAGTTTTAAGAAAACCCGCCCACCTGTACCTTAATAGTGTGTTATATTATGATCTACTAGTTTAGGGTTAATGTTTTAGAATTTCTACCGTGATAATTCTTAGAATTGTTTACTGAATTGAACTATTGTGTTGTGTGATACCATACCATCAGCCTAATACATTTTTTTATGATACATGTATTTTCATGATTTCGAAAGTAATTTTGGAGTAATCATATTACCACATCGTAAATACCAATCTTTACATCTTGTTCTGTCATGTCTGTGTAACCAATTAGAAAACTTATAATACGAAGCTAATATAATTTCTGTATTCTTTAAAATTTTAAAGCATTCTTCTTTATCTTTGAAAATAGTGTTTATTCTGTTAAAATTCTTCTGAAAATGATTATTTTCTAGTTAACATGTTAAATTTCATTTAATTAGCTATGAAAGTTGATTTCTTTATTCTTCTGTAACCAGCATTGTTTTAACTAGTTCTTTTATTGTCCACTGTTATGCTTTGTTTTTCGGCTATTATTCTCGATTCATTAAACCCCATCCAGACCCTCAGTATTGTGGTTTCATATATTTTCGTTTGTACATAATTTGTGGAAAGCCCCCCCGATTAACACATTTTTTTCTGGTTAAATAATCACAATAAACATAAATGTGCTGTAACACCTCCGGACACGTGCCAAACTGTCCCTTTCAAATTTGAATTTACAACTTTACAAGACACGCAATTAAAGTATATTTGAATTTTGTAAACCTACCCAATAGCTACATTTATGTCACATATGAACGACGCATTTAAAAATGTTTTAGTCCTTTAGTGCTTTTTGGGCCTCGGTAGTGAAAGGATGTATCCTAAACCACCCTTCCAGTCTTAGTAAGTCGTAGAAGTTTAAGTAGTCTGGCATTCTGGTCAAACCTCCTCTTCGCGAGTACAAATAAAATCAACCTGTCGACGGATTTATGGGAGAAATTAAAAGTTTCAAAAACATGGTTAAATTATTCGTTACCTGTTTACAGAATGTATAATATATCGGTATAAGCTAGTCGAGCATTTCTGTAGGTTATACGTCAATATGTAGTATTTAACAAAAGACCAGAGTCTATAGAATATAACGAGCTCTAAATCACCTAGCTAAAGTCTATAAAATTATGAATAAGTTAAACAGAAACCATCTGGAGATCTTATCTCCTTGTCTGAGAAGTTGGTAAGTTTCTTTCTTTGCAACAGGTTTACTTGTATCAAAATAACCGACAAGAGTTATTGTGTCGGACATATATAGTTGTATCTGTTAATGCAGGGTATATATATAAAAAAAGGAGATGTGCATGGTATGATTGCTAATGAGAAAACTACCCACCTTAGGTCTAATGAAGTGGATGTAAGCAATTATAGGCAACACTGCGGCCTTCTAAAATGAGAAAAACCGTACCGTATAATCTTCCTTAAAAGGGCCCGACATGAAAAATATGAAACAATTCAATTGAGAAATCTAAGGCCACACCAATTTGATTAATAGTTCTTCGGACAAAAACTCCGAAAAATATGGGCCGAGCGAGCGATATTTTTTTGTTTTTATATATTTCTTGAAAATGAGTTGTTTTGAGGCGAGTGCTCTACTGGTGAAGCGAGCGGAATACTTTTTTTTAATTGTGTGATTTAGAAGTTGTACAACTTATGTGGACTATTTCATAGAAAAACAAGGAGCAACAGATGCTCCAATGCATATAACTTGATTTAGTGGTGCCTGCACCATATCAGACTTTCTTGTCTCACTGTGGTTTAGTTAATTTTTGGTTATTTTCTTCAAGTAAGCTATGTCTATGTGAATTTTCATTCAAGTCCATATATATATATAGAGGAAGTATAGCAGATGCAGTCTTATAAGAGGAAGTATGTTAGTTAGGTAAATGACACATGTTGAATATAAAAATTAAAATATGTGTATGTATCCAAACAAATTACCCTGATTCAATAGTTTTCATTATATGGTATTAATGATTTTTATTGTGTAGTGTTTCTCTTGTTCCGCTGTTTTCCTCTTATGGTTGATGTGTTCCCTCGGTTTTAGTTTGTTTTCTGGATTATATTTTACTTAATCGAATTATGACTATTGAGCAGAGGTATACTACTGATGCCTTCATTTATTGGCTGATTTACAACCCGTTGGAACTGTGTATATATATAAGAAGATGCGGTATGAGTGCCAATGAGACAACTCTCCATTCAAGTCACAATTTGTAAAAGTAAACCATTGTAGGTCAAAGTACAGTCTTCAACACGGAGCCTTCGCTCACACCGAACCGCAAGCTATAAAGGTCCCCACAAATGACTAGTATAAAACCATTCAAACTGGAAAACCAACGGTCTAATCTATTTAAAAAACGAGAAACGAGAAACACTTATGAACCACATCAACAAACGACAACTACTGAACATCAGATTCCTGACTTAGGACAGGTGCAAACAAATGCAGCGGGTTTAAACGTTTTACTAGGTACCAACTTCACCCTTATCTGAAACAATAGTGTAACATCAAAACATAGAAAGACACCCTATAAAATATCAATTAAAATGGCTTAACTCAATCAAAAGACATATTAACACAAGTGAACATACACTGAACGAATAAATTTGATCTATGATACAATTTAAATACAAAATCAATAGAATAAGGGGTGAATAGATAAAGGCAACCGTAGTATACCGCTGTGAGATGTTACACAATTTCAAAAAAACAACAACAACCTTGAACAAAAAGCCGCGTTACACTATAATATACTAGTACTCGGGTAAATTAAAATAATTTTGTTGTAAGGTATACAATTTAAATGGAGAACGGAAATATTTTTTACAAAATAGATAATTTTGTTGTTCATAGTACGAAGAAGTGAAAATTTATAGTCATACCAAACACTTATCAAAGCTGGTATATAGACGAGATATAACCCTGAATAAGTAAACATTAAAAAACAAAAAAAGCATTACAAATAGTATCCACAGGTCAAATTAACAAGAAAGTACGATTTGAGAGTACTCGCAGTTACTGACAGCTACATGTAGTTAAAAGCCAAAACACTTAATAATAAAAAATCATGCATCAGAGACTAAAATCAACTAAAACACATCCAAGGGATTTAGTGTTTTAAAGTCATGGACAGTCAAAGAAGACATGACTTGTGCAATGCCAAAAATAAATGTATCGACAGGCAGTAGGATAGTTAGGAGTTAACCTCTTTATAGCAAGAAATGAACGTGGATGTGTCTTTATACATCCCGTTTGAAAAGAATATATCTATAGTTATGTTTTAATTTGCTGATGACAAAATCGATATTTGTGCCAATGTAAACTATATTCAAAGATCTAATTACAACATTGGTAAGATAACCTTAACTAATAAGTTTGTTTAAAGGTTCGATTAGTTTACACGGATCACATAGTGATTTCCGCGCTTTTAGTATAATATAACCGTAAAATGTAGGATGTGAAATACCGTTTTTAATAAGTTGTCTACAGGTACAGCCAAATTTACTAATCAAATCTGTGTATCTATGAAAGAATTTAGTAAAAGTAATTTATGGTAACGAAATCCCTGACTTAATAATTGACCAGTGATGCATTGATTATGTTCGTTAAAATCTATGACATCATATTCCCTTAAAATACCTGTCATCCCATTCACATGTTTTTTTCTTACTGAGCAAAATACTCTTTCGCCTTCCTCCTAAAAGTGTATTGCATTTAAAACTCTTTAGCTTGAATAGAAGTGGTTAAACTAATTGCACACCCTTAATTATTATGAGCATGCCCCCCCCCTTTCCCGCACCGCCCCCGAAAAAAAGAAGAGTTCTGCTTGCTTGCCAAAAGACTAACAAGGGGATATAGAGTTTCATCAACATCAAATACCTCTGTCATTTTTTAAAAAGCTCATGGGAATTTACAATTCATTTCATCCAAAAGATAGATAGGTCTATGCCTGTAGTAGTGTTGAAACAAGGATCGGGGGTGACGGTGGTTGTAACAAATAATGATGTGTTTGTTGTCATCAAAAAAAAGATTTGGATTTTTTGCAGCCTAGAACTGGTCTTTAAAGGTAAAACCAGAAGCTTTTCGAATAACATTGTGTTCAATAACTACTTGTCCACGGCAATGAGCTGACACAACTGCATGTTGGCATCCGGATTTTGACCTTTTATATACAAATCGGTCTATCACACGTGCGTTTAAAACGATTGGAGCATTATTTGCAACAAAAAAGCGTCTATGTGGGAAAAAAAAAATTCAAGGAGAAACTAATTTTGGAGCGGCATGCGGACAAAAAATGGTGGAAGCGATAACTTTCTATTTTTATAAAAAAAAAGTCAATTTCTCCAAAACGGGAAAATCCAAAGAACTATTAATCAAATTGGTGTAGCCTAACGGCCTAATTTATAACAAAATAAATATAACAGACATGAATCAGCGACAACCACTTAGTTACAGGCACATATATAATGTGGCGGGGTAAAACATGTTTGATGGCGCCAAAAGTCCCACCCAACTGAGACAGTGGTGTAACAATACAATATAAGAACAAACTATGAAACTCAGTTGAAAAGGCTTAATAGGATGTTTCCCTCGGTTTTAGTTTGTAACCCGGATTTGTTTTCTCTCAATAGATTTGTGACTTTTGGACACCGGTATACTACTATTGCATTTATTTAACTCATCAGATCGATACAAAGCAATTAACCAACAAAAACACAGACCAGACGTCGCAGGTTATTTATACATCCCTCAGTAGTAGTGTAATACACTTTCTGGAACAGGAGCAAATATATCTGGAACAGGAGCAAATAGGAGGAAATAGGAGGAGGTCAACCAAAGTTCAAATAAGTCCCATTCCAACAATTGTCAGAATGATGTCATCAAGAATGTTGTAACCTTAACCATAGGAATGTGTGGAATGTGTGTATTTTGATTTTACGAATATACAGTAAACATTGATATACCTTATTCAGTATTGAAACTAATATGTTGTTTCGACAGCTAGTAAATGGCTTGGAAAAAGAAAAGATGATTAAAACAGATTAACATTTATTCACAGCTAACATCCGTGTTTCAAGTGTCTAAATTATTTTTAAGCAAACATTATGTTCTCAATAAACTATATATATATAAACATATAAAAGACATAACCTGAGCATCTATCCATTATTGTTGTAAAACAATATATGAAATATATATATATATATATATAACCTGATAGAGTGTTTAAAATGTGTTACCTGAGATCTTGTTTTTGATTAATGAAATATATGTAATAGTTATACACCGAGGGATAGGTGTGTCTGGAGAAGAAACCCCGTCGGCCGGAGGCCGGAGGGGTTTATTATTCAGACATGCCGTATCCCGAGGTGTATAACTAACTTACACCTCATTCTAAACCCTATATTTGTTAATATTTATTATTTAATGAAAAAAAAAAAAAAAACACCCGATAGCATATTTATTGACAATGTCAATCCATGATTTATAAGAATTTTTTTTTATTTCATGAAACCCCACTAGTAACCTTTCTTAGGGTATCTTTGTTCAAACTTTGACAAGTGAGTATATTTTACAAATGTCAAAGTTGTTTTGCATATTCCCGTTAAATCCATATGCTAAAATGGATCAGCGGGTCAAGGTTGACCGTTTCGTGTATTCTTATTACAAACAAAAAATACATCATGCTCCTTGTATGCAGTTGTCAATATGGACGGGTATAAGACGGACGACATTTTGTGGCAAGCGTTGGATTTGGCAGAAGAGACTTAAGATAAAGGCAATATTATAACCCAAAATACTTACCTGTATCAGTGTAATAAAGGTAATCATAGCTGTATTTTATATCTTACGGTTTTATACCCCGCTCTTCTCGAGAATAAACAAACATTCATATTCGGACATACTAAGGGATAGGTGTGACCCGACTACCAGACACGCTCAACATACAAAGATACAGATTTAATATTTAGGAACTCCCTTTTTGGGGGCAAACAGGGGCTGATCCAGCTGGGGGTTCCCAACTCAAGAGAAAAAGGGGGAGTCCAACCATTCAAATGCATTGATCTTTTAAATAAAAGTCGGGTCCAAACCGCGGAGCCCCCACCCCCAGATCGGTCGGCCACTGTGTAACCGGGGTGGGGGTTCCGGAGTTAGAATCCCCTTTTTTTTAAAGACCAATGCTTTAGAATAGAGACATATGACTGGGATAAAAAAAATTACCTTCAAGCAAAGGAGTATTTAAAGGATTATTTTTGTATTCAAAATAGATGCTTAATTTTTTTTTTCGCTATTGGAATTTCCTAAAATGTGTGTGTTTTTTTTTTTTTTTTAATATCTTGAAACAATTGGTAGTGAACACTATTAGTATTTTCTTATGTTCATGCTATTTAAAAAAATAATCAATTTCTATTGTTACGAATAACAATGGACTTTGTTTGCGGGATGTAGAAGCAGAAACCCCGCTCGTCACACCCTGTGGTCAAAATCCTATGTTATTCATAACAATAGACCTATTCAATTTACAATTTTGTTTCAGAAATAGAACCTATGAAGTATAACGATAGAACTGGGGTGTAAGACTTGAGAAAATATACCAACTTCACCTGCATATGGGATATACATTTCCCAACTTATTCGATATTCAAGATCTTGCAGCTCCTACTCAGACTTTGTAAAACGTCACCAGTGTCTGAGCAGAAAGTTGATGAATCAGGGGTATGTCAAAGAACGTCTTGTCCTTTTTCTAAAAAAAGTTCATCGGAAGGTACCAAGAACTTGTTGATAAATATTCCGTATCAACTTCACAAATAATACACGAAGGTCTTGAAGTATAGATTTTGCGTACTGACGTTGTTTATCATCTTAATAACGTGTTATAGTATTCTTTTATTTGTCTTTATTAATATTACTTTTAGTGTTAAGTCTGTTTTTTGAGATATCCATTTGACGTGACTCTGTGCTTATGTATCCCGTTATACTTTGAACGACAAAATTATTTAATTTATTAATATTACTTTTACTGTTAAGTTTATGTTTTTTTGTGATATACATTTGACGTGACTCTGTACTTATGTATCCCGTCATAATTAGAACCACACAATTATTTTATTTATTAACATTACTTTTACTGTTAAGTCGGTTTTTTGTGATATTCATTTTACGTGACTCTGTATTTATGTATCTCTTCATACTTTGAACGACAAAATTATTTTATGTCTACCTGTGCGAATTTCAAACGCGCGATTTTACGCTAGTACTTAAAACCTTCCATCCTTTATGGGTGGATTTTACATCGATAAATAGAATCGTATAATATAAGCAAAATGAGGATGTTAAATTTGATGTATGCCTTTTTGTGCTTCTTCGTTACATTTGTTTGTTTTTATAGTGATTAAGATAATAACACAATGTTGACTGCTGTACCCCTATTTTTGACATTTTTACCTATTGTGTCTGTTTGTTTTGTTTACGCATCGTTGTCAAAATAATGGAATTTGATGCGACTGTCATATAAGTAAGAGGTTTAGCTAGCCATAAAACCAGGTTCAATCCACCCTTTTCTACATAAGAAAATGCCTGTACCAAGTCAGGAGTATGACAGTTGTTATCCATTCGTTTGATGTGTTTGAAACTTTTGATTTTGCCATTTGATTGGGGACTTTCCTTTTTGAATTTTCCTCGGAGTTCAGTATTTTTGTGATTTTACTTTTTATGCATTGTATTGTTGTAATGCATCAATATATAAAAACATATAACCTGATATATCATTCAAAAAATATGTTACCTGAGATAGTTGATAGATAGATTGAAAGAAATACATCAGTCAAGGACAATTATGTGAATGCTATTATGAAATAATGACTTGAGGAAAATTATGCAATGAATACTACAATGTATTTACACTATATTTTGGCACTTTGATATGATATGATGTAAAATAGACTATAAAAACAACCTCAACAATATACATACATATGATCAAATCTTTAACACCATGTAAAAAATGATCAACAAATAGGAAAATCACCATGTGACCTGAGAGAAAATATATTGAGTTCACTTAAATGAATATATATTAAACTTTGAATTGATATAAAGTATAAAATAAGTTGCCTCCATTTTTTTTTTCTTGCAAAAGTTTCTTTTCAAAGTTTAATATATATTCATTTAAGTGAGCTCAATATATTTTCTTTCAGGTCACATAGTTATTTTCAATGATGCTCAGGTTATGTCTTTTAATATATATATATATATATTTAAGTGCCTATAAATAGCAGCACATGACATACAAATCTATGGGATTCTTCAGCACGTGTAAGTTCTTTAGATGACAAATTTACAACAATGCTTTCAGTTTTTTGTTTGCTAGAGAACAACAACTTCTCTTTCGATGAAAAACATTATCTCCAGATAGACGGTAGTAGTATGGGCACAAAAATGACCCCGTCATATGCCAACATATTTATGGGCCAACTTGAAAAACGCCTCTTGGCTAGTGCTCCATACCAGCCCTTATCATGGTTCCGATTCATTGACGATATTGATTTCAAATGGACAGATTCACAAGAACATCTTAATGAATTTCTAGGACACTGTAACTCTTTCTACCATTCAATAAAATTTACATATGAATCATCTAGGGAGAAAATAAACTTCCTCGACACTACGAGTTACATCAAGAACGGAACCATTATAACGGACCTTCATACCAAACAAACGGACAAACATCAATTCCTTTCTCCTAAAAGTTGCCATCCTAAACACTGCTCCCGTGGCATCCCATTCAGCCAGGCATTGCGAATCAAGAGAATATGCTCTACTGAAAATACGCAAAATGCTAGACTTGGACAACTACGTAAACTTCTAGTTGTTCGAGGATACAATAACAACATCATTGATAGCGCTTTCGAAAGAACAAACAAAACTAGTCGCCAAGAACTTCTAGAGTACAAAGATAAGAATAAAGTAGAACACCCCTTGTACTCACTTACCATCCTGATTTTAAAAATGTGTCTTCCATTGTTCAGAAGCATTGGAAAATTATAGAAAATGATTCAAATCTTAAAAAAGTATTTTCCTCACCACCAGTCATGGCCTTCAGAAGACCTAAAAACATCCGTGACAAATAAGTGACATCTGTATTAGCAAAGCAGCCTACTCCATCTCCCGGTTGCTACAAACAATGTGGTCGAAGGAACTGCTTGTGTTGTAAAGCTGCCAATACAAGCAGTTCTTTCATTAACTCCGTTACTAAACAAAATTATACCATCTACTCAAATTCCAACTGTAAAACGGAGTACTCAATTTATATATTAACATGTGACACTTGTGGCATTCAGTATGTGGGAGAAACAATGGACAAATTTAATATTCGTCTCAATAACCATCGTTCATGGTAGAAAACCAACAAAAACTGTCCTCTCACAAGACATCTTTGTTCAACGAAACATTCTTTTGATAATGTTACTTTCCAAATCATAGAAGTCCACACCGAGTGGGACACCACGGCGAGAAGGAAAAGAGAAAATTTTTAGATCCACCAACTCCACACTTTAGAACCTGATGGTCTTAACGAAAAAGATGTAAAAAGATACAGGAAAGATAAAGAATAATTTAGTACACAGCATCGTCCTTTTTATCCTGTAATATTGGCCAATGAACGTTGCTAACTTCAACTACCAATTTTGTAAAAATCTTGAACTTCATCCAAACTATGTATCATTATTTTCAAGGCAGCTAAATTCAAGTGCAACATATACATTGAGCTGCAAAAGTTTCTTATCATCTACATCCGATTTCATCTAGATAGATGCACGCATGATAAAGCTAGTTAGTCTAGCGAAATATTGCGTCTATTTTCATCATTTTGTAAATATTTTAAACATTCTTATTTTTACATACTAAATAGTGTGTTAAAATTACATTGTTAGGTAATCTATATATACATATATATATATATATATAAACAAGTCTAATTTGAAAACAACGTTCAAACCTATGATTGCGTTGGATAAAATCGCAATTTTTATACGTGTGCATGTAAAACAAATTCCTTGGTAGAGGGGTCTAAATACAGCACAAACAACATTTTCCAAAAGACCAAAAGTGAAAAGTATATTTTATATATATAGATATACAATGTAATTTAACACACTATTTAGTATGTAAATATTAGAATGTTTAAAATATTTACAAAACGATAAAATAAACGCAATATTTCGCTAGACAAACTAGCTTTATCAAGCGTGCATCTATCAAGGTGAAATCGGATGTAGATGATAAGAAACTTTTGCAGCTCAATGTACATGTTGCACATGAATTTAGCTGCCTTGTAAATAATACATAATTTGGTGCACGCTTGATAAAGCTAGTTTGTCTAGCGAAATATTGCGTTTATTCTTATCGTTTTGTAAATATTTTAAACATTCTAATATTTACATATAAATAGTGTGTTAAAATTACATTGTTAGGCAATCTACAATTTTATTTGTGTAATTGTATTAATCTCTGTACTGATTAATCCACACTCCCATAGATTTGTATGTCATGTGTTGCTATTTACAGGCACTTATATAGTTATTTGAGAACATGATGTTTGCTTAAAAAATAATTTGGACACTTGAAACACGGGTGTTAGCTGTAAATAAATGTTAATCTGTTTTAATCATCTTTTCTTTTTCCAAGCCATTTACTAGCTGTCGAAACAACATATTAGTTTCAATACTGAATAAGGTATACCAATGTTTACTGTATATTCGTAAAATCAAAATACACACATTCCACACATTCCTATGGTTAAGGTTACAACATTTCTGATGACATCATTCTGACAATTGTTGGAATGTCACTCATTTGAACTTTGGTTGACCTCCTCCTGTTTCCTCCTATTTGCTCCTGTTCCAGAACGTGTATTACACTACTACTTCACGCTCAACAAAAGAGACACAAATTACGGATCGCAGTTACTGACAGCTTGTTCAAAACCAATAACTTATAAAATCATTATGTATCTAAGACTTAAATTTTCACTTGTGTTAAAACCCTGGACAATTTTATTCTTTTAATTCATAACAAATTACTTTGTTTATTAGTATGTGTAAAAAAGGGGTATTACTTTACATGATACACTGGTTTTTTTGTCAACAGGATGGTGCACAGGTCTGCCTAAGACGGTGCTTGGACACACAAACAAACCTTTTCAAGAACACTTTTGATGATCCTTCATTGATCTGTTGCAGCAGGGCACTCATTAATCCACATTATACTTTGACGGATGACGGTTAAAATATTCGCTCTTCATCCTAGTCGACTTACTTTGCAAAACCTCATATTTTTTTGTTCGTCCACTGAAATATTTGTCACTGGACATTTAAATTGGTTCCAGTTAAAACTAGAAATATGAATATTACGGATGGTAAAAAGTTAAATATACCGATTGAAGAAAAACAGAAGACAAAAAGGTATATGTTAACAAAGAATTCAATTTATTAAACATTACTAACCGAACAGAAGAAAAGTGACGGGACATACAAGTAATATACTTTTGTTACTATATTAGCTAGATAAAAATTCTGATTATTTCGTACCACGCTAACATCAAACGATTTTTTATGAACCTAAAATTTAATTTAATGGCAAATTCTTTAAATCTGACTTTTCCCTTCTCCCTGATAAAACCTTTTTTTATTTTTAGAAAAAACAAAAGGGACCTAAGATAGCCAAATTAATATTTAAATGATTAAATTTGATAAAGATATTTTAGATATATCTTAAGATAAATAAAGTTGAATAAGAAACTACAATGTAGAAACCTAAAATACAAATGTATATTGACCATTAAAATTCAATATATGTATAATAAAAAAAAATGTTTCAAATGTTCTATATCGATTAAAACAATCTTATAGTGGCCGAATAAGGTTGATTCCATGACCAGGTGTTCAGTGTTCGGTGACCCATATCGCCTCACTTTATACACGTATCGGACAAATAAACAAAAAAGCTAATAGCCAATCCAATCAAGGATGACCACATCGGCTTTACATCACATGTTACATTCAGCGGAAAATTACCTGTGTATATTTAGATTTTAACTTTTAATTTAAAAAAAAATCATGCAGATGAACAAGCTTTATATGTTTGCACATTTTATTCTGACTTCAACAGATTACAAAACTATCTCAACTCTCTTCTCGAATGTACTTTTAAGGATTAAGATATAATGTATCTAAACACAAAAGGGGGTTAAAATAGACAGTTTTAAAACGTGCTATCGTGTTACTATCAATGAACTTTACATTAAACAATGAACTTTATTTAAACCAGTCGCAGTTTTCTGTGATACAGGAGATGCAATACATATTTGCACATAATGTATATATACAAAGTTTGAATATCCGCTTTCGAGACCACAAGGTGATTCTACAGAGTTTTTATCAATATCTTTCCTGTATACAGCTTTTATATTTTATCGTACGTATATATAAATTGTTGTGATTACAGTAAATACAGTATCGTATTATAGAAATGTGAGCATATCATGTTGTTATGAAAACTGTACTGAAAAGTTGAAATTTTACACGAGGAAAAGGGGATGTTTAGCATGTTACCATTCCCAATTTACCTTGCAACGTCTCATGAACTTTTATCGTTGACTATTTGAATTCATCATATGATTGAATCAAAAGTAAAAGAAATTTTAACTTTATTTACCTGTTCAATTCAGTTACACGAAATCTCATAAAAAGGGGGGCCTGAGTTGTTTACAAAATTGGGATGGAAAGGTCAGACGCTATATGGCTCACCAAGTTGGACCTTTAATATTTTACTGTCAAAATTGAAGTAGTGTTTTGACAAGGTAATCAAAGATGAAGGGTATATCATATATGAGGGTGGTAAAGAGTTATTTGCGTGCAACGTTTTTGGCCTTTTTATTTCTCGTTTTCTTGTCTTTGGTTTGACATGCGGTATTTGTGTTTCCCATGATTTATTTTCCGTGTTTCGTGTTGGTACTCTTAATTTCTCGTGCTTGTCCCACATTTGATAAAAAAGTAAACCGGGACTAAATTCCAAGTCAGTCTGGATTTTCGGAAAATGACGCTATCAGCGGCATGTTTCCGATACCATTGACCAGAACTAACGGAAGTTGATTATGGTTCCGCCTACCGCACTCGGTTTCATATTTACTATTTTATACTAACTGGAATCTGCTAACCCGAATAATTCAGTCCCTCCCCGTAATCGATCTCTCCTACTTCCGAGTTCTGATCCGGCCAAAACAGGATTTCGGAACGTTTCTAGTTTTTAGATCGTAAGTCACGATAAACTCAAACTGAAAGTAAACAGTTGTTTGTACGAAGCAGTTTTTTTTTACTCACCATAAACAAGCTGAAACGTTCAGTATGGCATATATTTTAGATTAAAGACGGTCCCATTCATTTGAAAAGCATTTTGAAAGTAGACGATGGAATTATTTCAGGTTTGGGGAACGAGTAAATTATCACAAAGTTCATTTCTTGACGACCTCAGAATTTCATCATAACGATGGTACAAATCGATTTTACTGTTTACTTTCGCTTCTCATGTTTTGTAAACGGTCTTTTATTTTAAACCCGAACCAGGCATATGCATTCTGTAATTGCGCAAATCCTTGGTCAATTGGCTTATGGATAGTTGTATCAATTTCAACTCTTACATTATTTTTTTTTTAAATATATTTGCATTACACATGCAATGGCAGTACCTTTCCAATTACTATTTATGTGTTGTGTCTAAATTAAAGTTGTAACACTTTATAGTGACTGGAAAGGGTAGAAAAATTCATCAGATGAGAAAAGGCTGAAGATACATGGAAACGGCACCAAATCATTAGATATTGCATCTTATAAAAAGAAACTGAGATTTGGATAGTTCCACTTCAAGGTAAAAATGTTTATCTCTTGTGAAATGAAATAAAAAAATATTGTAACACTGTAGTTAATTAATAACGATACTATTACATGTATTTATGTATTGGCCTTATTGTTGGTCCTCGGCCAGCAGTATTGGCCTTCGGCTTCGCCTCAGACCAATACACCAAGACATGGACCAATAACAAGGACAATACAGAAATACTTGCGCAATAATATTATAGAATGACAGTATGGTTCAATAGCAGGAATCAGCCCCTCAACTACTTTTTACATAAATATTAACTTCTGGCTTCAACTCCTTGTTCGTCTTGTCTGGAGATCTTGTTGTAGTTCCAGTTAGGCAAGCATTTTAGAGACATATCCCGTCCATCCTCTCTTGACTTGTAATTTCTGGTGATAAATTTTGCCGCTTGACGTTGTATCCTTTCAAGCTTGTTTTTTTTTGTTACCGTGTAGGGGTCCCATACTATGGCTCCATATTAAATTGTAAGATCCATTCCTAAAGGTCTAGATCATTGTTCTAATCTGACACAAATTTCAATAACTGGAATGCTACCCAAGTTGAATATATGGTGACCTACTAGAACAGCATTATCACTATTGAAATTGTGTTTAATACCATGATTGTTCAATGTCATTAACTTAAATGGAGACAGACATTTGACCTGAAAGGTGGTGTGGGAGTGCAAAATCAAAAACTAACGGACTATGATCTATGGTTAAAGAATGAATATCAATTACATGGGTCAACATGGTCAAGGGCAGAGTTGTTATGAAATAACAATATGGCAGAGAAGTGGTTTCAAGTTTCATATAAAGCGACCTGACTGACATGAAATAAAAATCAAAGGAGTATCCCTATTTGTCTAATCTTCAAGGGAAATAAAACTAGTAAAACAATATTATACTATTGTCTTAACCTACAGAAATATAATTTGCTTCAAGTAACAGAAATAACTAGGTCACTAGTAACTTATTTAATGAGTATGTGGGGTATAAGAGCTTGATAACAACAGGCTCTTCATAATCATTTGATTTGAAAAGGATACTAGTAGTCTATATTCTTGATTTAGAAAAATGTAATTGTAAGACAAAATCACATTACTTAGAATACTTTAGATCATTCAGGTCTTTATTTATATGTACAAAAGAACAGCCAGTAGTCATTGGATATTGTAGATCATTCAAATAGACTTGACCTATTTATTAGTACAAAAGAACAGCCAGTAGTCATTGGATATTGTAGATCATTCTGGTAGTCTTAACCTTTTTATTTATAGAAAAAACAGCCAGTAGTCATTGGATACTGTAGATCATTCAGGTGGTACATTGACCTATAATGGTTTACTTTTATAAATTGTTATTTGGATGGAGAGTTGTCTCATTGGCACTCACACCACATCTTCCTATATCTATTGACCTATACATTTGTACTAAAAAACAGCCAGTTGTCATCTTCACATAACACACACATATACGAATATCAATTATATGCTTACGAGACATGTTGGAATGTTAAACTAATTACGGTATGTGAAAATCAAGACTTGCATAAAAAATATCACAATATTAGAGACAGTGGCGTCATTTTTCCTCAGAGCTTTCAGCTCTTTGATTAAATTATGTGTTCCAAGGATATGTTATAAGTTATGAATAATTTTTTTTTCAAATCGGATGCAACTAGCGGACGAGAAAAGGTGACCGCAGGGTCTTCATGTCCATTATCAAGACTGTGTGATCTCTAAGAACGACTGAGTAATAACTTCTAGTACTTTTTCTTTAATATTTACGATTTTATTTCTCGTGCTTTGTTTATCCCAATTTTTATTTTCCGTGCAGCGTTTTGGGATTTTTATTTCACGTGTTTTCGTGTTAAGAACCCCCCTTTACAACCCTCGTATTTGTCAATCAGACAGATATCCATGCAGCAGCACAAGTCATACAGAAAAAGACATATAAGTGGATAATTTTACCTTCAATTTGTTCAAATTAAAATGTAGTATTTAGGATTTTCTTGCAGATTATACCTTCTGGTCTATATAAAAGGAAATGTAGTTGGAGACTTTGATGAAAGTTTAACTTTCATTTAGCTTTCACAAGTTCTTAGGCCCAAAAAAAATAATGCATGTGTTTCTGCTAACATGCTGGAAAAAAATAGGGTAGGTACATTTGTAGGTAGGCAATATCATTTTATTTTACAAACATTTTTTAGCTGGTTACTACTAGGAAACAGTTGGACTTTAACAGTGCTTGTTCCAAAATGGCATAAAAGTGTTAGGGTAGGTACTAGGGTTAGCAGAAACACATGCATTATTTTTTTTTGGCCTTATGCTTTTGATTTACATTTACATCATTATGAAGTTAATAATAGTTAAATGTGTTGAACAGAATTAAACTTGACAATGTTATAACTTTTGATTTTGATTTTGTAGATGTCATCATGAAGACCTATGGAATCACGGAACAACAAGTGTCTGACAAAACAACAAACTTTCTAAAATGGGCTCCAAAAAGACAGGGTGGAAGAAGAAAGAAGTTGAAGTTTTCACTATTAATAAATAAATTTATGTTAATTTCATTGTATTGAATATTTCTCTATAATCAGTGGTTGGACATTAGAATACATGGTAGGAACAGCAAACTTTGTTTTATATTTTGATCACTCAGATATTTAAAATTGACATTGGGCAAAAAATATGTGTATTAAGGGTGGTGTGCTTTCAAAAATTAGGATAGGTCAATATTGGAAATACTTTTTTATTTTTTTGCTGATTTTTTCAATATTTCCCTGGGATGATAATTTGTGTTTTTATATGCATATCGTTTAATGTTAAAACAATCTTGGGGTTAAATTATGGTTCGTATGAAAGCCCTTAACACACATATTTGTTATTCAGTTGATTGGTTGTTGACATCATCATGGTCAAGCCATGCTCTCATCACAATAATGTTGTCACTCAGTTTTATTGTTGAAAATTACAGATCTTGTACGAGTAATGGCTAACAGAAATACATTTACAATATAAATATAAATAATGAATGATCGTTATTTACAAATTCATACACATTGAATGAACAATGTCTCACACAGCACGTGCAATTTACACCCACAGGTGTACACGTGCTTATCAAGACTGATCCCTTAGTGTAATGTAGTGACATCGATGAGAGAATAATCAAATTTCAATGCATTCAGATAGTGATGAAATTTTAAGATGATTACAGCTAGCTTATTAGATGATATCGGATATGTTCCTTATGTCGTAACTACAATACCCTCTCTTTTCACGAATGTGACTTACCGAATTAGACTATTCACCGGATTTGTAATAACATAAGCAACACGACGGGTGCCACATGTGGAGCAGGATCTGCTTACCCTTCCGGAGCACCTGAGATCACTCCCAGTTTTTGTGGGGTTCGTGTTGCCTAGTCTTTGGTTTTCTATGTTGTGTCATCTGTACTATTATTTGTCTGTTTGTCTTTTTATTTTTGGCCATGGCGTTGTCGGTTTGTTTTCAATCTATGAGTTTGACTGTCCCTCTGGTATCTTTCGTCCCTCTTTTATTCAAAAATATTACAGTGCGATAATAAACCATACATTTTATAATTTGATGGAAAATAAGTAAAGTACGGCGGTATGGATTTTAGACGAATGTGTGCAACTAAAGGATGATTACAAATGAATAAGTAATGGAATTCGTCTCCAATTAAGCGATCTTGGATTAAGTACAGAATATCTCATCGCGTGGTATGATACACTACCTTCCGGTTTCGATAGGCAGTTTCAAGTTACAGGTACGTAATTTACATATATAATTTCGACTTGAACTTGACAGTTTCGACAGATATGGCTCTAACCGGAATTCCGATTTTATAAAGGAATATAAATGTCCCTTAGGTGAATTCGTAATATCGATGTTCGGACAATTTTAAAAGCATCAATTTGTAAAGCATGTTTGAGTATTTATTCTCGCACTGCTGAAGTCTACACTAGAGAGACATTATTTTTGTTTTTATTTGACAATCTTAGAGGCACCCGCCCAAGTTCTCTGCAAACCATATAACTGGGAGTGTTGGTTCTAACATGCATGACACGGTGCTTTGCTTTTGTGCCAATTGGAATTTCGATCATTTGCGCCAAAATAATCTTCCATTTGCGCCACAAATCATATTTCATTTGCGCCAATAATAGTAATAGTATAAAAAATAGTATTATTCAAAAGGGACTTAATAATAACTCTAAAACACAGTTTTTGATTGCACAATAAAACATATTCCTCCGAAATCAGTCATCGTAACCACAATGAAATCACTATACACTGATACGTTCTTAATAAGATACTGTTTTTAATAAAGTAAAAACACAGTTCTGTTATAAACTAACGAGATCATAAAACCTAAATGAAAGCACTATACACTGGAGTAAACCAAAAGTTTGTTCTGGCTCAAGACTTGTAAGCAACGGCTCGGATGTACTCATTTACACTGGATAACCTATATGTGTGGTCATAACCAATTACAGACTTATTTCCTTTATATACAAATAAGGAGATGTGGTATGCCAATGAGACAACTATCCACCAAAGTTTAAATGAAGTGGATGAAAGCCATAATAGACAACCGTACGGTCTTCAAAATCCATTTCGTATAGTCGGCTATAAACGGCCTCAACATGAAAAATATGAAACAGTTTAAGTTCAACTTTTTCGTTATATGTTACCTGTAAAATGGCGCAAATGTAGTTTTTATTTTTTGGCGCAAAAGAAATATAACCTTGTGGCGCAAATGAAAGATTGGATTTTGTAAAAATTGGCGCAAATGGAATGCGCCCGCATGACATGTAACACACATTTACAAAACTAGAGATGACCTTTTTCAATAATACTTGTATTTTCAAATCCCCATATTTCAGAACCATACAGCAATTTAGGAGATCTTAATGCATCAAATAACGTTATTTGTAGATTTACAGATATATGTATGTTTCTTATTTTTCTATAGAACACAAGTCATGTTAAGCTTTCTGTGCTTTATCTACCAACTTTTTGTCAAAAATACACATTGCAAAAATTGCACATACATGTAAGTTTCAGACATAGGATTTTCGTTAAGATTATATAAAATTAGATCATAATAACTTGTATGTAAACCTTCATGTATGGAAGATTTGCATATACGTTCACAGTAATGGCTTCATGACTGCATTCTCAAAAGACGGCTGATCTTATAGTCTTTTGCCAAATTGAAATTATCCCACCCACCCCGAAGTTACACTTTTTTAGACACTCATTTCTGAAATGAATGCATATAAAACGCAGCCTTTGATGAGCGAACATGTTGGACTGGAGTTAGAGATTCCTAAGCGTTTTCTTTCCAAATATTTCAATAGAAATTTGATCAATTTTTGAACAAATCTTTTACTCTTAAAAAAATCACAGTATCAAAGCTTCACGAGTTTCATATGCCATTTCATAAAAATGATCAATTTCTAATTACTTAACGTCCAGTGACAAATATTACATGCATGTTCAATACGAATTTTTATGAAAAAATGAAATAGGTGTTGATGGCAGATCTTTGATTGTTTCTGTTAAATTAATTCTCAACTATTATACACTATATTGGTAAACCTGTGTACTGGTACAATGTATTGACTGTATGATGGTCTCAAGATGTCTTCTGGATATTGTTGTCGTAGGGTTGCTGTCTTATTGACGTACACCCAATATATTCTTACATTCATACGTGTCGGGTCGGTTATATAATTGTATGTAGTATTATAGATAAAGTCTAATCATGGAATAAAAACTTTATATATACTTGAAATTCGTTCATTTATTTGAACAACACAACTGCCAAGTAAACCCTAAAAAATACAGTCATTTTTTTTTCACTTAAAACAACAAATTAAACACAATACACGGAGAAAATAAACGGGAAGCTTGATATAAAAATGTTTATTAAAAAAATATTTAAGTCGGTTTGATAAATAAAGTAAGGATAACTGTTGATATTTGGTTTTACGTATACAGAAAATAAATTTATTATTATTATTAATAATTATAAACGACCAATGGCTAGACTTTTTCAAAATATAAATAAGGAGATGTGGTATGATGACAATGAGACAACTATCAACCAATTTGTTTGTCCTCCGATAAGCAAATAACAAAACTATAAGGCCCACACGTTCTTTCAAGAGCTTTCAGTATAAACGAGAAAATAAACTATTTCTGAAGAAATGTGTATATTTATTTATTCATATATTTATCTTGGGGTCGAGTAAAAAACCGTACACACATGTGACACAAAGGAATAATCGTTACTAATTTATTTCCAACGGCGGATCCAGAAATTTTGAAAAGGGGACTGGGGGGCTTAATTTCAAAGAATTATGGTTGGACAATGTTATGCTATAACGTCATATATTAGTAGATCGTGAGAAACTTGAAATTTTATTAGCGATCAAAGGCCCTCTACGCCCTCTGGATCCTCAACTGATTTTACTATTAGAGTCTGTTTTACTATCGTTACAAGGATTTATATAGGATTCAGTCCTAGCTGGTTGCATGCAAAGTATAATACATATAATATACACCGCACAGTAATAAAAAGACCAATTCCGAGCAATAGTTGACTCATGAGACATGTTCTGAACTATTTGAAATGTTATATATAAAAATAAGAATATGTGGTATGATTGCCAATGAAGTAACTCTCCATCAGAGATCCAAATTAACATAGAAGTTAATATATGAATGTGTTACAGCTAGAACATAATTCACAAATCGGTGTCACATGCGGGTCTGGATGGGGGTCTTTCATTCAGTCTGTATTCTTTAATTTTTTAGGCCGTTTTTCTCTATTCTTTATACTTTTTGCCCATTATTCTCTATTCTTTATTTATTTTTGGTCCATTTTTCTCTATTCTTTATATTTTTTGCCCATTATTCTCTATTCTACAAACCCACATCCACACCCTCCCACATCTCTTGCATTTGTGTGTTAGGTAGTTTTTTTTTTCGGAATTTTGAATTATTTTTCAATTTTTAATTATGAATGATCTTTTATGTGTTTAAAAGAATCATAGTGAAATCAGAAAAAATAAACATATCTCCAAATTTGTTCCAATTATTATATATTATTATATATTGTTTTGAATATATTTTAATAGGATTCCAATTACATGTACGTAAGAAATCGTGTATTTTAAAAATCAATACTCATGTGCAAAATGTTTTCCTCCTCTTTATATTATATTTTTATATATAAAAGTTGAAACAAAAATGTCTTGAACAGTTTTAATATTATATATTTATTTTTTTTATATGTCATAGGAAGATTTTTACAAAGATTCATATAGGGTCAAAATCTAAATCAAGTTGAGGTTTTTATGACGTATTTGCAATATTTATAATGGGGCTGATTTAATGTATCACATTTAACAGGTTAACATACTTAATGATCTTGTATTCGAATAAACATAAAACAAATAAATTGAAAAGTGAATTAATGAACATTATTCTGATAAATCTACATGTCATAGTCACAGAGAAAATTGAGATTTACAATAACAAAATATATTCTACGTTTGCGATTTATTCAGCAAGATATATAAAGTCAAAAAATATGAAGTCATAAAATCACATGATTTTAACTGAAAGCGGGGATTCCCAGTTTAAAGGTTTGCATTTTTTCAATAGCCGCTTCCGTCGTTAAGGCTAGGTAAAAATTTGTACGCAATTCCGACAACAGATTTCCTTTTCATTGTAATTTATAATCATTTAACTTTCAAGCATATTTCATTTTGGACAACTGAACAAAGCAGAAGTATTTTTCACGGAAAGAAACCAATATCATTGAGAAATCGATCAATGTACTGAAAATTATAGTCCAAGCTCGAATAAAGGGAGACAAGCCTTATAAATCTGCACAAACTATTTTATGTCAAAATCGATAGATTTACCTGGCACTAAACACTACTGAAAATTCCCAAACATTTTTTTTATCGATGTACTGATTTGTACGAACACGTTCTTGACGCTACTGAATCAAATGCAAGTCGTTTTTTTCTTAATTACTTGAACCAGTACTGAACTGTACTGAATCAACTGCGCGGGTCAGGATATTGAACACATACTGAATAACTGAAAAAGATCTTGACATTTTTCCTTGCGGTAAATTCAGGCATTTAAGAGTTATTCAGTTTCAAATGGCCGTTTTTGTAGTGAAAACAGTTACTAGTGACAGTTAATTTAATCTTTGATGTGTATTTTGTGTGTTGAAATATGTATTTTTTTTTTTTTTTTTTTTTTTTATAAAGGCTATACTCCTTAAAAATTGTGCATTCGATATTCACAAATTGTATTTTCTGGATTAAGAGTAAGTACGACGTTTCCGTTTAAGAGTAATACGTTGCAGTTGTCTCCTTTTAGATTAAGTACAATTTTTTAGTGAATTCTCCCTTTACATATTAGGATTAATTCAAAATTTGTGCATTTTGTTCCAATAATCATAATTCTACTCATCAGAAAATATTTCTTACTTTACTATATATCCTATCAAAAGACCCATTATAAAATATTTTGCTTTGTTGAAAAATATTTTAGAAAAGTTTTTTTTTCCTGGTTAAGGGTAATGGATAAAAGTAAATTTCCGGGTTAAGGGTAATTCATAGATAAGTGTATGACAAACGTATTGGACGTTTGTGTACTTTAAACTATTTTTCTTTATGTTCATATGTTAGATGCGTAATTTATCCCCGATATACTTTATTCTTTAAAGATAAATATGATCTAGGAAGGAAAGCCTGTTTACCAGCTGAAACATAGACTCTCGTTCGTTCGAAACTTTCGTCAAAGTGAAAAAAAAAGGTAAAATAACAACAATACCGAACTCCAAGGGAAATTCGAAACGGAAATTCTTGTATAAAATGGCAAAATCAACAGCTAAAACACATCAATCGAATGGGAAACAACTGCCATATTCCTGACTTGGTACAGGCATTTCCTAAATAAATGTAGAAAATGGTAAATTAAACATGGTTTTAAAGCTAGCTAAACTTCTCACTTGAATGACAGTCGCATAGAATTCCATTATATTAACAACAATGTGTGAGCAAAACAAACAGACATAATAGGTAAATGTGTCAAAAATTGGGGTACAGCAGTAAAATAGCTCTGACTATTTAAACTTATTGATCCTTTCAATCAGCAATGTTAAATCTGAAAAATTGCGTTCTAATCCCAGCGAGGGAAGAACAATTTAACATTGTTGTGTTGATATTTAGAGTACTCATGAATATAATATGTGTTTTCAGCCGTGTATCACATTCATGGAAGGAGACAGAATAGATTTTATATATTTAGTAACGGGAATACCAATATCAGTTCATTATGAATTCACATTCTTTGATGGGGAAGTCGTCAGCTGGATAATGCAAAATAATGATTGTATATTTTTTCAATCCCCAAATAGGACATTGTTCGATGCCTCCTGTGATATGTTATCATTAACATTTTCTATTAGTTTTAAGTGCTTACCATTAACGTAACGTTTCATGCGAAGCTTGGTTTGGTGGAGATTCTTCTTATGCAGAAATAGTTATTACTATAGAAATGATTGGTAAGAAAGTGCGTAAAATCGTTAGATTGTGCCATAAAAGCTTATTTTTTAGGAAAGAAATCTTACAAACTTCGTATTTATATCATATATCTGACAGACAAGAAATAGTTTTTTTGTAATTGTGATTTGCAGGAATGGACGCATGATAGTATGAAGGGGAGACCGCTTATTTCCTTTAAATCAGAAATTTTTGTTGACTTAAAGGTCCAATCAACTGTACGGATTTTTGGATTTTATTGAAATATCTGCCAAAATATTAATACCTTCCACTTTGCTTGGTATTTCAGACAAACATGGGAGTGCATGGTTAAAAAAACGACGCAAACCCCTCAATTGCAGACAACTAATCCTGGTCCAGTTATCACAACAACTACTGACCATTGTTATGATATTGTAACTATCATATTTCTTTAGTTGGCCTAATTTGTTTTGTGTGGCCTATTATATATTTTTACATTGTGTACAAAATAATACACATTGTGTTATAACTATGCAGTTTAGAAATCACTGAAACCATCATTGATACTCATGGAATGATTACAACTTTCTATTTTACTTACATAACGTTTCCAGAATGATCATAACAAAAGATGGGTAATTTTAACATCTACAATTATCTAGAACTTTCCGTTACAAGTATTTAAATGCAGACCCTAAAGTTAGACACAGACATAGACATAGAGATAGACTTAGACATCGATAGACATCAACATTCTCAGCAGTTGGATTGACACTTTTATTTACCAACAACATCATACTAAATTGTGACCTATTGGAAGTAATATTCTGTGGATTCCCGTGAGGATTTCCAGATAAAGAAAGGATAAGAGATTGGACTCATATATTTTGACAGTTAAGTTGACATTTCTTTTTGTGTAATACTTCTTGTAAACTTGTGTATAATAAATCTTGTAAAACTTTATTATTGATTTATGTCTTTTGTTGGCTACAATTAAAAGTCGATTTTTCTGTCGTAACAGAAATTGGGGGCTTGTCCGGAAGAACGTTAATATCTTATTAAAAAAAATTTCAATATTTTTATTAGAACTAGCCAACAAAATTCTACAAAATGGCATTTGATGCCGTAAATTTTTGAAAACGCCGGACCTGGAGGGGTTTGATAATTTAAAAAAAGACGAATTAGTGTCGCTTGCTTAACATCTGAAATTAGACTTTAGAGTATCTATGAGAAAACAAATTATAAAAAATTTGGTAATAGACAAATTAGTTGACGCAGAAATTTTAGGTGAAGAGGCTCTTGAACTTAAGGTCGAAAATGTTGACGCTATCAAATTAAAACAGCTTGAATTAGAACATGAACTTAAATTAAAACAACTGGGAAACGAAGTTAAATTAAAACAACTGGAAAAAGAAAAAGAAGATGAATTTAAATTAATACAGGCAGAACTTGAAATGAAGGAAAGGTTAGAAGTGGAGAAAATAAAAGAAAAAGAAGATGCATTTAAATTAAAACAGGCAGAACTTGAAATGAAGGAAAGATTAGAGATGGAGAAAATAAAAGAAAAAGAAGATATATGTAAATTAAAACAGGAAGAACTTGAAATGAGGGAAAGGTTAGAGATGGAGGAAATGAAAATTGAAATGGTCAAAGAAGAAAGCAACACCAAAGTAGTATCTAAATCAGAACATTTTGATGCAGCAAAAAATATACGTTTGGTTCCCAGATTTTGTGAAAACAGTTGATAAGTATTTTCCACAGTTTGAGAAAAATTGCTCATAATTTGAAATGGCCAAAGCCTTATTGGACTACGATGCTGCAAAGTGTTTTTGAGGGCAAGGCCGCTGAAATTTACTCAGCACTTCCATCCGAACGAAGTTCTGATTATGAACGGTAAAACGGGAAGTTTTGAAAGCTTATGAGCTAGTACCAGAAGCATATAGACAGAAACTTAGATCTTATAAAAAGTTCGATTCACAAACCTATGTTGAATTTGCTAGGGAAAAAGAAGATCTATTTGATAAATGGCTTACGTCAAAGAAAACAGATAACAATTTTGATAACCTAAGACAATTGATGTTATTAGAAGAGTTCAAACAATGTGTTCATTTAGACTTAAAAACACATTTAGACGACAAAATTGTTGAGACATAACAAGATGCAGCTGTGATTTCCGATAATTATACCCTTTCACATAAAAAAAGTTTCAAAGGTCAAAATTTCATACTTCGAGTGGAAATTACAAGAATCAAAGCACTGAGCGTACTGATAGTAAGCCTGTTGCACAGAATAAGAGTCAGTCTAGTTATAATATGTCTAGTCCAAAATTTGATACTTTTGAGAAGAAGTCACTGACTTGTGCTTATTGTAAGAAGAATGGTCACCTTATGGCTGATTGTTTTAGACTCCAGAAGAAGAATGAAAGAGATAATAAGCCCTAGACCAGTGCTTGAACGACACCCCGTGTTACCAATACATTGGAATGTCCTGCAAGTCAGGCTTTTAAGTCCAGTTTTTGTGATTACATGGAGGATTATAAACCCTTTATGTCTGATGGATTTGTTTCTATTGTTAATAATACTACTCCTCAGCCTATTAAGATTTTACGGGACACTGGAGCTTCTCAATCTTTATTGTTAGAAGGTGTGTTGCCTTTGTCCGAGGAGACCTCTGTTGGTGCCTCTGTTTTGTTACAAGGTGTGGAGTTAGGTTGTATAGATGTTCCTCTCCATCGTATTTATCTGAAGTCAGATTTGATAACAGGACCAGTTGTTGTGGGTGTTCGTCCTAATCTCCCTGTTGAGGGTGTTTCATTATTACTAGGAAATGATCTAGCTAGGAACAAAGTAGTTGCTGAACCAATTGTTACCAGTGAACCGGTGGTGAATGTTAAATCACCTGAAGATGATGCCGAACTGTATCCAGCTTGTGTTGTTACTAGGGCGATGGCTAGAAAACAACAAAATAAGGATTTGCAAGGAGACCAGTTTGATAACATGGACCTTACTGACACTTTCCTAGCCGACATTGAAGGTCCCGGTAGCTCAGAGAAGGCCATAATAAGACCACCTAGTATTAACAAGAATATAATTATGCCATGACCAGACGTGAACAGCCATTCATTAGACCGAAGGAAATTTATTGAAGAACAAAATAAAGACATTGAGGTTATTCAACTCCGCAAGAGGGCTCAACCACAGAAGGAAGCAGACAAAGTGGCCGAATGCTTTTACCATCAAGACGGCATTTTAATGAGGAAGTGGAGGCCCCCTGATGCTACCCCAGAGGAGGAATTGAGAGTGGTATACCAAGTGGTGGTGCCTAAAGTTTATAGGCAAGACATTATTGGTCTTGCCCATGACACCCCCTTGTCTGGACACTTAGGTATAAGGAAGACTTGCCTTAAGATCTTGCAGCATATCAACTGGCCCAGACTTAGAAATGATGTCGCAGAATACTGTAAATCATGCCATATATGCCAGGTTGTTGGTAAGCCTAACCAGAAAATACCACCAGCACCACTTCTGCCTATTCCAGCCTTTGAAGAACCTTTCAGCCAAGTACTCATTGATTGCGTTGGACCTTTACCGAAGACCAAGACCGAAAATGCGTATTTATTGACGATCATGTGTACCTCCACTCGTTTTCCTGAGGCTATTCCGTTAAGGAATATCAAGACACCTACTATTGTCAAAGCTCTGACCAAATTTTTCACGCTAGTAGGACTTCCAAAGTCTATACACTCCGACCAGGGTTCAAATTTCATGTCGGGTTTATTTCAGCAAATAGTGTACCAGTTAGGGATTGCTCAGTATAGATCAGGTGCTTACCATCCAGAATCTCAAGGTGCCTTAGAACGTTTTCATCAAACATTGAAGAACATGATTAGAACATGTTGTCTTCAATTTGATAGGGACTGGGATGATGGTGTTCACTTTTTACTTTTTGCGGTCCGAGTGGCTGTTCAAGAATCCCTTGGTTTTAGTCCCTTTGAGTTGGTATTTGGTCATACTGTAAGGGGGACTTTAAAGTTGATTAAGGAAAAATGGCTTACTGAACACACTGACTTGAATCTTCTAGACTATGTACAGGAAGTTTTATCTAGCACTAATTGTAGTTTTATTGTTGATATTCACCCCATATGTACCAAGTGTTAGATTAGTTTTATTGATATTAAAGAAATTTCTTGGTATTCCTAAACGGAAGATTTTATACACACAGAAGAAGAAGTATACTTAACAACAAAATTATTTTCATTTACCTGTGTATAATATAACGCAGGTTTTTTTCAAAAGTGATGATTTTCTAAAAATTGTTTAACATTTCACAGTGTTTCATACTTTCACTTTGTTTAAATCTGTTTTTTACTTTTGACCTTATTTATTTATTTATTTATCCCTTATAATTTTTATTAACTATGTATTTGCATTCAGGTATCACAGATCAAATTTATTCGTTCATTGTGTGTTAATTTACGATTTTTGATTGAGTTAAGCCTTCCAATTGATATTTTATAGTGTGGTGTGTCTTTCTATGTTGTGATGTTATACTATTGTTTCAGAAAAGGGAGAAGGTTTGGTACCATTAAAACGTTTAATCCCGCTGCAAATGTTTGCACCTTTCAGAAGTCAGGAATCTGATGTACAGTAGTTGTCGTCTGTTTATGTAGTTCATACGTGTTTCTCGTTTCTCGTTTCTCGTTTCTCGTTTTTATATAGATTAGACCGTTGGTTTTCCCCTTTGAATGGTTTTACACTAGTAATTTTTGGGGCCCTTTATAGCTTGCTGTTCGGTGTGAGCCGTACCTTGACCTATAATGGTTTACTTTTATAAATTGTTACTTGAATGGAGAGTTGTCTCATTGGCATTCATACCACATCTTCCTATATCTATGTATCTAGATTTAAAGAATAATTGTATAATGCTTGTCAAATTGCTCAGAACAATTTAAAAACTGTTCAAAATAAGATGAAAATATGGTATGATAAAGATGCCAGGGACAGAGTTTTTGAGTCAGGTGATAAGGTACTTGTATCTTTACCAGTCCCTGGACATCCATTACAAGCTAAATAGTGTGGTCCTTATACCACAGAGAGTAAAATCAGTGATTTGAATTATATTGTAAAATCACCAGGTCGGCGTTAACAAAATAGAGTGTGTCACATTAATATGTTAAAACCATATTTTGAGCGTACTAATGAAGGTGAGAGTAAACTAGTTGCCACTTTAGCCATGGTTAAATTGGAGAACAATCATGACAAACCAGATATAATTGAACCACCTTTAAGTTCTAAAACTATGGAAGAGACAGTTAGATTGAAAAATTCAGAAATTTTGTCAAATTCCGACTCCAAACTTGCACATCTGACTTTTGATCGTAGAGAAAAATTGAAAACTTTGGTATTCTTTTTTTTTAAATCTTTTTCCAGATGTGCCAAACAAAACCACTGCTGTTTGTCATGATGTCGATGTAGGTGATGCGTCTCCAATTAAGCAACATCCTTACCGGCTCAATCCACTCAAACTTGAATTTATGAGACAGGAAATTAAATATATGCTTGACAATGGTATTATTGAGCCGAGTAACAGTGAGTCGAACTCTCCTTGTCTCCTTGTGCCCAAACCAGATAAAACCTTTCGTTTCGTAACTGATTTCAGAAAAGTAAATTCTGTTTCAAAATCTGGTTCCTATCCGATTCCAAGGATAGATGACTGCATTGATAACATTGGACAAGCAAAATTTGTGAGCAAATTTGATTAATTGAAAGGTTACTGGCAAGTCTCATTGACACAGAGAGCTCGAAAAATGTCAGCTTTTGTCACACCAGATGGTTTATTTCAATATACTGTAATGCCGTTTGGCATGAAAAGTGCTCCAGCTACATTTCAAAGAATGATCAATAATGTTATAAAAGATTTAGACTGTTGTTATGCTTATATTGATGATCTTATTGTATGTAGTGATAGCTGGGAAGAGCATTTAACACATTTATATGATACTTTTGATAGATTGTCACAATCAAATTTTACTGTTAATCTTGGTAAAAGTGAATTTTGCCAGGCCACTGTTGATTATTTAGGGCATACAGTTGGCTAAGGTCAAGTGGAACCTATTATGGCTAAAGTGGATGCAATTACCAAATTTCCTCCTCCTACAAATAATAAACAACTTATGAGATATTTAGGCATGATTGGATTTTACTGGAAATTCTGTTCAAATTTTGCTACTGTTGTTCAACCATTGACTCATCTTTTACGGAAAGATTCTAAATTTATCTGGAGTGATAATTGTCAAAATGCTTTTGAAAATAGCAAATCACTTTTAATTAATAGTCCAGTTTTGATCACTCCAGACTTTGAAAAGCAATTCAAACTTGCCGTTGATGCAAGCGATGTAGGAGTTGTAGCTGTTTTATATCAAGAGACAGATGATAATGTTGAGAAACCTATATCATATTTTTCTAAGAAATTAGATAAACATCAGAAAAATTATTGGACTATTGAAAAAGAGTGTTTTGCATTGTTGTCTGCACTTCAACATTTTGATGTATATTTAAATCCCACTGTGCATCCTATTCTTGTTTATACTGATCATAATCCTCTCACCTTCATACATAAAATGAGAAACAAGAACCAGAGATTGACTAGGTGGAGTTTATTGTTACAGGAATATGATGTTATTGTAAAACATATTGGAGTTTATTGTTACAGGAATATGATGTTATTGTAAAACATATTAAAGATAAAGATAATGTAATAGCATATGCTTTATCTAGAACGTATTAAAACACTGTGTATATCTATGTATTTTTGTACATATTATTCATGAAAAGTTTTGTTACATTCAAACTTTTTTAAAAGGGGGGATGTTATGATATTGTAACTATCACATTTCTTTAGTTGGCCTAATTTGTTTTGTGTGGTCTATTATATATTTTTACATTGTGTACAAAATAATACACATTGTGTTACAACTATGCAGTTTAGAAATCACTGGAAAAATCATTGGTACTCATGGAATGATTAGAACTTTCTATTTCACTTACATAACGTTTCCAGAATGATCATACCAAAAGATGCGTAATTTAAACATCTACAATTATCTAGAACTTTCCGTTACAAGTATTTAAATGCAGACCCTAAAGTTAGACACAGACATAGACATAGAGATAGACTTAGACATCGATAGACATCAACATTCTCAGCAGTTGGATTGACACTTTTATTTACTAACAACATCATACTAAATTGTGATCTATTGGACGTAATATTCTGTGGATTCCCGTGCTGATTTCCGGATAAAGAAAAGATAAAAGATTGAACTCATATATTTTGACAGTTAAGTTGACATTTCTTTTTGTGTAATACTTCTTGTAAACTTGTGTATAATAAATCTTGTTAGACTTTATTATTGATTTGTGTCTTTTGTTGGCTATAATTAAAAGTCGATTTTTCTGTCGTAACACCATCCAGATGTATCCACAACTGAAGTAATACAAATGTATAGTAAGTTTTACATTTTATGTTTTTTAGGTAGTAGACTGAAATGGACCATTACTGAATAGATTTTGTTTTTCAGTTTTACAAAGCAATTTGTACGAGTACTGATTTCACAATTATTTGTTTTCGTTTTCAGATGATGTAGATAAACAGATTTTGATTGTGGCCGTAGTGTCGATACTGGTAGTAGAGATCTGTCAATGTTTTATAGTTGCCATACTGTACAAAAAAGGTAAACTTAAATTTGTTTTGTATGCGGTCAGATAAATAATAATGAAAGGCAACTCCTTTCATTCATATCTAAAGGACAAAACACGGCCATCACTCTAATATGAGGTGTGGATGGGAGTTTACAGAATAGAGAATAATGGGAAAAAATATAAAGAATAGAGAATAATGAGGTGTTAAAATATAAAGAATAGAGAATTATGGGCAAACAGTATAAAGAATAGAGAAAAATGGACTAAAAAATAAAGTATACAGAAATGAAGGACCCCTAGCCAGACCCTCTAATATCCAACTGATGAAAATATCAATAGATTATACATACGAAACGAAAATAATATTATGTTAAGTACATGTATGACAAATTTGATATTCCACAATCATGTAATCCTCTGTAATATGTATGATATTCGTAGGAACTTTATTATATCTAAGAACCATGGAGTAAGGGAGATAATACAAACAATTAATGCAAGGTAAGTCGAAGCAAATATCTATTATTATATATATTTATAAAATGAAGTTTGGCGTAAAATTTGAAACAACAAACAGGTTTCTAACATTTAAATACGAAATATATTGGTAAACTAACTTCCCTTAGACTGAGATTTTCTTATACAAAATTTGTTCAACTATATTAAACCAATATTCTTTAACACATCTTTTTACATTTGCAATTTTGTAAAATGTATAGAAATTGATTTGATTTCATTCCTTCTCTTTAGATAAAGTAAATGATATCGTTTTTATAATCTCATATAAGTTTGTTTAAAAGGTCCGAGTTTGTATAAGGCCGATATTGTGATCGATGGTGATATTAAGCCGAGTTTGCGAGTCAAGTGGAAGTAGCAGGCATACAAGTTTGACCTTTCTAAAAAGGTGTGGACTGCTTCGCTCTGACCTTATCTAAAGTAATATGTGTGCATGTGGTTGTTAATTTAGTATTGGAAATGTGGTATTTTTAGATATTGATTGATATAAAATGGATGTCTTAGACTTGGAATATCAATTTTTAATAAAATTGAGAATGGAAATGGGGAATGTGTCATAGAGACAACAACCCGACCATAGAACAGACAACAGCAGAAGGTCACCAACAGGTCTTCAATGCAGCGAGAAATTCCCGCACCCGGAGGCGTCCGTCAGCTGGCCCCTAAAGAAATATATATACTAGTTCAGTGATAATGAACGCCATACTAAACTCCAAATTGTACACAAGAAACTAAAACTAAAAATAATACAAGACTAACAAAGGCTAGAGGAACAGGCGCAAAAATGCGGCGGGTTAAATATGTTTATGAGATATCAACCCTCCCCCTATACCTCTAGCCAATGTAGAAAAGTAAACGCATAACAATACACACATTAAAATTCAGTTCAAGAGAAGTCCGAGTCTGATGTCAGAAGATGTAACCAAAGAAAATAAACAAAATGACAATAATACATAAATAACAACAGACTACTAGCAGTTAACTGACATGCCAGCTCCAGACTTCAATTAAACTGATTGAAAGATTATGTCTTCATCATATGAATATCAGGCACAATCCTTCCCGTTAGGGGTTTGGTATCATACCATCATAACATATATGAGAAGAACATAACCCGTGTCATGCCAACAACTGGTTTTTAAATAAATGTGTTTAGTTCCGATGCAAAGACCTATAAGTGAATCAATATTAACACCAAAATATGCAATCTTTAATGACCTGACAACAGTATCGTAACTATATCCCTTCTTAATAAGTCTATTTAAAGGTTTTGTTAGCTTCTGAGGTGAATACTGACATTTTTGTGTTTTATAAAGAATATTTCCATAAAAAATTGGATGTGAAATACCTGAACGTATAAGAAGTCTGCATGTTGAGCTATATTTACGAATGATGTCCTTATACCGATGATAAAATTAAGTAAATGTTTTGATAAGTTTGTGATATCGAAAACCCTGGTGTAATAATTTTTCAGTAATACATAAATTTCTCCCGTTAAAATCTAAAACATTGTTACATACACGAGCGAATCGTACAAGTTGAGATATATAAACACCGTAAGAGGGTTGTATATATATTAAGATGAACTTTTCTGAAATTTTAAACTGGCTGTTCAGTGTTGTACGTTATACACCCATGCTTTTAAAATTTTGTTCACTTTACTTGTTGAAAATTAAAACATTTAAAAATAGACACGACTCTGGAGGTGTGCCTCTCTGGAGGTGTGCCTAGATTGGCAGAAGTTATAAAATACAGATAATGCATTTTTGTAAACATTGTATAGGAACATTGTTTAGTAAAACAAATCGTGCATATTACAGATTAACAAAGCAAATAAACACGTATAAATATTTGATATTTCAATATTGAATTTCAGTGTGCAATATATGCGTAATAAAACGAACATGAATTAATGACAGTTGATCGGAACTGAAATACACATAGTTAATTTTCCGGCATTTGATGTCTTATCCTGAGACGAGAAAAGTCTGTAATTCTCTATCTCATTTAAGCCAATAGCTATTGCTGTATCTCAGCCGCATCATAAAGCAACCAATCAGAATCTATGTGTGATAAGTAATTATTTCAAGATGGCGTGTATATCGACTGAAACTAATAGCTCCGCACCGTGATGCGAAGCAAAAATCCGAAAAACGATGGTAATGACGGAAAGGACATCTGGAAATCATTCTATTTTCTGAATTATTCCTAAATGAATAATCATTACGGAGGATAACACACTACAGTTTGCATACTTCCTTTAAGGGTAGAGAGTCAAATTAATCGATTTGATCTGGAAGACGGAGAGACGACACACAAAACAAGGTCTCCTCATTTAGTATTATAGATTGGAACACTGTGATTGCAACAAGTACTTGAGAAAGAAACACTTTATGTACCTCTTCTAAGTTTGATCTATCCTGATAAAGGCAAATCAAGAATAGTGCTTCGAACACAGAACATTTATTAAGTGTTCATTTTCTAGCCTGGGTTATTTTTTCATGTCCCTTTGGTCATGCAAATGTTTTAATATGAAAATATTTATACATCTTTGACTTTTAATATTTGAGGTTGGAGCATATCTTATTGAGTCAAACCATGCAAACAGTGTTATTTTCATTGATTCACCATAGGTCAAACCAAACTTGAGTTATCACAAGACATTACGGAAGGGCCGCTAATACGCACAATAGATAACTATTTACTGTGCATTGTGTAATTCTGGAACTGCCCATGATATATAGAGTGCAACAAAATTTACACGAGATCTTATTTTAATGAAACGCAATATAACTTAAATATTTTGATCTTATACATGTCTACAAATATCAAATATCATTTCAGTGAGTAAAGCTTCATTACCCTATAATGACAAAAAGTGAAACAAAACAATGAAAAAATGTGAAAATTGAAAAAAAAACTTCAGTTGTCATAAATCGATCTCGTAGAGACGGAAAAAAAGGAAAAGTGTTGAGGCGGTTGGTGTACAGAATATTACAATTTGAAACAGTAAACACTATTTTCAAATGTTTAGTGGTGCTAGGAGCGACAAAAAAGAAGCAAAATATTGAGGAACGGACGAGTTAATCGACGGACAAAAAAAAAATTGTTAAACATAATAATCTTAGCCGGGAACATCAAAAACGTTTTTTTTTTTTCAATTACGTTACCTTGAGACATTTTTGAACGGATGAAAGTGGTGTAAACTCCATAAATCCATGTGTATTTTCGTTCAACTTAAACAATTGCTTATAAAACACAATATGCTGTAACCAATCGCACTGATTGCAACTAAGCTTCTCTAAATCTTTACAAATTTCTTTGTAGGGATAATTTCATTTAAAAAGACAAAAAAGTAAGTATATGGTTGAATGTTTAAAAGATGAAGGAAAATTACATTTCTTTTCACAAAAAAATGTTAAATAAAAACGTAGATTATTTAATGTGGAGTGTGGAATATGCTAATGAGTTCAAAGTGGTGCTAGGGGCCATCTTCAACTTGTAGTGAGGTGAGCGTTTTTTTTTTTTTTTTTTTGTTTTGTTCCGTGTTGAAGGTCTCATTGTGACTTTGAGATGAAGAACAGCAATACAAGCGCTGTTCCTTTGCTTTTTGTGTTTTTTCCTGTGCATGTATAGATTTTATGAATATAGCTACCCCATATCCTTTCTTTTCTATTACTTGTCTTTTTTGTTGTTAAGTCTTCAAATTTAGTTCAAATGATTATCTTTTTGGGCGTCAAACTGTGAATCGTGTTAACTTTTAAGGTTGGTATATATAATGATATTTTTCTTAAAGATTTGGGTAAGAATGTATAACTAAGGATATGTGATATGATTGGCAATTAAACAATCATTTACCAAGGACCAAAGGATAAAGCTGCAAACAACTACTCGTCACTGTAGAACATTTAACATTTAGCAAAACCCTTACCGTAGAGTTAAGAAATAATTCATGGCAGCCTTAGATTTGTTTTCATTTAACCATTGTTAGAGCATTTGTATTAGTATTTTACCTCTACCTATCGCTCGGGATAAAATAATCGAATATAAATGCCCAACCCATGGTACGAAAAAAGGGCTAAACAAATAAATCAAGAGTGAAAACCATTGTTCTGATTTCTGCTACAAGAGATGAATTTAAAACATTTATGGCGGACACTAGGTAGCAACGACAATTACTGGATTACGGACTCCTAATTTTGGATAGACAATTACTTAATTTTGTGGGAGTAAAAGATGTTTGAGAGCACTCAAATCTTCCCCTTACCGGGAACATGTGTGAAACAGTACCACAATAGAACCAAATTGTAAAAATCATTTGAAAAGTTGCTAACCTTATCAGATGATGTTTTCTTGGACGTGTTAGTTAAATATTATTGTAAGTTCTACATGAATGTATGCATACTTAATATAATCATTTCTTTCATTTTCTATTTCCAGCGTATAATAATGTTATAATACGGATGCAATCCCTTATTCAAAAATTTTCTGAATTATTCTTTGATCGAAGTCCATTGATAACATAATGAAATTAAAATTAAAATTAAAATTTTCATTAGCAAAGATATTAGATGGCAGTTTAATTCTCATTAATTGTTCACTTGTGCTCGACAACGGACGAATATTTATTATGATGGCAATATCAAAATTTTAAGCTGACTTGAAATTAGAACGCTACATTCATATCTACCTTAAAATAAACAAGAATGTGTCCATAGTTAACGGATGCCCCACTCGCACTATCATTTTCTATGTTCAGTGGAGCGTGCAATTGGGGTCAAAACTCTAATTTGGCATTAAAATTAGAAAGAGCATATCGTAGGGAACATCTGTACTAAGTTTCAAGTTGATTGGACTTCAATTCATCAAAAACTACATAGACCAAAAACTTTAACCTGAAGCGGGACAGACGGACGAACGGACGGACGGACGGACTCACGGACAAACGAACGAACTGACGCACAGACCGAAAAACATAATGCCCCTCTACTATCGTAGATGGGGCATATATAAAAAGTGCTTTAAAGTTTCAAATTTGTATTCTCAAATTGACATCTAATTGTATGGTGAAAAGAAGCATATAAACTTTGAAGAATTAATTTGTACTTATATATTTTGATGTTTTAGCCATTGTTTCGGATAGTTAGTGCAAAAATGGTTTGTATTAAATCATCTTTCAATATATTTGTTTTCTTTAGAATATACGAAGACTTAAGTGTTGACAAACAGGAAGCGCCACAAGAAGAATACAGTACAATAAACAACCAGGCTCAAGCTAGCAGCCACTCGCTAGCAGCCACTACGCTAGCAGCCAGTTTTCAGATATGTCTATAAACCCAAAAGTTGCATAAGATGCAAACATACTTAAAATGTTTTTAATTAATGCATAACCATTAAATTATCTGTTTAATATATCACCAGGCAGTCGAAGACACTATTCAATGAACTTAAACATTTCATTTCCTGTTCATTAATTTAATGACAATAGTATTCGTTTTCAATATATTATATACCAAACAGCGTGCTGCACGCTTTAAATTTTCAATAGTCAACAGTTTTGAGTGTATAAATAGAATCGTAAATAATTATTAAATTATTGAACTGCTGGCAAAATTGCTTGTTACATGGAATCGACTTGAACATCAGAAATTATTTTTGTGATATTGTGTCAAATCGCTTTCCATATTCTCGGCATCCTGTCAAATAGTTTCTAAAAAGTAAGAATTGTTCTCCATTACAAGAATAGAAAGTTGCGCTCGTGCTTTAATATTTTTGTTAATAAAAAATGTTCTACGGCAAATCTGTTTTAACGAAACATTCTAATTCTGAACCAGTGGATTTCGCTAACTTTTGAGTAGACGAAAGGTTTATTTCTTGTACACAAAGTATGGAGGGCAATGAAATTATTTATTATCTACCCCAACTTTGGACCTAATTAAAAAAAAAACTAAGCCGAACCACACCCTGGATTTTTTCTCAAGTAGACCTCAGCTACTCAGCTTCACTTTGCACCTAGTGCCGTAAAAAGTATTGCTGTAGAACATTTTTTATTAACTTTTCCGTAAGGGTGGGGTAGGCTGTCCGACCCCAACTTTGGACCTAATTTAAAAAAAAACTAAGCCGAACCACACCCTGGATTTTTTCTCAAGTAGACCTCAGCTACTCAGCTTCACTTTGCACCTAGTGCCGTAAAAAGTATTGTCGTAGAACATTTTTTTATTAACTTTTCCGTAAGGGTGGGGTAGGTTGTCCGACCCCAACTTTGGACCTAATTTAAAAAAAAAAAACTAAGCCGAACCACACCCTGGATTTTTTCTCAAGTAGACCTCAGCTACTCGACTTCACTTTGCACCTAGTGCCGTAAAAAGTATTGCCGTAGAACATTTTTCATTAACTTTTCCGTAAGGGTAGGGTAGGCTGTCCGACCCCAACTTTGGACCTAATTTAAAAAAAAACTAAGCTGAACCACACCCTGGATTTTTTCTCAAGAAGACCTCAGCTACTCATCTTCACTTTGCACCTAGTGCCATAAAAAGTATTGTCGTAGAACATTTTTTAATAACTTTTCCGTAAGGGTGGGGTAGGCTGTCCGACCCCAACTTTGGACCTAATTTTTAAAAAAACTAAGCCGAACAAATCATCAATCTATTCACATCCGAAACTATTGCTTCTTCGGTAATATTATTATTGATATATAGTTGTACGAGTTGTCAATGGAAGCCTGCTTCGCTTGCGAATAGCCGTCAACTCGTTTTTGGAATGCTATTTTATTTTCTCATCCCCGTAGTAACAAAGTTAAGGATATGACATTGTAACCGCGCCATCTGCCTGTCCGTAACGTGTCCGAAGCACACTTGTGGACATTGTAGATGTTGCTTCTTAACAAATCTTCATTATACCTGTTGTACATATTGAGTATAATTGCTTTGTATAAGTTGTCTTCGGTACGAAAGAATCAGACCTTCTCCCTTTGTTTTTGAAACATTTTCTTAATTCCCGAGCACAATCATCACGGAAAACACGTCTAGTGTGTTTTAAGAAGCTTAAACTGCTAAGCCAAGCCTGTCGGAACACTTGCGTTGACCCAAATTTTACGGAGTCAGTGTTTCTCATATAACTTTGGTCGTCTATGTGAAAATTGCCCTTTTTCTTTTCCTTCGGTTTTTTTCTACTAAATTTTCCCTTTTGTTGATCTCCGATCCGGTTTTCTCCTCTTATCTAGTTTTGCTATGGGTCACAATGTTATTTATTTAATTTCAACTTGCCGCATATGTCATGACCCTTTTCCAACCCCGGAATATGTTCGTCAAAGGTATATTCTTTTTTCGGTAGAATTTTTAGTTTATGATATTATTTATCTCGATCTTTGTTTTGTCGGAGCCGTTCAGATTTAGCGGCTTGGTACTGATTTTTCGACAGTATTGAAAATATCACGCGGTACCTCTAAATGTTTTATGTGTTGCATTATGTGATTGTAAGCTTTTAACGTGTCATGTCCAAAAAAAAACCAGCTAAGTGTAAAATGCATTGTGAAGGCATCCGAGGCAAATAATGGACTGTGTTAAGAGATGTGCCGCCCTGGTCAAAAGACATAAAATAATTGTCTGTTTACATATTTACAACTTTTTCATTTTGCTAGCTTAAAGTAGCAAAAATCTCATCTTCAAAAAATAAAGAATAGAATATTAAAGATTTCCCTTTTTATTCGTTCGTGAGGGTCTGGATGGGGGTCCCTTAATTCTGTATTCTCTAATTTTGTTAGCACTTTTCTCTATTCTTTTTTTTATTTTACTCATTTTTCTGTACACGTATTCTTCTTTTATTTTGTCCTTGATTGTCTACTAGTATTCTGTTTTTTATTTTGCCAATTATTCTCTATTCTCTTTTCTTTGTCATAATTAGAGCCCCAGTAATCTCTATTCTCTATTCCTTTTTTTTTGTTTTTTTATCTATTTTTTGTGCCACGATTCTATTGTATTGGCCCGTTTATGTTTATTCTGTAAACCCCATCTAGACTCTTATTCATACTCAATCCAAAAATAAAATTCAAGAATTTAAATCAGTAAATGGTGATATTCAAAACAAGGAAAAATATCGTTGTGGTAAATAAAAACAAGCAAACATGTTTTTTTCCCTTTCAATTCAATTACTGATATATAAACAACCATTACTAATTTTGAGACGAACACTTACATTTTACCTGCCGTAGTCGTTGTCAACTGTAGGTGTAGACAATTGTTGAAAAGGTCTAATACTAGTACTCAATTGATTTCTCGGGGTGGTAAGTTAATAATAATCACAATATATAATTTTAATCTTTTTTTTAAATCACCATGTCCAGTGTGTTCAAGTTTTCATGGAAGGATATTGATTAAAATACCACAGTCTATTTCTTGTGGTACATATAGTAACTATTGCTCATATAGACCTATCTGACGTGTATAATTTTTAAGTCTTTCGTTCACTTTTCAAACCACACATTAGACATTGATTTGTGGGTAGTACTATATTAAATATCTGTAAAACACTCATTTATCTAATACTTCTGATCATCTTTCTACTCTTCATACTTGTAAAGAAGTGAGGTATCTAGCAGTTGTATGTTCATGTGGTAGCGTAAAATCTACTTCAGTCACATATCTTACAAGAGTTTCTTAAAAGGCCAAAGTGAGTTAGAAGAGTTCATATTTATATGCATATCTTTATGCATACTAGTATCCATATAGTTTGTAAGAACTTTGCACTTCCATATAATCTAGGTGATTCTTACTTAAATAACCCAGTTCTCTGTAAAACAAAATGTAAATAACACTTTATGAATATTAAGGGTTGATGAATTTCATTTCATTCATTTTCTACTTACCACCTGAGAAATATACATACGGATATTACTTACCAGTCCAGACTTCGCAATTAAAATAAAACATCTAGATGACGGAGATACTTCCAACCGGAACTACGTCACCTACATACTTTACTTAACCTGTACCCCAGTTTTATTTTTTGCGCCGACGAGTTCAGATGTTAAAAATATATTCAAAGTTATTTAATTTTTCAAAATTTACGATAATGAGAAGTGAAGGCTCGGATGCCTATGTTGAGGAAGACACTTCTTCTGTCTTAGAGGATAATGCAATGGCCTCTGACAAAGTCACTTTCACTCCCGAGAAGAAAGGTAAGAATCGTACTTCTTCTCGTAGTAAAAAAGACAATTTGTCAGACTTAGAAAGTCGTATGATGGCAAGAATTGAAGAACAGGACAAACAATTTGATTCTATGAGTACCAAAATGGGTAAATTGTTTAATTTACTACAAGGCAAGTTAACTGACACCGGAAATGAATTTCCAAGGTCAGAACATGAGAATCAAAATACGGTCACAGTCGAGGCGTTAAGTGCTGCTCACAGACCACTTATACCGTTGAACAGTGCTATTAATGAGTAAGAATATAGCGGTGATGATTTAGAAACACTATCTTCAAATTTCGGATTCGGAACGTCAAAATAGTGGCTTTTTATTCAGTGCAGAGGGCTCTGAGAATTCTAGAAATTCTGATAATGATGATGCCATCAGTTCCAGAAATATTTATCTAACAGAAATGAGAAATCTTGTGAAACAGAGAAGAAAGATAAATCTGTGAGCCATACTCTAGGTGACAAGTTTGGTCTTGATGCTTATACCTCTGTATTGACTGAGAAAACAGGTTTAGTGTTAGAACAAAACCAGATTGATGTATTACGTGGTTCTTGGAGATCAGAGACTCACCATAAAATCACTAGTTATAGGGAAAATTATAGACAAAGTTTCCCAATAGATGCAAGTTGTCAGGAATACTTCAGTGTACCGACAATGGACAATACAGTAGAAAGTTTACTGATGAAAAGATATGGGGCAAGAGCTGCTTTTGACAGAGTCCCAAGTTTATTTACTAAAAACTTAAAGTCTCTTGAAAGGTTAGCTTATCAAGGTCAAGTTGCGGCCCGCATGGGTTTGATCACAACTTGTTATTTGCAACAAGCAAGTGGAAATTTGTTGGATATTTTACAATCTGATACGCCAAATTTAGACAGTGCAATACAGAATGTAAGAGACATATTTGCTTTGTAGACTTAAAGTTTAGATCAGACGGCGAGAACTGGAGCTTTTCACCACATGATACGTCGCCGTTCTACTATGTATGACACAGGTCTTAATGAACTAAGAGACTTTGCCAACACAATTGTGACTTTACCATTAACAGCAGATGGTATAGTTGGTTCTCAGTTTGATGCTAAAATGAAAGAGAAAACTGATAGAAATAAACAATTAGCTGAAGTTTTACCCGATACTAGACGAGTTACACTTGGTTCACAGTTGGGTAAAAGAAAACCAACAGCTACAATTACTTCAAAGTCTACAATTGTGAAAAAGCCTAAATTTGACAATAATTTCAAGATACCAAAGAAGAACTTTGGGGAGTTCAAGTCGTCTGGTAAACAGACAGCTGCTGTAAACAAGACATGGGTAAGTTCTTTCTCTAATGTGAAGAAAATGTATAGTTCCTGACGCCAAAACTCTAATGTTGTTACCTCAGATACCAGTGGGAGGGAGGTTAAAACATTTTATTCAGGAATGGGAATCAATAACAGACGATCATTGGGTACTGACAACTTTAAAAGAGGGTTTGAAATTAGAATTTCAAGAAACTCCTCGCTTGACAGGTATAAAGCACACTTCTATCAATGCGAGGAATCTTCATATTATTTTAACAGAGGTAGTATATTTAATAGAAAAAATGCAAAAGAGATTGTACCTCAAGAAGAGATACATCAAGGTTTTTACAGTACACTTTTTCTGGTTCCCAAGAAAACAGGGGATTTGAGACCTGTGATCAATTTGAAACCTCTCAACCAGTATCTGAGGAAGCAACATTTCAAAATGGACACTTTAACAAAAGTTTTGAATTTAGTAAAATCCCAAGACTGGGCGTTGTCTCTCGATCTGAAGGATGCATATTTCCATATTCCAGTTCACAAAACACACAGAAAATTTCTAAGGTTTTGCATACAAGGCAAATGTTACCAATTTGTAACTCTGTGTTTCGGTCCTTCTCAAGCACCTCGAGTGTTTACAAAATAATAACTGTAGTAGCAGCTCATCTGAGAATCCAAAACATACGCCTAGCAACTTATTTGGACGAGTGGTTGCTAGTGAATGCTCAAGAGAAAATGCTAATTTCAGACAGAAAGAAAACACTCAGTCTTCTGATAAAATTGGGATTTATAGTAAATCTTCAAAAATCTTCTCTGATCCCATCACAAGAGATCACTTACATAGGGGCATTGTTCAATTTCAAGAAGGAGATAGTTTCTCCAACTATGGAAAGAATTTTAAAGTTAGAAATGTTAGTGAGGAGCTTAATGAAGGGACACAATACCGCAAGAGATTATCTAATGTTGTTGGGTTTTATAGCTTCTTGCATAGAATTGATCCCCAATGTATAGGAAGCCTATCCAATTACATCTACTTCATTTCTGGAAACCCTCCACCAGAGATCTCACTTATCAAATTCCATTTACACAACACGTAAATAATCATTTGAATTGGTGGTTGGACAGAGCAAACACTACCAAGGGCAAATCATTACACCAGTGGTCGGCAACCGTCACAATAACAGATGCTTCAAAGACGGGGTTTGGGGGTCACTTGAACAATCAGATTTTCAAGGTTTTGGTCTGTTCAAGAACAGAAACAACACATAAATCTGTTGGAATTGGAGGTTGTAATTCGAATAGTACAACATTTCCTACCACAATTACAAAATCAAAATGTGCTGCTCAAATGCGACAACACAACAGTCGTTCAGTATGTGAACAAACAGGGGGCACAAAGTCAATACACCTTTGTTACAAGACATGGTGTCTAATGAAAATGGCAATTCAAAACAATCTGACAATCAGGGCAGCTCAGATAGCGGGAAAATTAAATATTCCTGCAGATCATCTGTCTCGAAACAAAATACAACCCACAGAGTGGACACTGAACAACCAAATTGTTCAATCAGTGTCTGCAATGTGGGGAGAACCAACAATAGATGTTTGCCTCAGTACACAATCACAAAAGACCAGTGTTCTGTACATGGCTAACTCATCCCAGTGCTCTAGCAGTAGATGCTCTGTCGATATCATGGGAAAAAATGTGGACATATGCATTTCCACCAATATGTCTAATTCCAAAGGTATTAAAACACATGAGTCAGTTCAATTGTCGACTAATTCTGATAGCTCCAATGTGGCCAAGAAGACATTGGTACACAGAGCTTCTTCCAAAATCATTTGCAAGTCCAATAAAACTGCCAACAAGGCAAAATCTACTGTATCAACCAAACACAACCATTTACCATCCAAATCCCGAAGTGTTCAAGCTGACAGCTTGGCAGCTCTCCACAACAATTTCAGAAATAAGGGATTTTCAAGAGAAACTAGAAAGCTTCTCAGAGCATCATGGAGATCGGGCACACAGCAATACTATGCTTGTAAATTCAAAAGATTTAATAGTTGGTGTAGTGAACGGGAACAAGATCCCTATGCAGCTACTTTAGCAGAATGTGCAGATTTTTTGTCTCAGTTGTACACTTCTGGTTTACAATATCGCACTATAGCAGGTTGTAGGTCCATGTTATCTTCTTTGCTACCTCCAATAGATAATGTTCCAATTGGGCAACATCCCTATATGATTAGACTACTAAGAGGGGTTTTCAATTCTAGACCTCCAAAAGTAAATTTAGTTCCAGAATGGGATTTACAAAAGGTTTTGGACATGTTGCAAAAGTCCCCTTTTGAACCTTTATTGCAAGCTGATGTGAAATGTTTAACTCATATAGTTGTTTTTCTTACAGCAATCGCAACGTTCAGGAGATGTTCGGACATTCAAGCACTGAGGATAGGAGAGGGTTTTGTAAATGTACAAAAGAAAGGACTTGTTTTCTTAAGACCAGGTTTATCAAAACAAGATAGACCAAATCATTATGGAACTAAAATTTGTGTGCCTTACTTTGAACACAATAAAAAACTTGATCCTTAAAGAGCCATTGCTATATACTTAAAATGTACAGAAGAAATAAGAAAAGATGAAGGAAAACTTTTCTTGTCAACTGTTAAACCTTTTAAACCAGTTACGTCACAAACAATTTCAAGGTGGTTAGTGAATACAATCAAAATGGCATATGAAAACACAGATTTGAAAGTTAAAGCTCACAGTACGAGAGCAATTGGACCTTCATGGGCCTTATTCAATGGTGCTAGTATGAAGAGTATTTTAGAGTCAGCTGACTGGTCTACAGATACAACTTTCATCAAGTTTTATTTGAGAAATGTAGATGTTAAGGTTTTATCCTAATGTGTATTTAACAGATTGTTTTTAAACTCATCAAAAATACTGAAATTTGCTGTGATATGCAGTTAAAAAAATCATTAAAGAAAAGAAAAAATAAAGACATTGTAAATATTGTATAGTGTACAGAAGAATGTTTTTAAAATGAACAAGTGGTATGAAGTAAAAAGATTATACACAGGATGTAGAAAAGCGGAGCAATAGAAAATTACCCTACCACAAGAGAGGTAAGGCTTTGTAATCTATCCGTATGTATATTTCTCAGGTGGTAGGTAGAAAATGAATGAAATGAAATTCTAAATTTGTTTTCAAATTCAGATTTTATGAATGAAGTTTTCTACTTACCACCTGATTATTACCCACCCTACCTCCCCACATGTTCTATTGTAGAAATAATCTTACAAAAAAAAATATAAAAAAACTAAAACTGGGGTACAGGTAAAGTAAAGCATGTAGGTGACGTAGTTCCGGTTGGAAGTATCTCCGTCATCTAGATGTTTTATCTTAATTGCAAAGTCTGGACTGGTAAGGAAAGTAATATCCGTATGCATATTTCTCAGGTGGTAAGTAGAAAACTTCATTCATAAAATCTGAATTTGAAAACAAATTTAGAATTTTTACTGTCGTAGAGTAAGATAACTGTAAATTACCAATTGCTACTGTTTGCTACAAAATTACTTGATATAGCAAATGAAAATATTTTATAGGAGTAACGAGACTGGTGTTACATGTGGATCAGGAGCTGCTTACCCTTCCAAAGCACCTGAATTTTCCTCTGGTTTTTTGGTTGGGTTCGATTTGATCAGTCTTCTATGTTGTGTATTGCGTACTGTAGTTTGTCTTTTCGTCATATTTTGTTTTGTTTTTTTTTTTTTTTGCCATGCCATTGTCAGTTTGATTTCTACTTATTTGTATATTAATATTTCTCTAATTCTTCGTCAATTTATCCCTTTCTGCACCCATTGTATAAAAAAATTTAATCAACGTGTGGTCCATTTGATCTCAGTTCTTCATTGGTTAAAATCCGATTATGACGTCGAATTTTCTTGCCTTCCTCTGAATTTCTTATTGTGACGGCATGAAAAAAGGCGACCATGCCTGATGACGTCACATAGAAAGAACACATCATTTTGCAGATCAGTCAAAAAGAAGGAATAAGTTTGCCTGCATGTTGTTTGAAAATCATTAGAGAAACAGATTCCACCACCAAATCTCGTGTAATACAATATTTATCCACTCTCGACAGTTAAATTTTCAATATTTAAAACGCTCGGCGAGCCTCGCGTTTTAAATTTGAAAATTTAACTGTCTCGAGTGGATAAACATCGTATTACACTCGATGCAGTGGTAGAATCTATATATATCCCTTTGGAATTTTTCGTCTCTCTTTTAATCACTTCCAAAGTGAACAGAACCTATCTCAGCAGAAATAAGAAAGAAGACTACGGAAGTAACGATGCCGGATCAAGGAGCCTAGCAAGATTTTTCAAACCCTATTAGACTAATGAAAGTTCCATTTATTCGAAGTGTACGTAGAATTTGAGTGCTTTACTCATGACGTCAAGTCGAAAGCATTGTGAGGATTAGTAGATAAAAACAATTCAATACTTTGTAAAAAAATCAATAAAAGAATAAAATTCAGGCCGAAGAGTTACTGGTGCCGAATGAATGACTGCAAACCAGACTCCAAACCCTACCAAAAGCACACACCGTCCCTTTTCTATTGCATTTATATAACAGTTTGTTATTCAATATGTACAATGTTGAAATAGAGGGATGATGTGGACGAGATCCTTATGAATAAACTTAAAGAAGATTTTTGAGCTCTGTGTACCAGAAAAATATTAATTATGTCCATAGAGATGTCGAAAGAGAACAAAGCGTTCGAGCAGGCAAAGGATGTAACTGGGATGCGGGGGAAAACTAGGAGATGACAAAGTGAATGATAACTGTCAACAAACCGGGAATTACAAAGGCACATCTCACAAGTGAAACACAAAATACAAGGCGCCTGGAATCATTCTGGTTGTCTTCCACAACCTGGCCGGGTACGACAGCTACCTCTTCATTACAAACAAATAAGTAAAATAATACGTTAAACAAAACGTGTCGCAGAGCAATAGAGAATTACTCAACCGTTGGATTTCCAAACACACAGACAGGGCTTGGAGAAATTTCCCTTTCCCCGGAATTTACAATAAAATAAAATCCGAAAAATGGCAGGCATACTAGTATAACCATAAGAGAAATAGTAGACAGGCGTGTACAATGTGTATCATCTGGATGATTGCCAACTTAAGGCCCGCTAGATCAAATGAGTTAAAGTAAACACGAATACCTAGCTAAATTAAATGCGCGATTACCAAGCCAGTACCAATGTTAAAGGTGAAAGTATTATGTGTTACCTTTAGAGGAACCGTTTTTGAGGATATCAGACTGTGGTATAACTCTGATTTCAAAATACAAGCCTGAAGAAATAGATAAACACTTTGCGAAGACTACATGTATGAGATTGACACGAGGAATGGTAACCCGACCTTACTGTCCAGATAATATTAATGAAACAAATAATTAAGATACATTTAAGATCAAATTTTCAAGGTGTTTCAACAAATGTGGTTCATTAAATATGCGAACTTTAAGAGGTATCTGACCAGGAAGTTGAAACTTATGAATATACATAAAGCTATCATATCAAACCAAGGCCCATGTTGATACCTTACATTAACACAAAACCAAACTCCGAGCCAAATCAAGGGTTACATTTAAAAAAAAAAAGTAAATAGTATGAATGTGTTAGCAAAAAGCATGGAAAATATCCGGAACTGTGTTGGTATCCCTAACAAAACGGAAGCCTGAAAACAAGCAATCAATCTCAATTTCAAGAAACGGAATATATCTAAAGATTGTTTGGCTGCAATCCACAGGACACGAAACAAGTTGGGATTTGAAAAATCAGTCGTCCTAGGTTTTGCGATATTGGTCTAGTCCAATGCATCGATGACTGACTTTGTATAAGACTACTTCAAACCCCAATACGAACCGCGAAACAAGATCTACTACATACGCAACACTGAAAGTCTCGTTTGCGATATTCAAATCGCACACATTTACAAATACATTTAGAAAATGTGCATCAATGGTACGAAATGTCCAACTACCCGACTGACCATACATTCCAAGTCAAAACTAAGGTAAACAATAACGATTATGTTTCACGATTGAGTATGCTGGATTGCCAATGGTTGCATGTGTCGGTCTAAGACGGAAACGGTATGCCATTAAAACAGAAAGGTATGAAATCAGGAGAGTTAGAGGTGTGAAAAAATGTGATCAAGGAAGAGATTGCTTATAGTGAATTCAAACAATATCTGAACTCGGGCTATGATTCGGGCTACAACACAATGGAAACGATTTTGAGCAAATGATCCAATCGACACAGTACAACACAAAACAATTAATCTTTTTTCAGCAGACGACAACGGGCAGACATTATCGATTGAACAGACACACTACAAAATTGGAGACACAATACAGAGATTAATCTCATTGATTGTAGATCATGATGATAAACTTATTAAAATCATGTATGAGGAGGATCCTTTAAGATTAACTTCTAACCTATGACCTTCCACATATGTAGCAAACTGTTCAGGAATGGTATCCAGGATTCAAATTATGACCAATAACAGTAAAAAAAGAGAGGCGAAATATTCCACAGGTATTGCTTGGCAGTCGCGCATTTACTAGTATGTCAACTGGGTACTCATTTCTGCTTTAATTCCTTCAATGAACCGATTTCTAAACTGGAAATCATCCAAATTATTCACAGTGTATTCTTATCTTTAATGGCTATGGTCCAAACATCCGTAGAATTGTGTTGTTTCATTTTGTACAATTCCGAGTTTCTCTACAAGTACCTGAACAATTGCTTTTATAAATGCCAAGCTGTCTATAAAGCGTAATTCCCGGTACACTGTCTACATCGCCACCTCCCCCCTTTAAACTCCAATGTCAACAATGTTTGTAAACGAAATGGATATTTCATCGTTTTTTTGTATGCCAGTAATATGTGCTCCACTCATTCCCATGTTTGTAATGATGTAATGGATGTCGTACCCGGCCTGGTTGTAGCAGTCACCGGGATTAATTTGGGTATTTTTTTAAGTTTTACTTGTGAGCTGCGCCCTGAGTCCCCGGTAAATTGACAGTTATGTCTCACTTTGTCATCTTCTAGTTTTTCAACAGATCCGTTACATCGTTTCCTGCTCTACCGCTTTTTATTCTCCCTTACAACTCTTACAACTCTTTAAACATTGGATAATTCTTGTTCAATCAATCACAAAGATGTGTCTTTCCAAAAGTTGTGGCAGTTAGATAATGTTTGTCCCAACCTTTTAATAGTTGGGACAGTTGAAATTTGTTTGTGTCAACTTTTCAGACGTTGATGCAGTCAAAAAATGTTTGTTACAACGTTTTTAGAGTTGGGACAGTTGTAAAATGTTTGTTACAATTTTTTAAAGGTTGTAACAGTCATAAAATATTTATTACAAATTTTAAAAGGTTGCTACAGTCGTTAAATGTTTAAAACAAACATTTCATAGGTTGTTGCAGTCGGTAAATGTTTAATACAAATATTTTAGCGTCATTTTAGCAACTCAGTGTAAAAAAAAAATCACGTCTCGCCCGGCTCTCAAGATTTGATATAGTTGTGAAATAGCCCATAATTTATACTATTATCATCTATTGTGCAGTTGTTGACTTGTTTTGTTTTTTATTTATTCATTTTGCGATCGTTGTTTGTCTTTCTTTTGTCGTTTTCCTTTTATTGCCATAGCATTGTCCGTTCTTTTTTGACATGTGCGTTTGACTTTCCTTTAGGTATCTTTAATTTTTATTTTATCTATTCAGATTCGTTCATAACTGGTTTTACATACCAGAAACCTTCGTTTAAAAATAGAGTTTTAATATTATTGCAGAAGATGCTAATGAATTCATTCAAATTTATATTTAAAAAGTTTTATAAATTCTGCGGAATAGAAAATATACCGTGGGTATTCCTGAAGTAAATTTAAAGAATATGACTAAGTTACCAATATTGTACAGCATAATAAAACCGTTTTAATTTGAATTACTCTCCATGAGGGACATTTCCGATGATAAAAGAAATTAATAAATTAGATCTGTCAAGTTTCATTAAAAACGGAAAACAATTCTTCACCGTGAACGATTTACCCTCTTCATTTTCTTGTCCTGGACCTGCAGGTCGGCAAACTATATTTATATTTTATACAGGAAACTTAGGTACAGATGTTAGACCACATGTACAATATAAGCTGAGCTGGAAATTACAATCGGTGAGTAGAAATGAACAATATTTTAAAGCATGTCTATCGAATAATCATGGATCCAAGATTTTGAAGGGAAAATGTGCACATTTGTTCTACCTACAGATAGGCTATGAATCGACGTTCTGTATCACCACACTCGTGCATAGTTGCATGTTCCAAGGCAAAGTTAGGATTTGGGCCTGTAAAAGTTGTGCATCATTGAAATTCATGTATGACACCATTCCCTCCCCCCTTTTATCATGTGTATGTCATTTAATCCTTTATTTACTTTGCATACATCACCCCAAGGGTGACAAGGTCAAGGGAATAAAAAAAAAAGGTTACTCTTGATCCTCATCGTCTTACTGTTAAACTCTAACATGTGGGGCATTAGTTAACTTTTGTTGTGCGGTATGGCCTTTTACAGGACCTATACATAATGTACATATTGTGTTAATGTATTGTTAACTCTCTGGTCCTAAATTTGCATGAAATACTTGTCACTGGACTTTTTATAACCAACAACCAACCAATCCTTACATGTACATATCCATATAATTGTGTTACTAATGTTGGATTACAAGTATTTCCTGGTTTTGCTTTGTCAGCTGATAGTTTTCGTTCTATTAAGAATGCATTGTGACGTCACAATTTCCATTGAAAAACATGCATAGTACAAATTAATATGATGGCGCATTAAAACATATGATCTCACCATAAAATGTTATGAAAATTATTAATTTTAGTGACTTATTTAGCAAGTATGCATTTTCATTTAATTTTTAAATAATTCCAAAATCATGGACAACAAAACTTGAATATATTTGATAATATAAGGTGTATTAGATGGTTCAAAATAACATTAATCATCAAAATAAAACAATACTATTAAATTAATGTTCCTGAAACAATGCACAGAGTCATAACAGTTGCCATTTAAACACAGTTGATTAAACAAAATGTGCTAATTCAATTAGTAATTGTTTCATCATGTACTTAAATATAAGGATTCATATTGAACAAGGGTTGTGGAGGTTGTTGCATCTTTTCTTAAAATGAATAATTACAATGAATAAAATATCTATAAATATTTCATCATGTTAATTGCTACATGGTTTTAAGCTAAAAGAAATAAAAAACATTAAAAGAGCAAAGTTAGCATCTTAATTATATTCTTTTAGATTTAACATAGAATATTAAATCACTATAAATTTGTAAATACTTTGAACCTAAACTATATATTTTCATGTCAAATTTTATATAAATTGTTCCCTGTTAGTCATATTTTTCTACTTGTGTTAAATTGTGTTTTGTTACTTTATTGTTGCCTTACTGTTGGGTTGATGCCTCATTGATATATATCTCACATCTCCTTTCATCATGTGCATTCACATCTGACTGCAGATTTTGGCCTTTGCTACATAATTATTTTATGTTTAACATTTAATATTTGGGAAAAATAACAAAAAATCTATCTGTAAGCATATTTTTTTTTATGTAAACATGTTTGTCCCTAATATTTTATTAACTATGTATTTACTTTCAGGTATCACAGATCGAATTTATTCGTTCATAGTGTGTTAATTTACGTTTTGATTGAGTTAAGCCTTCCAGTTGATGTTTTATCATGTGTTTTCTATGTTGTGATGTTATACTATTGTTTCAGAAAAAGGGAGAAGGTTTGGTACCATTAAACGTTTAATCCCGCTGCAAATGTATGCACCTGTCCTAAGTCAGGAATCTGATGTACAGTAGTTGTCGCTTGTTTATGTAATTTATACGTGTTTCTCGCTTTCGCTTTTTATATAGACTAGACCGTTGGTTTTACCGTTTGAATGGTTTTACACTAGTACTTTTGGGGCCCTTTATAGCTTGTTGTTCGTGTGAGCCAAGGCTCCGTGTTGAAGGCCGTACATTGACCTATAATGGTTTACTTTTATAAATTGTTATTTGGATGGAGAGTTGTCTCATTGGCACTCACACCACATCTTCCTATATCTATGTTATAAACTTTTTAAAAGTATTTTATGAAGCTCAAAATATTTTTTAAGGATATTGTATTATCAAGTAAGTTGTCATAAAATTTACTGTGTTAACCGCAGTGTATGTTTATTAATTTAGTTTTAAAATACCTTTTATTCAAATTCAAAATAAATAATTAAAATATATGTATTTACTGAACATGAATTCATGACCATGCAAATGTGACATTAAAATAGGTAATAATCAGGATGTTAACACTGGATAGGTAATAATCAGGAATTCTTATATACATGCTATAGCTAATATACAGATTAAGACACAATAGTTTATTGCCTTGGGTGAATTTTAAACTGTCATGGGTATATATTGAAGATGATTTTATGATGCTGTTCACAAATTATAACTGTCCTCTTCAAAATTTGGATAAATTTTTCAAAATAAATTATAATTTAAGAAAATGTGAAACAGCAGGATATAATATTATTTTGGATATAAAAATGCATATTTTAAAAGTTATCTGAGTATTGATTTATCAAAATAAAATTGGGTAAATAACTAAAATAAAATAAAGAAAGTGTTGTCTGAGCTGCAAAGCATTATTTAATACAAGCTGTAATAAGTAAAAGTATACCGGGTAACACAAAAGATGTAAAATTAAACTCAAGGATTTAAAACATTAAGAGGAGGGCTAAGCCTTGGAACATAATATATATTTTCCTGATTAACTTTAGGACAAAGATTCTACATTTACATCACAAAGGTTTATTCATTATATGCACTTGACAAAGAGAAAGTCAATAGCATCTGTATAGTAACAGTGCATTTATTTATTTATTTTTCATTCTTTAAACTTTTCTCTGTAGTATCAATCTATTTCATATTAACATGAACAAAAGAAATAACCTGTTGTGTTTTAGAGAGGAATAACTATGTCCATGATGTCTGACTTTAAAGAATTGATGAAATAAAGTATGATGTGAGCCTCAATAAGACAGTAACCCTTCAATGAAAGTACACAGTCACACATAAAAATCATTAATGTAGGAAAAAGACAACACCATATATAGAATTTAGACCCCTAAAAGATTTATTCTTCTTGTTAATTGGGACTTAAAAATATAATTGTATAAGTTCTAGAATTTTTTGGTCAATCAAATAAGGATTGCTAGTTTTCATCTAGGTAAATACAGTTATTGTAATTGACTTTCTTCTAAGTACCGTACAATGTATATAGTATTATATTAGTTAAAATTTTACTGTACTTTAGTCTCAATGTATAATTTTTTTTTGTAGAATCATATTGGTTTGAGCATGATTCCCACTTAGAATATGAAGCCTGCTACATGTGCACTTTGATGCATAGGAAATATAGATGTCATGGAGTCACTCTTATAGCTGCAAATTGTGAAACAGTGGATTAATTCATTATTTTGTGCTAGTTATTTATTGTTTTTGGAAATAATGAATAGCACTTGCAGCATTATTCCATAATGATGATGTGATATTAGGATTACATTGGACAAGAAAAAACTTGTGCATTGTACAAATAGGAAACTTACAAATTGTATTAAAGGAGGACCACATTACTGGATGACTAAATACCTTGGATAATCATGATAATTATTCATTTGGTATATCAATAATGAATTTGGAATAACAAGATTTCATAGTTTCAGTGCATATTAATAGTGCAATCATACATTGTATCTGAATTCCATGAATACCTTGGATAATTATTCATTTGAAATAGCAATTTGGAATAATGAAAATTCATAGTTTCAGTGAATATTAATAATAACAGTGCATCATATCTGAATTCATGAATACCTTAGTGGATAATCAGTCATTTTAATATAATAACAATTTGGATAATGTGAAATTCTAGTTTCAGTGAAATTTACAAAACAGTGCATGTATATCGCATCTGAAGTTTATGTTGGCATTGCAATTGTTAACTACATTGTACCACCAGGGTGTGTAAAAAGACCTTAACCACCCATGAGGGTCTCTCGTAGTCCGTCACAATTGTTTAGTGTCAAATGACTGGCTGCTGTACTTGAAGTCTGAATTAGAATTAAATAAAAATGTAAATTAGTGGCCAAGCATATTAAACAAATAAACCATGTACTTCAAAGTATAATTTTATTGTCCCGCCTGCAACAAAAGTTGAAGTATGCAAGAAATAGGTATTACAATCTGGCAGCGCTACAGCGTAACCTATTTGTATAAAGCTTCGCGGTACATTTTAGAAGCTTAAAGACCTGGATACTGCTTTATGTTATGAAGTTTCTGTTAGTAACTTGTCCGTTGCACTTTAACTTGTTTTCATGGTTCATTGACTGTTTGAAAAAAAATATTACTGTTTAAACAGTCATACAGTGAAATACTCTCTTACATGTATAACATGTATAACGAGTAATTGGATAAATTTATATGGTATATATATATATATATAGGTATCTTGAAAGGTCTACATGTACATGTCTCATTGTCTGACAGGCAGGGTTCACCTGACCTTGACTTCATTTCATGGATCAGTGATTAAGGTTATTTCAGTTACTTTGTCAAGTTTCTGAAATGATTGTAAGGTGAATATGTCTGACTGCCAGACTTGCATCAGACTTTGACCTCAATGAAAATGTCATGGTTCATTGAACAATGTTTAGTTTTTGTGGTTTGGTCTATTTCCCAATGTTTCTCAGATGTTATGTATGGTAAATTGCATGACATGTATAGGATCACTATTTTTGGCGTATTGGACATTTGTAAGTTGTACAAGTTGATTGGCAGGTTTTAAATCTGACCATGACCTCATTTTCATGTTTCATTGGGCAATGTTTAGTTTTCATGGTTTGGATGTTAAGTCTATTTCACAGATACTATAAACCGCTAAATTTTGGGTATGGAATGTCAGTTTGTAGGGTGTACATCATCTGTCTGGCATGGTTAATTTGACCGTGACTTCATTTTCAAAGGTAATTGATAATAGAAAGTTTATGTGATACTTGTACATGTAGTAAAACCTTCATACATGTATTACATTTTTTACATTCAACATAAATTCAATTTTACATGTAGGCAAAGCAGACATGACATTTCAGTGTGTGCACAGTCACTCTTGTTTACATCACCATTGATCATGTCTACCATCATAACCATGTTGACATGGTTGATAATAGCTGCTTTTTGTTAACAAAGGTCGGACAACTATTAACAGTTGTTATAATCATGATAATTTATTTGATAATATTGTAGTCTTGTATAAAAGAGGGACGAAAGATACCAGAGGGATAGTCAAACTCATCAGTCAGGGGTACTACTTAAACAAGTGATTTCAGAATCACTTCTTTGAGTGATTTTGGTTGTGAAATATTACAATTTTTCGCACAGACTTTTTAAAATCACTAAAACAAGTAATTTGAGAAGTTAAAATGTAATCACTTCAATAAGTGTTTATAACATTTTTTTGATATTTTCTCCACAAGCTTCATTTTTTTATTGGTAAAAAGATAAGAATTCCATTGAAAAAACAACTATGTACATGCAGAAATTGTCTTTTGCTTGATAAGCCTTTCAGTTTTACAGTTTATTCAAATATGCAAAACTGACATAATTTGTAGATCAGGTCATAACCTTGAAATAAATCATTCTAACTCTAAAGAAAATCAATCAGGTTACCTAATATTGTTGACCTTTGTCTGATAGTAAGAGTAGTTAATGAATATTTGATTACAGAACAATTCCCAAGGGTACTTTTAAAAGCTTTAGCACACTAACTTACTGCCCAAGCGCACTAGTGAAATTGATATCCAAAGATAAAGGGATAATTGATCTATATAGGAAAATTATAGAAAAGTTTGTGAAAATATGGAAAATCAATGAAATTAGCATTTGAAGATTAAAGGAAACACCAAAATCACTTAAATAGGTGATAAATGAATTTAAAAAATCACTGAAATAGGTGATAATGAAATCACTTGTTTAAGTAGCACCCCTGACTGCTCATAGATTGAAAATAAACTAGGGTGTATAACATGTATAATGTACAATAACCATGATAACCAGAATAAGGAGATGTGGTATGATTTTCAATGAGACAACCATCAACTGTAGACCAAGTGATGTAATTGTTAGTAACTGCACTTCCTTCAACAATGAGCAAAATCAGTAATGCATAATCATGATAATGAAAAACCTATAACAGGCCTAGCCATGTTGGATGATGTAACACAATGTAAACAAGTTTAGATGAGAAACCCAAGTTTGATTTATATACAAAAGCAACAAACAATCAGTTGGCGATAAAATTAGGTCAGTTAATAGATATAAGAAGATGTGGTATGATTGCCAATGAGACAACTTTCCACATGTTCCATCCAAGTCAAAAATTTGAAAAGTAAACCATTATAAGTCAAAGTACAGTCTTCAACACAGAGCCTTGGCTCTCACCGAACAGCAAGCTATATAGGGCATCAAAATTACAGTTATGCATGTTTAGAATTTGAAAAAAATAGTTCCTGGATCATCATTTCTCATGTTAATAGGCCCATTGAAACATGAGTGATGACAAATGTATTATGGTTTACCAAAGACTTATAGGTGATCCAATATTAACAGGCTTCTGCCCTTATTCATGTTTTTCTAAAAATCCATTCTATCTGTTTTTGAATAAATGCCTTCTAAATATATATCTCAAGATGTTTAGCAACATTTTCAATATACACAATAAGCATTATAAAGGCATACATGTATTATGCACTATTAGTGAGCTGTTTGTTATAATTTAATTATAATATTTATGTGTGGAAACATATTTTTGAGGTTTTAATTTGCTATGATTTTTAAAACTTCTAGCAAAAGAAAACAAAAACAACCTGAAATGAAAAAAAAAATATACAAAAAGTGGTTCAAGAAAGGGATGATAATTGGATTTTTTTTTGTGGCTGTACAATTAGATTTAATGTATCGACTATGTTTGTACATTATACATACATATATATATATAGCATGGTGTGAAAAGCCTATGTAATACAAATAGACTAAAACATGATAATAAACTGGTGAAATTGAGTAAACTGCTATTATGAGACATCAACCCAACAACAACTAAATATCAATCTAGAGGTCAACATATATGTTTATACGTCTAAACCTTTACGACAAATTCATCCATTGGAGAACAAGTGATCATTGATGGGTGATACATGGCTGAAATCATAATTACTCAAAATATCGACACAACAATGTTAAATAGAACTGCATTTTTTAAAATAAGATCATTATTTAATAAATAAAATGGTGTGGTACTTGTTTACAAATTAGACAATTTTTCACCGAAAACCCAATGACATAGAAGTTAGCAACTGAACTGGCAAACTTGATAAGGTCAGAATATTATTTTTCCAACATATAGGCAGCCAGATTATATATTTTCACTCAGACCAGGGCCAGAATACTTATTTTCAGTCCATCCTTCTATTAAAGTGAGTTAAAAAAATTTGTATGATTTAATCAATGATTTTTTTTCTAAGGGGCGCCCTAATAAGTTTTGCCGATAATATATAATATGTACTGTTTTCATCACTGATAGAAGATGAATATAATCAGAATAATGGACCCATTTGACTAATTTATAAATGTGACCACTTTAAAATTTCTATTACATCTAGTAAAATTGTTAATTTTCTTTACTGGTTGAATAATATATCAATATTGGACAAGCATTTATATGATTAAATAAATTGAATTCAGAAAATGGAAATGGTAAAAATATTTTGGGTTCACGTTAGTACGACATCTGATCAACTGAAACCTCAAAAGAGAATCTGATGTCAGTCTGTAGAATTTAACAAGACCGGAGTCTAAAGAATACAACAAGTTCTAAACCGTGATGTGAATAAATAAAAGAAGATTTGATTTCCTTGTCTGAAACAATGCAAGTTTTCTTGTTTTGAACATTTCAACTTTCACTGGCGCTAGTTATTTTGTCGGTCTTGTACAGTACGTCCATCTATTTATAAATACCTTTTTTACAAAATATGTATGGTAAATTGGTTGAGAAAAATCCGGTGAAAATATGAATGATCTCGAGTGATAATATTGTTTACTTCAATCATGAATGCCGAAGTGCTATTTATCAAGGACATTTTAACTTTAAATAGACCACTCGGTACAATAAACAGTACAAAGTCGAGTAAATATTGAACTATTCAAAAATAAAATACGGTAAAATAAATTAAATTTAGATAGATTTAAGAATATTTTTGTTTTTCCATAGCTGCAAAAGATGCGTTAAATGTTCATTATAGCTTTGGTTTTTTTATATTTATAGAAATCAAAATGGTTAATACGGCAATATTTATAATTTTGCAAGAAAAAAATGTAGCCCCAAATAAAAGCTCAAAATAAGTGTGTGAAATAAGCCCTCGGGAAAAATTAAGCAGTTTAATATGGGATAAATTTGACAAGTGTGTATATTCGAGTTCCCGCTAGGTTTACAGTATATCATGTATATTGACCGTTATTATGAAGTAATGTGATTCGTAAAACTACGCGTATTGAAGACAACCTTGTATGCATGAATGATTTCACACTTGGTTACATCTTCCCTTTCTTTCTGCTTTGTACATGTTGTATAACAAATTGGTTCTCTAGATTACACCCCGTAGTCATAGCACTCAATGCTATGGCAAATTCCGGACGATGTTTGCTTCAGGTAGGGTTTGCAGTTATCCATTCGGGACCAGCGACCCCTTGATTTCTTCAGCAGAGATCTTATTCTGTTCCCTGTTTTTTTTTTTTTTTTAGTAAATTGCATTGTTTTCACTACAATCTATCACAATGTTTACTATTTGATGTCATCAGTAAAACACTCAAATTATGCGTACACTACGAATTAATGGAACTTTCATTGATATCAAATGTTTTTTTTTTTTTTTTAACCTCCGTAGGCCCCTTGAATCTGGCACCGTAACTGAGCAGTTATCTTGTGATTAATGTTCTGTTTTTGCTGGGATAGGGTCTGCTTTCTTTGGGTGTGATTAAAAGAGAGTCGAAAAAAACCAAAGGAATATTTTTACATATTGAACTCAAAAGTCGAAATCAGACTGACAACGCAACGACAACAATACACATTACACAACCTCGAAAACGAAAGACTGAGGAAAATAAGCACCACAAAAAACCGGGAGTGATCTTTAAAATATGTTGATACTTAGATCAAGTGGTTAGGCAATAGATAATAGCTGTGTGTCAATCCTTCTATCTCAATCTCCAACAAGTTCTCATTCAGTTCTCTTTTGTCAGTGTCAGATATCCTGAGTGGGTAGATCTTTTCTTTTCTAAACCATAAACGCTGGTTGATGTATTTGAATTGTTTTCTCAAACTTGGTAATGTAAACTGCTACTTTTGACACAAGTTTCCACCAATTTAGTTTATATTTTGTAGTATATTGAAGCTGAGACTTTATTGATTTCCATTTCTTCTATTTCTAAAAATTAACAATTTACCATTTCAAAATTTTCCATTCACTTCTGTAAGTTCTGTGATATGACATTTCACATTTCGTAACTTCATGAGTCCTTTTCGTTGAGATCATTTGTATGTGTACAATCTTCCTCACTTTCAACTTTATATGTTGATGTCATTTCTTAAATTTATTGTATTTTTCATTTTATCATTCTCCTGTCAGGTCAATTGTTCTTTCGTACTGGGCTATTGTTTGCAGATCTTTGTAAGGGTTTAAGGGTTAGGGTTACGGATTTATTTTTTAAAAACCGGTGCTATGTTTTTGTGCGGCCAAACTGTCAATTATATACCACAGACCTAATGTGTTCTTGGCCAAAAGACACGGGGGGTGGGGGACCTAATATAGATCTCATCACAGATCCAATATCGAGGTCTGATAAAACACACCTCCGTCTTACGGATTAAATTTAAATCGAAAATATTCCAAATGGCAGTACTTGTATTCGGACTTCATGCATATGAAATGTAGGCTATCGTGTTTTATCGACAAATAGGCCCAGGTGGTATAAACAAAAGAAGATCTACATCAAAGGATCCAAATCGAGATTACTGACCCGTTACCATCACTTAATTTAAAAGTTTCCTTCGGCAACGTTTTGATCCGCACATGATGCAAATTAAAGACAGTGACCTCAAGACTCCTGGACCAAAAGATCCAGGTGGGAGGACCAACGTAATGTCTACCTTATACGTTAAATATAGAGATCTGATATAGCTGAACCCTTATCCACTCTATATTTAACTTCATCCGTCAATGCTTTTATTCGCACTAGTAAAAAATCAAACCTGTGGCCTACGTTATTTTTGGTCAAAATGCGCAGTTTATGACTACTCATAGAAAGGTCTACACCACATTACCAATATCGGTATCTGACATTACTGCCATCTGTCTTGATATGAATTATCATTGATATGGTCATCATTAAAAATCAACTGTTATAACTTTACATTTTTCGAAATACTAAGGATTTTTAACACAAGGAATACTAGTAGAATACCTTAGCTGAATTAACAAACCATTTCAGAATGTTTGGATACTCAATGATCTTCAACTTTTCTAGATCGTTTTAAAATTGATGATTCAAGCGTCACTGAAGATCTCGAGTCTTTTGTAGACAAAAAGCGTGTCTGGCGTACACAATTTTAATCCCACTATCTATGATGAGTTCATTTATACAGCCTGAATTTAATTTGAAAAACAATTCCTCGGTCGAAAAGTTATCTGCACTAGTTATAAATGAAAATCAGAGAGCAAATATTTCCTGGACCAAAAGGCTCAAGTAGGACATTTCAGGAAGGTCTATACCATAAGTCCAATATCGATACTGACTTATGCAACTTAAATCTTACACATAACTAAATCCTATCGGCCATGATTTTTATCTGATCTGCTTAAGCTTTAAATGCAAACGAGCGGACTAAGGTTTTTTCTAGATAAAAGGCCCAGGTGAGAAAACTAAAATAGTGTCTTCAAGACTGGCCAAATATCGGGATCTTTCATTAATTGCCACTGTCACTCGACTTAAATTTAATTAACTAAAATAAATGGTAAATGTGTCTATGGGACACAGATGATGCCCCGGTTTGCATATCATATAAAGTTATGAAGGGACATAACTGAAGGATGGTCAAAGTGACGCTACCTAAATTTGTACTTTATCTTAGTTTTGTGGTAATAAGTATTGTGTATAAGTTTCATGAAGTTTGGTTCAGGCAAACTTAAGTTAGAGAACGGAAACAAAAAATTCAGCAAGTTTTCCATAACTCTAGAACAATAAAAGTGACACCCCTGAAATTCAAACTTGATCTGTATTTTATGGTAATAAGCATGGTGTATAAGTTTCAAAGCATTTTGTTGAGGCAAACTAAAGGCAATACTTTTTACGGCACTAGGTGCAAAGTGAAGCTGAGTAGCTGAGGTCTACTTGAGAAAAAATCCAGGGTGTGGTTCGGCTTAGTTTTTTTTTTAAATTAGGTCCAAAGTTGGGGTCGGACAGCCTACCCCACCCTTACGGAAAAGTTAATAAAAAATGTTCTACGGCAATACTTTTTACGGCACTAGGTGCAAAGTGAAGCTGACTAGCTGAGGTCTACTTGAGAAAAAATCCAGGGTGTGGTTCGGCTTAGTTTTTTTTTTTTTTAATTAGGTCCAAAGTTGGGGTAGATAATAAATAATTTCCTTGCCCTCCATACTTTGTGTACAAGAAATAAACCTTTCGTCTACTGAAAAGTTAGCGAAATCCACTGGTTCAGAATTAGAATGTTTCGTTAAAACAGATTTGTCTTATTAAAAAAATATTAAAGCACGAGCGCAACTTTCTATTCTAGTAATGGAGAACAATTCTTACTTTTAAGAACTATTTGACAGGATGCCGAGAATATGGAAAGCGATTTGACACAATATCACAAAAATAATTTCTGATGTTCAAGTCGATTCCATGTAACAAGCAATTTTGCCAGCAGTTCAATAATTTAATAATTATTTACGATTCTATATATACACTCAAAACTGTTGACTATTGAAAATTTAAAGCGTTCAGCACGCTGTTTGGTATATAATATATTGAAAACAAATACTATTGTCAATAAATTAATGAACAGGAAATGAAATGTTTAAGTTCATTGAATAGTGTCTTCGACTGCCTGGTGATATATTAAACAGATAATTTAATGGTTATGCATTAATTAAAAACATTTTAAGTACGTTTGCATCTTATGCAACTTTTGGGTTTACAGACATATCTGAAAACTGGCTGCTAGCGTAGTGGCTGCTAGCGAGTGGCTGCTAGCTTGAGCCTGGTCAATAAACAATCCATCGAAAGGTTCAAACATGACTGTTGAACATACTTACAACGATGTCTGAAAGACATCATATATTTTTGAGTCATTATCAATATAATTTAAAAATTATTAACGAGAATAGAGCCTTTTATATTGGAAAACTGTTTGAAAAAACTTTGTCGACCCTAATGGCAATTGAATCACAAAGTTGTTTCTTCGAAATTTTACATTAAAATGTGTAATTAAGAAATATCACTCCTTCGAAGTTACTTAATATAGCTTTGCAAAGCAAATTAATGATTATCCATTTTTCTTCCATTTGATAAAATTTTATATAAAAATAATTGTATTAATAAAAAAATCCATCAAACATACAGTTATGTAAAATGAGATCAGAGATTTTAAGCTATACTTCTCATGATATTAATACAATCATTGAACAGCTTGTTGTATTTTAGAATTTAGATTTTGTTGCAAAAGAAATGAAGATGAAAATAACACCGACCCATGATTGTTCAAATTATTTTCCAAATAAGTCTCCTTTTAATTTAAGAAATACGACGATAATTTAAATGGACACTGCCCAATGTAAACAATTTATAACAGTTTATGACTTAGTTATTGACAGAGATAAAATTATTTACCGATGAAAGTCAGGTTATTGAAAATTTAACAAATACTTGAGATGTTAAGACGAATATGGAATTTGATGCGGTGTTTAGCGGCATTGTTGTGATATTCTTTATAACAGGTGAGTTTGTTAACAATATAACTTGCGACTGTATGCAGTGTTTTTACAACATATATGGATTCTAATGTACAATATTTTTACTGCTAATGGAACGAACTCGATTTCTTTGTTCCACGATAATTCTAACTGAAACCATTTGAATTCGAGACTTACCTTTCAATAATGAAACAACAAATAAGGAGATGTGGCATTATTGCCAATTAGACAACTAAGCAATTATAGGCAACCGTACGGCCTTCAACAATAAAAAAAAAACCCATACCATAAAGACCTTTTTGTAAAATGAAAATTACCTAGTTTTCGCTTTATAATACTAATTTTGGTTTGGTAACACTGGGGATTAATGATCAAGGACTATATCCAGTTCAGTAACCACTGTTTTGCCACTGTTACATCCATTTCAGTAACCACTGTTTTGCCACTGTTACATCCAGTTCAGTAACCACTGTTTTGCCACTGTTACATCCAGTTCAGTAACCACTGTTTTTGCCACTGTTATATCCAGTTCAGTAACCACTGTTTTGCCACTGTTACATCCAGTTCAGTAACCACTGTTTTTGCCACTGTTACATCCATTTCAGTAACCACTGTTTTGCCACTGTTACATCCAGTTCAGTAACCACTGTTTTGCCACTGTTACATCCAGTTCAGTAACCACTGTTTTGCCACTGTTACATCCAGTTTAGTAACCACTGTTTTGCCACTGTTATATCCAGTTCAGTAACCACTGTTTTGCCACTGTTACATCCATTTCAGTAACCACTGTTTTGCCACTGTTACATCCAGTTCAGTAACCACTGTTTTGCCACTGTTACATCCAGTTCAGTAACCACTGTTTTGCCACTGTTACATCCAGTTCAGTAACCACTGTTTTACCACTGTTACATCCAGTTCAGTAACCACTGTTTTGCCACTGTTACATCCAGTTCAGTAACCACTGTTTTGCCACTGTTACATCCAGTTCAGTAACCACTGTTTTGCCACTGTTACATCCAGTTCAGTAACCACTGTTTTGCCACTGTTACATCCAGTTCAGTAACCACTGTTTTGCCACTGTTACATCCAGTTCAGTAACCACTGTTTTGCCACTGTTACATCCATTTCAGTAACCACTGTTTTGCCACTGTTACATCCAGTTCAGTAACCACTGTTTTGCCACTGTTACATCCATTTCAGTAACCACTGTTTTGCCACTGTTATATCCAGTTCAGTAACCACTGTTTTGCCACTGTTAGGCTCTTTGTAGGATGTTTGTGTTATGTTCACTAGCATATGCAATGCATGTACTATTCGGCCATATGAGTTTTCACGTTTAACGTTACCAATGACGTACGTATCATTTCTGATACTGTTTTCCTTGCGGTGTATCACATTTGAATAATGTTAATTTGTGGTTTACGTTCATGAGACAGAAACCTAACGACATAAATCACAAGTTGACTTGTGAGTTTTTGATCACTTATGATACCCCTATTTTAAGTATTCGGTAAATAGGAAGTTGTAAGTGATGGAGGTAAAAAAGCACAAAACTGTAAAGCATGCTGACATGCAAGTTGATTCCAAACATAAAGCCTCGAATTGTAGATCTTTAGAAAAATACGACGAAAATTTCATGCATGATCATTATGTGTAAGAATATGATATTTATTCGGTAAACAGGAAGTTAATGATTAATCATACAGTAAAATACGCTCACATGAAGCTTGATACAAACATTCAGGATTCTCTCTTTGGTACGAAACGGATGGACGGACAGACAAACGTAAACCAGTATATCCCTTCTATTCGGAGTGGGGTATAATAGATATAAATCTACAGGTCAACAAAAGGTCTTACATATTATGAAATGACTAAGGACAACCACTGACGAGTTTCTGACATCTGATAGACACATAAACACATGGTAATATGGTTCAACATTTTTAGCACTTGAGGTAATCTAATCACATGCACTCATAATTGGGCAAGACTAGGTTTGACGCCAGGTCAGCGTCTTTTGAAAGCTTAAACACCAGAAAAGGGAAGCCTTGGTCTAATGCAAAGTACATATGGCTGCTCCTGTAGCTATCATTGAGAAAAACGTAAATGGTTTGGGGTGGTGCTCTTTAGACACTTTTCAACCTCTTTACAAATCTATTTATGTTTGAACTTTTGGCAACTGATCGATTACATGTCCTGGTAATTTGCAAAAAAAAAGTCATAAGTACCTGAAATTTGGAATCTCCTTAAGGCTCTATTTCTACAAAAAGAAATATGTTTGCCATAATTGTCTTTTATTGATAAACCCACTGTTAAAGTTTTTTTTATCGTTACAGCGTTATAGCAAAGTATTCTCAGGTTGCTCCGATTCGGAACATCTTGCCCAGACTTTTACAAAATAAATCCTTGCGAACTAATCTAGTCTACCTTTCGGTTAATGTGACCGGTACATTACATTTGCGCGCAAAAAATATTACGTTTACGCGCAGCTTTTGATTACATTTGCGCGCATTCATTTTACAGGTAAACTCGGGTAAATACAGGCAAATTATATTTATTTTTTAACTATCATTTATTTATTTATTTATTAAACTATTTACAAGTACCCTTTCCGTTAGTCCCTTGTTCACTGCTGATGTTTCAAGCCCTCTTAGTTTGATATATGTGGTGGTTTTGAAATTATAAAATAATGTCAAGAAACACAAAACACATGAATAATCACTTAATGTATTTTTTTTTTAGAATTAATATGAAAATATATAATTTAAAATTATAGATATGTTTAAAATTAATAACTATCGACATATCTATTATACATTATCTTTACATCTACATGTGTTTTCTATAAAATGAATGCGCGCAAACGTAAAAAAATAATCTTAAATGCGCGCAAATGTAATGCGCCCAGTGTGACCCTCTCTAAAGTTTTATGTTTCTCTTGTTGGCATAAATGTATTACAATTGACTTGTTATAAAAAGCGCTTCAGTCGCTACAAATTTATGAAATGTCATATTATGTCAAGCAATTAAAATATTTACTAGTATTTATTTTTATTTATTAAGCCTTCGCTAAAAGCGAACAGACTGAAGTACACACAAACTAAACAAAAAAAGAGAAAAATTAGGGTTTAATGAAATATTAAAAGAGTGTGTAATTGTGCTTTGGATAAAAAGTTTAACTTGGTTATTTACGATTAAATCAATCTAAAAACGTTTCTGTATTTAAAGGAAATAGTTAATGCCTGTTTTTATCTGCCCTATTTTGACATGCAGCAAAAAAGAAGTAATTCTAAATGCATAGTTCCACTTAGACAGGTCTACAGTAAATCTAATATAACAATATCATCAAACTGTTTCTCATCAAAACTGTTGTAGCAATTTTGTTTAATGTTGGTAGCTTACTTTTGTGTGACCTTTTGCCTTGGAAACATAATTTGAACAAGATGTTGCACATACGACGCTAGTTTTGTTGACGCCATCAACAATTGTAAGATGAAGAAAAACCGAGACCTCGTTCTCAATTACATATACAAGACACATGAAATAACTTTCTTTTTTAACTATCGTGATTAATAAGTAAAAAAAGCAAATAAGAGTGCACACACAGAAATGTCTCGCCTCCTTATTCTTTAATCATAACTGAATAATAATGATTCGGTCAAGGTGAAATGTACCCTGTCAAATATATGTGTTCACCTAAAAATATTCCATACACCAAATAAAGTGGACATCTTGACCTATCGCTTAATATACCCGATAAACTCACAAAACAATGAAAAATCAACATTGACAATGAACCATGAAAATGAATATAAGGTCAGATGACACCTGCCAGTCGGACATGTACACCTTACAATCATTGCATACAACACATATAGTTGACCTATTGCTTATAGTATCTGAGATATGGACTTGACCACCAAACTTTAACCTTGCTCTCTGATCAATGAAATGAGGTCGCGGTCAGCTGAATCCTGTTTAACGGGCGTGTAGACGTTGCAATAAACCTATATACCAAATAATAAGTGAGAAATTCACATGACAAAAAAACTTAAAATTTTCAAGCAGTCGCTGAACCATTTAAATGAGGCAAGGATATTGAACACATGACAGACGGAAACTTCGTAACATAAGGTATCTGCATACAAGGTATGAAGCATCTAGGTCTTCTATCTTCTGAGATTTAACGCTTGATACAAATAGTTCACGCCTTCGCCGCCGTCGGATTGTACTAGTAATCCCTATGTCTCCCGTTCTGCGACTCCCGTCTCAGGCGAGAAAAAAACAATCAAAGTCTATAATATAATACTAAGTTATTTTTTTATGTTAACAATGATCGTATTGTTTTCAAAGGTTATAAAGCACAGATAGTCACATTAACAATTGACAAGACGTTACCAGTTGATGAAGGTGGCAGGCTAGAGTTTACATGTTCTTTAACAGGCTACCCGAAAGTGGTCCAGTATATCAAAACACAAGATACTGGACCCATAGTATACTGGATAACTATTGGTGGACGATGTGACCAGATACTTTACAACAAGACTTTATATAACGCCACATGTGACAAATATTATTCTAGATTTTATCTAGAAATTCGAAATGTCCCCAGGACTTTCAATCAACACAATATCACATGTGAAGCTCAGTATGATGTAACTACAGGAGAAACACAAAGTGTCACACAGAGTATAACATTAGAAGTAAAGCCAAAAAGTAAGTACACACCCTTAAATATTTACTGTAGGACATGCACACTTCCCAGCAGGCACAACAACGTTGATTCAACATTGAATAAACGTCAGATTTCAATGTTGAATCAATGTTGAAAAGTAGTGTTGGACTGAAAATTGATATGACGTTGAAAACATAACGTTGATTCAACGTCAGCTCCCAACGTTGAAAATAGGTTGAATTTTGGTCTAAATTTGGTCGGTGTATGTTAAAAACAAGTCGATTGCTGGTTGAACTGTGGTCAAAGAAAGTTGAAATCAGGACGAATGTTGGTTGTACTGTGGTCCATGAAAGGTGAAATCAGGTCGAATGTTGGTTGAACTATGGTCAGTGTATGTTGAAATCAGGTCGAATGTTGTTTTTACTGTGGTCAGTGTATGTTGAAATCAGGTCGAATGATGGTTGAACCGTTGTCAGTGTATTTTTAATGAGATTTCTGCTTGTTCGAATATTTCCCTTGTTATATTTCTCTACATTTCATGATTACAGCTAATTTCCTAATGCATGTGGAGTAAGACTTTGGTTAGCTTGCTTGCTTTGTTTGTATATTGTACAACTGTTATTTGGGATAACGTCCAATCAAACTTAAATATAATTTATACAGAATAAAATATGCCTGTCTATATTGTAAGCAGATGTTAATCTTAATTACAATGTTGGAGCTAACGTTTATACAAACATAGCAAGCAAGCTGACCAAAGTCTTACTGTACAAGCATTAGGAAATTAGCTGTAAGTGGAAAATAAGTCATTCCCTTTGTTTCGGTAATACTGGTAAGGAGACCACTCACTTCTGAATCTGGTATTTTTAATACAAGACTTGACAAGAAGAACAGGCACAACGTTTAACCTTACCAGGCATAGATAATCTGAAACTTAATTGTTGTGTCATACACAAAATATGTTTGTGACATAAAATAGTAGTTATACAACAAGTTGCTCACATATGCATCTTACAATTTCAAACAAACACAAACTGAATACTTAATTTTATTTAAAAAATTAGTCCTTCTGCTAGACACATTCCCAGATATTTCAGGGGCATATTCTAGGCATCTTGCACAGTAGTTCCATATTGTGGTCTCTGTTGCACATTCGTAACTACAACATCTGCAACAGAAAAAACATATTGTACTATCTTTATCATATTAACTTGATTAATATCATTATGCAGCTCAAATAAAGAACACTACTGTCATATGTGAACGAAGAATCTCTGTGCAATGCTATTGTTATTTATTTAAAAATTTATCAAGAGCAACCATGTGGTTTTTTTTAAACTTGAGTTCAGATAGTAAAAAATAAATATTTTTAATAAAAAAAAAAACCTATACTAGATTTTAGTAGACAAAGATGCTAGAGCACATTTTAAAGAAATTGTGACAAAATCTCACACATTTTTAATGTGGAAAAACAATGGTATATATTTCAATACTCACCCCCTTATTGTTTCAAAAAAGCTTGAACCACCAAAGGCATGTTTATTCTTTTTACCCGATATGTATTTTTCAGACATGGGTTTATTGGTAGGACATCATCTACAAAAAGAAAAACTTTTAAATGCAGCATTTCCAAATTATTAACCCCCTCTTTAACTTTAAAATAAAAACGCGTACAAAATTTGGACTTCCAAAACCTTTCATTTGGGACTTTCCATTTTGAATTTTCCTCAGAGTTCAGTATTTTTGTGATTTTACTTTTTTCATGAATTGGTTGAAAACCCTGTAAGTCCATATATTTGTATTGTAGCATTACAGGAAATTTATCCTGCAGAATCCAACAAGATTCTGGAATCAGTGGCGGATCCAGCATTTTTCATAAGGGGGTCCACTGACTGCATAAGGGGGGCTGCTCCAGTCTTCCTTCAGTGATTACTTATATAATCAACCATTTTGTTCTCTCAAATGGGGCCGGCAACGTCCCTAACTCGGCCTCCGGGAATTTATATAAGGGCTTTATAATTAATTTTAATCCTAAATCATAGTTTAAAGGTCTCACAATAAGCTAAGTTTTCAATCTTTTTTATCTTGACAGTCACTCATCATGAGATGCAATACAGCATCACAAGCACCGAGATCTTGACAGTTACTCATCTTGAGATACAAAAATGCCCCACAAGCACCGAGATCTTGACAGTTACTCATCTTGAGATACCATTATGTACCACAAGCACCCAGATCTTAACAGTCACTCATCTTGAGATACAAAAATGCCTCACAAGCACCGAGATCTCGACAGTCACTCTTCTTGAGATAAAAAAATGCCCCACAAGCACTGAGATCTTGACAGTCACTCATCTTGAGAAACAATAATGCCCCACAAGCACCGAGATCTTGACAGTCACTCATCTTGAGAAACAATAATGCCCCACAAGCACCGAGATCTTGACAGTCACTCATCTTGAGAAACAATAATGCACCACAAACACCAAGATCTTGACAGTCACTCACCTTGAGAAACAATAATGCACCAAAAGCACCGAGATCTTGACAGTCACTCATCTTGAGAAACTATAATTTACCACAAGCACCGAGATCTTGACAGTCACTCATCTTGAGATACAATAATGCACCACAAGCACCGAGATCTTGACAGTCACTCATCTTGAGAAACAATAATGCACCACAAGCACCGAGATCTTGACACTTACTCCTCTTACGATACAATAATGCACCACAAGCACAGATTTCTTTACAGCAACTCCAATTGTTATTATAAAACATCCATAAAACAACGCATCATATATTGCATGATAGGATCCATACACTTTTTAGTGATTCCGCAGATAAAGCTTTGGATGGTCATCTTAATTAGATGCTTTACTTTAATATAATTCAAAATGAATATTATTCACGTATAATTAATTATATTGATACATGTCATTTTATACCTAAATTCTTCATCGATAGATACTTTCGGCATGGTTGCTAAACGCAAGAAGTAGTTCAACTTTGAAACTTTGTTTACATTCTTCTTCAAACTGCAATAAATTCCAGTCTTTCGTGATACGTAGGGGCGTTTCTAGAATTTGAAAGAGGGGGCGTAGAATCAAATCTTTTGCCGAGTGGAGCGAGGCGAAAAGAAATTTTGGACTTTGCTAAAAAAACATAAAATAATTGTGAAATGCACTTATGTAACGGTTCCTGACTTGGATACTACAGATACAGTTAAGTCTGCCTCATATCTTGACCTACATCTAGAAATTGACAATGAGGGTCGGTTGAAAACAAAACTTTACGACAAAAGAGATGATTTTGGCTTCCCAATTGTGAACTTTCCATTTCTATGTAGCAACATTCCAGCAGCGCCTGCATACGGAGTATATATCTCCCAGTTGATACGATATTCCCGGGCTTGTGTTTCCTATCATGATTTCCTTGATAGAGGATTGCTGCTCACAAGGAAGCTATTAAACCAAGAGTTCCAAATGGTGAAGTTGAAGTCATCCCTTCGTAAATTTTACGGACGCCATCACGAGTTGGTTGACCGTTATGGAATAACCGTTTCACAAATGATATCGGATATGTTCCTTATGTCGTAACTACAATACCCTCCCTTTTCACGAATGTGACTTACCGAATTAGACTAATTACCGGATTTGTAATAACATAAGCAACACGACGGGTGCCACATGTGGAGCAGGATCTGCTTACCCTTCCGGAGCACCTGAGATCACCCCCAGTTTTTTAAGGGGTTTGTGTTGCTTAGTCTTTGGTTTTCTATGTTGTGTCATCTGTACAATTATTTGTCTGTTTGTCTTTTTTATTTTTGGCCATGGCGTTGTCAGTTTGTTTTCGATCTATGAGTTTGACTGTCCCTCTGGTATCTTTCGTCCGTCTTTTTGGAGCATGTATATTCTATGTATATTTTATAGTTTTTTTTTTGTTTTTTTAAAGGGGTGGGGGGGGCGTACGCCCATTACGCTCTCACCTGGACACCCCCCTGATACGTGTTATAAAATTAACGTATTCATGCATATATATAGGTTATGTTTAGATATCAAAACTAAAGGATCGAATATTTACTATTTCCTTGAATTTGTTGTGCTGTAATAATTCAATACTGTCAATTGATAATTAAAGCATTTATTTTGACGTTATCATATACCAGAGACATATATACCTGCATCATACCAACTTTGAAATTAGTAAGATTGTGTATTAATTTGTTATGGTCACACGTGTTTCTTATCTGCCGTATTGCTTCACTTAAACTAAGATTAATAAATCCTTGGAATACATGCTGTGAGTGACATCTATTCTGATCAAGAGAAAAGAATTTGTTTGTTTTAAATGCGTTTCAAGGTCAAGAATGCCATGTGTTGTAAAATCTTTTGACTTTTAATTACATCAACATATAAAAGAGCGAGTTTGAGATCACATAGGTGAATTTCAATAATTGGTTTTAATTATTTGCCTGATGAATAAATTCTTCAATTTCTACGATGTTCCATGGTATTTTAAAAAAATCCACCTTTCTGTATCTGCAATGGTAGAATACTTTGCCATATGCTTTAGCTTTTTACCAAATAATTAATTGTTCATAAACCCCCAGCCCCACCTTTTTTCTTCAAGTTTTTACATTATAAGTTGCCTCACCTAATTAAATGTACAAATATATCTTAAGGTCAAGGTGTTCCCCGATGCTTCAAAAATTTGTATCTTGCCTGCTGGATAATGACAACTACGTACATGTATAATTATAAATTATATCCGATAGATCTGCTTAAATCACTATACTCATACTTGCTGAGACAGCGAATAATTACGGCTACATTAATGTTTACATTAAATTATCATATAACTATCATTAAAACAAACAATAAATGAAAATTATACTTACTTTGCACTGCTTAGAGCAACTGTTAACTTGTGGTAATCAAATTGGCGCAAATAAATTCGAAATGTCGGCCTCATACGCATGCGCCAATCGGAAAAAGAAATCTGTTTCGCGTTATTGAAATATTGTATCGCAATTTGAAGATTAATTTATATATGCAACAGTAATCATTGAATTTATTCAAAAACATCAGTAAACCAATATAAATAAAAAGTGAAAATTAAAGCAAAAAGGACTATATAAAATTGGTTCATCTCATCTCATCTTAAATAAAAATTTCGGTCGACACTTAAAGTCATCAACCTTAAATAAACCTTTTATCAACGTTTTATTTTCAACCAATTAAAGCATTGAAAGCATCAACTTAAACACAATGTTGATTCAACGTTGACAGTTCAACGTTGATATTTTTAACCACAAATCAACGTTGATTCAACAACGTGATTTAAGCGTTGATAGGATTGACGTTGATACAACGTTGGTTTTACGTTGATCAACGCTACTACATTTCAACATATTTTCAACGTTGGTTCAACGTTGTGTGCCTGCTGGGTTGTCATATACTACAAGTAAATACAAGAAAATTATATGTGCAATACAATCAATGGCAACCGTGCTGTATAAGCCACCTGTGATGATATTGATATCTGTAACGGTTACAAAGGCTTTATCAAACCCATAATCTGTAATTACGTCAGAATAATTGATACCGACTCTAGTGAAAAACATCTACTTGATGTATGTTTTAGTTGTAACATGAATGGTAATTTTTCCTTTGATCTTCGAGTGAGTTAACTTCGGTTATGTTTAGAGGAGTGCGTTAACGGAATGATTTTTTAGTTATTGCACTCTCCAGTCCTGCCGTGTGTCGCTAGTCATAGGAAAAGCAAAGAATGGGAGGAGCTTAGACCAGTGCTCTTAACTTCCATCTCAGAAGTTGTTATTTCACTGTCTAGCTCCGCCTTCTTGGCCTAGTAAACTATGAAATCAATGACTATCAAAATGTCTTAATAAATTTAAACAAAATGCATATACAGCAATATATAAAAATAATTCGGGAAAAATGGGGTGGGGGAGGGTGAGGGGCTTACCCTAAAACTAGCTAAACTTATAAACCTAACCCTAAATTATAAATGTTTCCTTATACTTGAAACAAATGAATGCTCGAGGAGAGCTTCAACAAGGAATAACGTGGTTTATAAACGAAGAGGCGATATTGATAAATTGGTGGATACTTGTTTTTGTCCAAAAAAATTGTCACAGGATTTTTAGTCGTTTCATTTCCTCCACTTTTTAAAGGTAATCTCCGTGAATTGAGCATGCTTAATTAAAATATTTATCTCGTGACCTTACTATCCCTTACTAGCCCAACTATTAATCGATCATTTTCATGGTTTTGGGAAAGGCAGAATACATTCACAATAAGTTTAAAAACCGTTTCCTTCTTTTACCTCTTCTAAAACTACACGTCTTATTGGTTTTGAAAGCATGCAGCATGCTATACATCTCACAAGATTTTGCATCTATCCCCTCAAGAATTTTTGCCCCGGAGGAGGGGGGCACTTCAATAACACATAAATCGCTATCTGGTCTTTAAACCTTGATGAACTTATCACGGCAACAACTCATTTACATGTACATATATCAATAAATCAAATCCTACTAAAAAACGCGATCCATGAGTTCATTTTCTGAAAATAAGAGACGTTTTGTCATAGAAATGCCACTATTTGAATGACATGTTTAATTCATGAAAAGTACAGTTTAGTTTAACCTTTGACATGTGTCATCGCCCATTAATTTTACAAATCATATATAGCCACGCCTTACTCATTAACATATTTAATCCACTCAAAGCTACGCTTTTCGTGAATTAAATACGTTAATTCGTAAAAGGCGTGCTATATATATAACATACACCTTGAGGGCGTTAGCCCGAATCGGTGTATCTTATTTACACCAAGATGTTATTGTCAATGCAGAATGATAATTTTCAATAATTTAGGAGGGGGTGGGTGGGGGTGTGTCTTTCAGCGATTTGATCATATGTTATTGAAAAACATGATAACTGAAGGATATCCAATTTAATTTCACGACATCTTTGTGTAAATAATAAAGTTTATTATGATATGACTTTTTCAATATCAAACCCCATATCAACCCTCAAGCAATATCTTTCCTCGAGCAGAGGTCTTGAGATTATATTGGTGTCTGGATGTGATATTGAAAAAGCCATATGATAGTCTCTATTTACTGAAGGTTGATTGTATAATAATATTTCATTCGTCATGCTTTGATTTCATACATTGTTACTTGTCCTTATGTGTTAATTACCTTGCATGAAATTGATAATTAATATGAAAAGAAAAACACTCAAATCTGCTCTGATACCTGACACGAAATATAGAGATTCGTAATTTTCATTACGTTAACACAAGTCATAAAATCTTGCTGCTTGTTTGTAAGTCGGCAAAATAAATAAATAAAAAAAGATTATGAATCTATTATATACAGCCATTCCTATTGTATAAATAACCAAGAAGATTGACGAGATTTTTTTTTACTTTCTTAAACAAACAAAATATCTGTTTCATATAACACATATTAATCAACATCAAACATATGCGTATACGTAGGAACTGCATAAATAATGACTTTTCTATTCTAAATTTGGTCCTGGCTTCCTACACAGATATTGATTAGCACTTCCAATTATCCCTGTTCTGTGAATACATACATATCTCGAATATCTTTTTATATATATAATTGGTATTTAGGATTACATAACGGTTTAACCGTGGTTTATTCCAATATATTTAACTATGAGAGAGAGAGAGAGAGAGAGAGAGAGAGAGAGAGAGAGAGAGAGAGAGAGAGAGAGAGAGAGAGAGAGAGAGAGAGAGAGATATTTCAGTTTTATTGTAACCAAAATTATGACCTAATTATCAGATCGAAATTGACTGGGTCGTTACAACTATATATCAACTATATATCTGTTTAATAAGTACAAATTCGAAAATTTTACCTCCTGATTTTCAATTCTTTATTTCATCTTAATTTCTGCCCGCATTTGTTTAATGCATCTAAGGTAACTATTCATCTTCGAATCAACACCTCACAAAGGAGATGTGGTATTTTTGCCGATGAGACAAAAAGAAAAAAAGATATAAACACCGATACGTCACCGTACGGCTTTCAACAATGAGCAAAACCTATACCGTATAGTAAGCTAGGCCCCGACTTGACAAAATGTGAAACACTTCAAATTAGATAAAAAAAAAAAAAAAAAAAAAACAATGGCCTGATGAATACTAAAAACAATGAAAGAAAACAAAGATGACAGAAAGCTACCCAAATACAACTACTGAATACAGGCTCATGGCTTTGTACAGGCATATACATATTTTGGCGGGGTTAAACATATTTTTGAGTGCTCACCCCTCCTCTAAGCTGAGACAGTGGTATCAAAGCACAAGATAAGAACAAACTGTAAACATGAGTTGGAAAGGGCTTACCTCATCAGATTGACATGATGTGTAACGAAAACACAAAGTACCGACCTGTGGAAAGGGCTTACCTCATCAGATTGACATGATGTGTAACGAAAACACAAAGTACTGACCTGTGGAAAGGGCTTACCTCATCAGATTGATATGACGTGTAACAAAAACACAAAGTACTGACCTGTGGAAAGGGCTTACCTCATCAGATTGATATGACGTGTAACAAAAACACAAAGTACCGACCTGTGGAAAGGGCTTACCTCATCAGATTGACATGAAGTGTAACAAAAACACAAAGTACCGACCTGTGGAAAGGGCTTACCTCATCAGATTGACATGATGTGTAACGAAAACACAAAGTACCGACCTGTGGAAAGGGCTTACCTCATCAGATTGACATGATGTGTAACGAAAACACAAAGTACCGACCTGTGGAAAGGGCTTACCTCATCAGATTGACATGATGTGTAACGAAAACACAAAGTACCGACCTGTGGAAAGGGCTTACCTCATCAGATTGACATGATGTGTAACGAAAACACAAAGTACCGACCTGTGGAAAGGGCTTACCTCATCAGATTGACATGATGTGTAACGAAAACACAAAGTACCGACCTGTGGAAAGGGCTTACCTCATCAGATTGACATGATGTGTAACGAAAACACAAAGTACCGACCTGTGGAAAGGGCTTACCTCATCAGATTGACATGTGTAACGAAAACACAAAGTACCGACCTGTGGAAAGGGCTTACCTCATCAGATTGACATGATGTGTAACGAAAACACAAAGTACCGACCTGTGGAAAGGGCTTACCTCATCAGATTGACATGATGTGTAACGAAAACACAAAGTACCGACCTGTGGAAAGGGCTTACCTCATCAGATTGACATGATGTGTAACGAAAACACAAAGTACCGACCTGTGGAAAGGGCTTACCACATCAGATTGACATGATGTTTAACGAAAACACAAAGTACTGACCTGTGGAAAGGGCTTACCTCATCAGATTGACATGATGTGTAACGAAAACACAAAGTACCGACCTGTGGAAAGGGCTTACCTCATCAGATTGACATGATGTGTAACGAAAACACAAAGTACCGACCTGTGGAAAGGGCTTACCTCATCAGATTGACATGATGTGTAACGAAAACACAAAGTACCGACCTGTGGAAAGGGCTTACCTCATCAGATTGACATGATGTGTAACGAAAACACAAAGTACCGACCTGTGGAAAGGGCTTACCTCATCAGATTGACATGATGTGTAACGAAAACACAAAGTACCGACCTGTGGAAAGGGCTTACCTCATCAGATTGACATGATGTGTAACGAAAACACAAAGTACCGACCTGTGGAAAGGGCTTACCTCATCAGATTGACATGATGTGTAACGAAAACACAAAGTGCCGACCTGTGGAAAGGGCTTACCTCATCAGATTGACATGATGTGTAACGAAAACACAAAGTACTGACCTGTGGAAAGGGCTTACCTCATCAGATTGACATGATGTGTAACGAAAACACAAAGTACCGACCTGTGGAAAGGGCTTACCACATCAGATTGACATGATGTTTAACGAAAACACAAAGTACTGACCTGTGGAAAGGGCTTACCTCATCAGATTGACATGAAGTGTTACAAAAACACAAAGTACCGACCTGTGGAAAGGGCTTACCTCATCAGATTGACATGATGTGTAACGAAAACACAAAGTACCGACCTGTGGAAAGGGCTTACCTCATCAGATTGACATGAAGTGTAACGAAAACACAAAGTACCGACCTGTGGAAAGGGCTTACCTCATCAGATTGACATGATGTGTAACGAAAATACAAAGTTCCGACCTAAGAGTACTCGCAGTTTCATAAAGCCAGTTCTAAGCTAATGTTAATCTATGAATAATTCATTTCTAACATTCATTCCAATCTTGTTAGCCGAGATGTTCAAGATTCTGCACATGAATCACTTAAACGCAGAAAAATTAATATAAAACCAGGGACATCAGTGATTATATCAATCTATGTACATAATTTGTATTACGATAGTGACATTTAAAAAATAACCATAATGTATATCTACGGAATATAAATAACATTTTAGATGATGTTTTTTTTAGTAGAACATAAATCATATCTGTTGTATCGTGATAGCCTGTTGGATTACACTGCAATCTCCGAAAGGATCAAACCAAAGTCTAAACAATTGATATTATTTCTTTGTTTCTCTGCTTTGTTCGTGGCATTAAGGAGTAAGAGGAAAACTGATCGCCTCGGACTCAGAATAATGTGTTTGAATAGGGTGTTAGGTTTTTCTGTTGGCTTGTTACCTAGCATGTTTAATTTCTGGTTAGCGTGTCGGCCTTGTACAAAACTGGGTTAACATTCATATAACATAATCTCGTCCTAATTAAATGTAATATTTTCAATTAATTGGACGTTAAATTTACTAATCGATTATCCCATTTAGTACAGAAAGAAAGGACTATTGTGTAAAAATTCAAGAAACAAATTCCTTAAGCTCACTCGACGAAACCTAAAGCTAGGGATAGCGATTTAATACCGATCCACATGCAAAAGTCGGAGCAAGGCCTTGAACATGGAGCAAAAGCTCGCAGTAAATTCCAAGTTAAAGACGGCCACTACATTGTACAGTTAGGCAGAATTATTTGCTAGATTTTGATAACGGTACACCTGTACATTGTGGAATAGGACAACTGCAGAATAATAAGTTCAAATGAAGTTAGTTCATTTACTCATAAATTTGGCCCTGCAAATCTGTTTTTTTTTTTTTTTAACTGCGATAATATTATGACAATTTGATGAAAACATGAAATGAATATGTTAAAATGTCCCTTGTTTCAGTTAAAGAAGCTTTTCGCCGATTGCGTTTTAGCGCGTCATAACTACTTCATAAATGTAGGGGAATTTCGTTAAAACTGGATTTTTTTTTGGCAGAATTTCGCAGAATTAATGACTTTTTTTTTTTTATTATTAACAGTGGCGACACCCCTTGACAACACATATTTTTGCCGAAATATTGTGTATTATACTATATTTTTAACTTTTCAACTAAAATTCTAATGGGCGAGCGTGGCGCCATATGAAACCATGAAAAAGGTAGAAAAAAGTGACAAATCTTATTCTAGAAAAATGGACTAAAATGAAATGTATTCCTATTTCAGGCTCAAATATTAATAATATATGAAGTACATATACAACTTTTCTTAATATACTTTATAAAACAATACATCTATCAATACATACACATTTCATATACTCAAACAATTGAAATTTTAAAATCCACCATTACAGGGCTGTTTTTCGGGTTACTGGGACTTCATGTACTCCAAATTTAACATATCAACCGGCAATTTTTTTATGGTGTCATTATTACTCTATGACGCCAATGAAAGTTATAAACATGCAGCCGCAGTCCCGTCCTCTTTTCCTTGATATGGATATCATCGATTGCGACATGGCATGGGGCTTTTAACTTGCCGTTAGCAACACGACGGGCTCTACTTAAGGAGCAGGAATTTCTTACTCTCTGGAGCAAATGATATCACTTACAGTTTCTGGTTGTATACGTGTATCACAGTTTATAGTAATTGCGTAAAGTTTTGTAAACCGCTTATTTGTCTTCTCGCCATTTTTATTTAGCTGTGGAGTTTTCATTCGACTAATTGTTGTTGATTGTTTTTCTATTAAGACAATGCAGTAAAACAAAATGCATCCCAAAATTGAATTCAAACACTCTGTATGGAAATATTTGAAAATTTTGAATTCCATATATACGTCGAGGCAGGCGCCATGTAAATGTTTGCATTACAGATATTTATATAATTACTTGTAAATTCATGCAAGGTAAAACGATACATTCTGAGTTTTATTTTCTTTTAAGATACAGACGAAACACCTACTGTAGGGCCACTCTCTCACAATGGTAAGTTAATTCAAATTGTATATTTCTGAATGACGCATGTAATATCTTAAGACGGAAACTACTTATATTATGACAAAGACATTTTAAAAAACGTGCTATTGTATAAATAAATCAACAGTATGTCTTAAAATGTTAAAGGAATTGGTATCATTCTGACTCCACCAAAAGTTATAAGCACTTGCCATAAGGTGGGAATACATTACATTAAATTCACAAACAAAGCGAAAAAATCTCAGTGGAACAAAAATTCGTCGTTTCATATGAAAGGCATTTTCTATTATTGATAAGGATCTACAGATTTTGAAAACAGAAATTGCACCATGCTGCTGCTTATGTCAATTTGAACATAAAGGTATGCACCGCTTATATCTTTGAAAGGTAATGATTTGACTAACCTGATATCAGATTATAAAGTATGCAAACAAAAATGGAATGAAAAGTACCAGTGTAAATCTAACTCGTTATTCACTGAACCTCTCATATCTAACTTAGGTCTCTGCTAAATTATAAATCAGCAAGTTATATGTTCGTTTATGGGTTAAATGTCTATATTTCTTGCTGTTGAAACTTTCTTAACTTTTTCATAAAGAACATAACCAATTGTAAACATGGAAGAAATTAAATTTAAAGTGTTTGGACTCGAATCATTCTTTTCGTTGATAGTTTTCGTGTTTTTACATTTAATAAAACTTAGTGTAGATATATTATTGTTTTTATAATGAAATATTTAATTTTCAGGTTACACAATTTTGTATATTTAGTAAAAGTTTAAACTATATAATTTCCAGTAAAGAATAAACTGTCCTGATAGGATCTTGACCTCTCAAGGGTGTCCACTCCCGGTAAAAAATACCTTCGAAAATAGGATGTCATCTTATTTCAGAGTGTTCAGTAACGGGTAGAAATATCCTGATAGGATTTGTAGCGGTACTAGTAGTGACACAAATTATGGAATGTGTAATAGGTTTCATCCTTTTTCGGAAAGGTATGTTTTTAAATAGTCTCCACAGAGAGAGACAATACTTTTTTGAAAGAAATCACTACGTTAGTAACGCGTCTCGCACAAATTACAGGAATGTAATTTAATTTTCTAATTTTCCTTGATTTTTCACCAAAAGACTGGCTGTATAGACAATTCTATTAATTACAGGCAGCTAGGCGGATTGTTTCCCATATATTGGTCTCACTTGGCACGCTGATATAACTAAGAGATTCATGTTTTCATCCAATCTTTTAAGGCATCATATGTTGCTGTACCGTACACATTGAAATTCAGTATGATTTAAATCCTCCTTGTACAAATTGAAATTCTAAGTTTTACTAACAGATAATAAAATTCCGATTTGTACTGGATTTTTGCTAGTAGGAATAAACATTCCGATTTCTACTGGCAGAAATTGAATTCCAATTTTACTAGAAGGATCCTAAATCCTTCGTAATTCCAAATAATGTAACACATACATAATATTTCAAATGTAAAGATAATATAAAAAAAACTTCGGTACATATGTTTAGGTATAAACAGACGAGACAAGATGAAAACAATCGAAATTGCATTAATTCTGAGTTGTACAACTAATTTATTAAAGAAAATCTTTGGTGTTTGTTCAATAGAAAAACCGTTGTTGTTTGATAAAAAAAAACCAAACAAACAAACGAAGACCAAAATAAATAAACCAAGACACAATTAGAGGTCAACATATGGTGTTCATCAACCGACAAAAGTCAGTATAGTATGAATGAAAAGCGAATAGATCAAAGGTTATCCTTAAGATGAATAAACATTGAAGACTAGTGAAAAGTGAAATAACACATGAGGGTTAAAAATTGTGCAAATCAGTCTGAATACAAATCAATATTAATATAAAATACAATCATTATACATGTTCATTAAGTTTATGAGCTTGGAAAACTATGTAGTTTGACATACAGTATTGACACGTGCCTATTAAATAACGTATACCAAGATAACAGGAGTAACCAAAAATATTGGACAATTCAACAAACCAGACCATACCAACCACTATCCGAATAAACGTACAAACTAACACAAATAACAACGAACGACGTTAAGTCCAGAAAGTCTGACTGGTTCAGGCGCAAAATGTAAAGAAGACGTATGCTTAACCTAATATTTCTATATTTACTTTCATGATGTTATTGTGTTTTCGTTTATTTGTCTACTCTTGATTTATTTATATATTAGAACGTAGCATTTCAAATAATAAATGTCTTCATTGCTTGCAGGCAGAATAGTGTTTACAAAACAAAGGTATGTAAAAAAAAAAACTTTATATTATCAAAAAGAATATAAAAAGTTATAAGTAACTCCAAATCATCAATCAATAAGTAAGACTGTTATTTTCTTTAAAGTACACTACAATATGTAAATCCAAGTTGATTCGGCGATCATTTTTAGTCAATGTAAAATTCTAGAATCGCAATAATATAATCATTTGCTCTTTTTATTGAATTGTAATTTCCATTCCTCGTTTTTTCCCCAATAATTGCAACTGATAATCAACATTTTATTCAGCAACATGATGGTTTCGACTAGTTGAATATGAACCGATTACCTTTCCGGATCACCTGATTTCACTCTTAGTTTTCTTATTTATTTTTTGTTGGTTTTGGTTTTTACTTTGATTATACTTTAGTATGTTATATTCTAACTTGTATTCTAAAAGAATAATTATGTTTTTGTTTTACATTCGCTTAATATATATCTGGACTATAGGATTTCACGTTATCAAATTTCTAAATATTTGTTGAAATATTTTGGTAAGACAATATGCATATGACTGTTTTTCAATTTCGAATTTTAAAACGAGTACATTTATAACACTATTCTATACCTGGAAGAGCATTAACTGGTCAACCTCACGAGCCCCCTACATATATTTCCAAGTCCAGATTGTGTTGTGTTCGTGTTGCTCAGCATTCAGTTTTTCTGTGTAATGTATTGTAAACACCTGTTTTTAGTTTCGACTTTTTTTTTTTTGTCTTAATGTTGTCTCTCTTTGTTCGTGTTGTCATCAGATTATTTATTTATTTTTTTTTTTTAATTTTTGTTATGGTGGGACACTTTACATCTAACAGGAAGTAATAACAATGATAATGATAGTACCATTACACATTCCTGCATGTGGTTCATAAGTGTTTCTCGTTTTTTATATAGATTAGACCGTTGGTTTTCTCGTTAGAATGGTTTTACACTAGTAATTTTTGGGGCCCTTTATAGCTTACTGTTCGGTGTGAGCCAAGGCGCCGTGTTGAAGACCTTACTTTGACCTATAATGGTTTACTTTTATAAATTTTGACTTGGATGGAGAGTTGTCTCATTGGCACTCATACCACATCTTCTTATATCTATATAGCATTACTTAGGGTATATACTGTGACGTTTCTCTGGTTATTAATAGCAGTGGTAGTTACAAAACCAAAAGAATAATGTTCATTATCAAAAAAACATATCAAATGTCAAAATGCACTCAAATTGTATGTAAAATAAAAACATTCTGCAACTTAAGGGCAATTTTATTTACGGTTAAGGGCAGGGTGCTATTTTGGCCTTATCTGGCCTAAATTTTCATTAAACTTTAAAGTTTTGATTTAAGTTTGCAATTTGTATCTGTTTTTAAGTTCAGGTAATGCAAAATTAAAAACAAGTAGTTTCTTTATCCATGATATCACAATAAATACAGTTGTGATGTCCCAAAAAGTCAACAACTGTCATGTAAATATGCTTGTGGTACTGGCATGCTTGTGGTGAAAATATAAAAATTGTTCCATCTTTTGTAGAAAAATTGGAATTTTGTTATGTTTCGACTGTAAAATCTAAATAAATACTCATAATATTTCAAAGATAATCCGATTTTTGGATGTTCCTGTCGATGCACCACTTCTGAATTTTATACTAGACACTTTTTATTAAGTTAACTTCACGACTTTGTACATATCGCAGAATGCTTTTATAAAACATTATTAAAACGTAGAATTTACTATTTCTATATTGCAGGTCGTATGAAGACGTCAGACGGAACAACATCGAAGGACAGGCGTACAACACAACGAACAAAGGAACAAATGAACCAAACTTGGAACAGATCTACGATGATGTTAAATACTGATATGCAGAGAGAGAAAACAAACACATCGTAAAATATTAATTGCTTACCTGCAGTATCAACACAAATTTGAAAATATAGAGGTCATGCAGAAATATATGACATAAAATTATTCTGTTTCTCTCTTATGAAAGGGATATCACAGACAAATTCTTGTATAAAATATTTGTACATCAATAGTTTCCTTTTTACCTATGTTCTCATATATTCTTTTTGTAGGCTGCAAGGATAATAAGTATAATACTCGATATTTTCATTTTATGTGCATGAGATCGAATCTATATTTTGAATAACAAATAACAGGTGTAGACAAAAATGAAACAAATTAGTTAGAAAAACGAGCTAAATAATAAAAGCGCGACGAGACAAGTTTTTTTTACCAAACAGTATGAGAACAGCGAACAAAAAACCTTTACATTTAGGTAATACAAACTTCCATCAAAACATTGAGTAGGTCAGTTTGTAAGTAACAATCATCGTATAACACAGTGGCCATAGTCAGTATTTAGCCGAATAGGTCAACATGGAAAATGGAAAGAACAACTCAAATGTAGCACATTTATCTGATCAATAGACCAATGATTACAATATAAGCTTAAGCTGAACACAAGCCTAATGGATCAGTTAATGGGACAGAAGTGGTCGTCTGTCAACTGTATATCTCTAACTGTTTCAAAAGAACACGGGTATAATAATGTTCAGATTATTTTCAGGAATGGAATAATTGTATATAATTTTGTTTAAAAGTATGTAGCGACATAAAAAAGTAAAATATTAAAAAAAAACGAACTCCAAGGAAAATTCAAAACGGAAAGTCCCTCACCAAATGGCAAAATCAAAAGCCCAAACACATCAAACGAATGGAAAACAACTGTCATATTCCTGACGTTGTACAGGCATTTTCTTCTGTAGAAAATGCAGGATTAAACCTGGTTTTATAGCCATAAAGTAATGGGTAGCAAATTATCATAGTTCATAACGAACCCTTTTCCGTATCGGCTCTGTTACCAACCTAATACTATCAGCCCAAGACAAAAACCGGAGCTTATATGGGTTGAGGGATAATATTAGGACCGGAATGGAAATGGGCCCGTTATAATCCATTTATCACATACTTAACAAATGCTTGAAAAAAATGTAGAAATTTTTATTAAACTTTGGCAAGATACAAACATTTTATCCACTGAAAAATTTTCATTACAATGCCCCATAACAGTTCCATAGTAAAGTCTCGAATATTAAATTCATCATAGATACCAGTACTTAACAGATATTAGTACTTAACATGTTTGCCGATTTAAGTGCATATAAATCCTAAGTCTGTTCTATATGGCACATTAAATTGCTGGTAGGCTTATTTGAGCAATCTTTACACATAATGTCCTTTTTCAATAAGTTTTTTTAATTGCATTAATTAAATATTACAATGTCGATATCAGATTTTCTTTTAGTGTTAGCGATCTTTCTTTCTTTAGCTAATTCCATTGTCATTTTGCTTGACGTTGACAAAACGAACATCTTCTTTGTCCGCCATTAGAAGTGGAAACGCTTATGAAGTCATGGAAAACATGATGAACTAACTGGTTTCTTGCTTCGGGCAGATTATAGACTTGGATTCATCTGCGGCAAATATGTGCAAACACTAATGTTTACAAGTATGTGATAAAATCTTATTCTATCTGATTATGTAGTATTATTATACCTCACAGTATAATTGAATAAATCAATTGGCTAATAATCACATGGTGTGAATTTATTTGGATATTTTCGTCCAAATCGACAGGGCTTGTGAAAAACCTCGACAAACTACACCGTCCGGTGTAAAACCCTATTATATATAGAATAATGGCATTTTTGTTTTTGATACTGACTTTATCAGCAAGAATATCAAGCGAGCCCGCTAGGGCGAGCTGATATTCGAGCTGATGAAGTCAGTATCAAAAAATAAAATGCCATTATTCTTTTTATCGGCAATCTGTCATAACTCTATGTTTTTTTTTGTAAAGAATAAGAAGTAAAATGAAATAATAAGTAAAACTACTTTTACGCGTACAAAACGTTCGGTTCGTTGTTCGGTTGTATGAATGAAGTCGCGTGCATTTCATTGATAAATTGATGGGCATGGACAAGATCCTGTGACGTTATTGCACTGATATATGACGTCGTTGCCTAATATTTTCGAGTATCAAGTCCTGTCCATGATATTGAAAATATTAGGCAGTAAGATCAAGGGGAAAATGTTCTAATTGCCGATAAATATAGAATAATGGCATTTTTGTTTTTGATACTGACTTTATCAGAAAGAATATCAAGCGAGCCCGATAGGGCGAGCTGATATTCGAGCTGATGAAGTCAGTATCAAAAAATTAAATGCCATTATTCTTTTTATTGGCAATCTGTCTTAACTCTATGTTTTTTTTTTGTAAAGAATAAGAAGTAAAATGAAATAATAAGTAAAACTACTTTTACGCGTACAAAAGTTGGGTTCGTTGTTCGGTTGTATGAATGAAGTCGTGCATTTCATTGATAAATTGAAGCGGATGGACAAAACATGTGACGTTACTGCACTGATACATGACGTCATTGCCTAATATTTTCGAGAATCAAGTCCTGTCCATGATATTGAAAATATTAGGCAGCAAGATCAAAGAGGAAATGTTCTAATTGCCGATAAATATAGAATAATGGCATTTTTGTTTTTGATACTGACTTTATCAGCAAGAATATCAAGCGAGCCCGCTAGGGCGAGCTGATATTCGAGCTGATGAAGTCAGTATCAAAAAATTAAATGCCATTATTCTTTTTATCGGCAATCTGTCTTAACTCTATGTTTTTTGTAAAGAATAAGAAGTAAAATGAAATAATAAGTAAAACTACTTTTACGCGTACAAAAAGTTGGGTTCGTTGTTCGGTTGTATGAATGAAGTCGCGTGCATTTCATTGATAAATTGAAGCGGATGGACAAGAATATGCGACGTTACTGCACTGATACATGACGTCATTGCCTAATATTTTCGAGTATCAAGTCCTGTCCACGATATTGAAAATATTAGGCAGCAAGATCAAAGGGGAAATGTTCTAATTGCCGATAAATATAGAATAATGGCATTTTTGTTTTTGATACTGACTTTATCAGCAAGAATATCAAGCGAGACCGCTAGGGTGAGCTGATATTCGAGCTGATGAAGTCAGTATCAAAAAATAAAATGCCGTTATTCTTTTTTTCGGCAATTTGTCATAACTGTAGGTTTTTTTTGGTTGAGAATATGAAGTAGAATGAAATAGTTAGTAAAACTACTTTTACGCGTACAAAACGTTGGGATAGTTGTTCGGTTGTATGAATGACGTCGCGTGCATTTCATTGATAAATTGACGCGGATGGACTCGAGCACGCGACGTCGCTGCACTTGTACATGACGTCATTGCCTAATATTTTCGAATATCAAGTCCTGTCCATGATCTTAAAAATATTAGGCAGTAAGATCAAAGGTAAAATGTACAAATTGCCGATAAAGAGATATATCTCGTCAGATCAAAATCTGTGTTCAGTAATATTTTTAATGTGACGTATATCAAAAATATGTAAATATAAATTAGAATATTGATGCTAATTTATATTTCTAGATGTATTTTCTGATATAAAACTAGAATACCAGTGTCACACAAGATGGTAAGTCCACTTCAAAATGCAGAGTGGAAGCATACAAACAAAACAACTAAAGAAGAATTCATACGCCAGTTACGCTCCGTTGGCGTAAGTTGGTGAATTATATGTAAAACTTGACCAAGTTATGAAGAAAAAACCCAACCCACCATAATACCAAGAAAAAAAAAAAAAATAAAACAGATTAAAAAAAAAAAAAAAAAACAGTAACAAACCAAAAAGTAAAATATAAAAAAGTATAATAATATAATTGAAGGACTAATTATCTGAAAGCAGAAAAGCAAATAATGTCGACATTATAACTTTTATTTAATCACCTTGACTTTATTATACAAATAATCACACTTACTTTAACGTGTCGGGTGTATTAATAACCGTACATGTTATCTATTAATAATGATAACACATTCATTCTATTGCTGATGATACATTATTACACGTATTTGTATACAGGTAGAATTTAAGGTAAGATCCTCGTTACTTTCAAGTTACATTCGATCTTTCATTCTGCGTCCAGATGATATGATTTAAATTGGCAGGGCAAGTTGGCCTTTCCTTATAACCTCAACCGTTAGTCTTTAGGTCATATTGGTTATATCAAAGCTATTCATACGTAATTATCAAAACAATATAAAACTTGATTTGCAATTGCGAGCAATAGCGGATGGCACCCTCGTTCCCCAATTGCCAGGGTGACGGCAGCCATTTTGAAAATTCCAAAGTCAAACAGCGCATCTACACATGCCAATTAACATTTTTGTAAAGTTCATTAAGTTTGGAACATTTTGAAATTTTAGACATTTGTGCTGTTTCCATTGTAACCATGACCATTTCCAAAATTCCAAGGACAGATGTCACATTGACGCATGCCAGGGAACATAACATAGAATATGGAACTGGGTTTGAACATTCATGTTGTGTAAGGAAATGATAATTAAGTGTTTTTCCCAAAGGGTTTAATGGTAAACTTTTGCACTGTTTCCATGGCAATGGCAGCAATTTTGCAAATTCCAAAAATTGATAGGGCATCCAAAATTGATAGGGCATCTACTCATGACAAGTAACATTTCTACAAAGTTTCATAAAATTTCGTACACCTTTTGACTTTTTCGCATTTTTGCTGTTTCCACGGAAACGGTGGTCATCTTGCACATTCCAAAGTCAGGTGCACAACTTGAAATGGTGGTCCACATTATGGTAAAGTTCCATCAACATTGGTCCATTCAATTCCGAGAATTCGCGCGGACAAAAAGTGTAAAAGAAGAACAAAAATAAGAAAAAAAAAAGAGCTCCGTTGAGGGTGCCATATTAAGTATTGTAAAAAAATATATTTAAGAACATTCACACCTAGATCTAGAATTTTGTGCAGAGGACTGTATTCAACTTAAATGCACTGCTAACATTTATGGTTTTGACCTTGGTAATTAAGATGAATTTATTTCCATGTGTGATACTGCTAGTAGGTCCTTTATTTAACAAACACCCTTTTGTACACTGCAATTCTATACCATTAATGTTGTTATACTTCCTGGTGTAATACGGGAGGATGTCAGCAAAGCTATCAGGCATATTAAGAAAATAGTCGTTATATTTGATATCGCGATCTCTCACTTCCAATATCTTCTTTAAGCACTTAATATTACCCTCAGGTCTCTTTTCAACCTTTGTTGTTTAATAACTAAATCTCTTGAATTATTGATGTTGATTTGTTCCTGTCCTTAATAGAACCATCTTTTGTAAGAAGTTGTGAAACTAAGAAAATGATAACGGAAATGTCAGAACGAATTTTCTTTTTTTTTCTATTGTGAAAAGAAAATGTGAAAAAAAACCGTTTTCCTAAAATACCATCAAAAATAATTTGAAAGATCAAAATGAGACTTATCTGTTTGTTCAGTGATGTTGTAACCTGTAGAAATGAGTCAATTGTTATAAACAAACGTGTTTCAGCTTTCAAATAGAATTTGCCTTAAAGTGTACCCAGGTGATATAAGGAGAATTAAACAGAGTCATTTTTGTTGTTGTCTAACATAATTATACTTATGCGCTGGGAAAGTGCAATCACCTCTAATAAAACCTCTGCAGACGATGTATGAATAACTTTAGAAATATAGAATTATAATAATAAAGATAATAGAGAGGTGAAAGATACCAAAAGGACATTCAAACTCATAAGTCGAAAATAAAATGACAACGTCATGGCACAAAACGAAGAAAGACCAAAGACAAACATGGGTATACAACACACAACGGAATTGGGAATACAATGTATTTGTAAAACGCGAACATTCTAATACCTCAGTCAGGTGTAGTTTTGGACCATTCCAGACACAAAACACAGATTTATACCACAGTAAAATTATGTAATCGAATTGGAAAAGGGTAATCAACTGTCGTACTAGCTTTTGAAGAGAGTCAATTGCAAGGAAGTCTTTCATGTCTGTCATGTCTGTCATTTATCTACACTACTGAAAGAACTTTACTGTTTTTTTTAATCACATTTTCGAGACTTCCTATTTAGGAGGTCGCTGGTCAATAACTACATAACTTTGTCGTCCTGAAGATGGTTTATTGAGTTGACGAATTGCTTTGTTATTGCTGTCGATTTCCAATTTCCTGTCGTTCCTTTTGCCTACAAACCTCTATAGATTTAACCATTCATTTTGTAAAAATAAAAATATTTGTTTTCTGTAAGACAAAAATGAAATATTTGATGATGTCATTATCGAAAAAAATAATGATTCTTTGAGTTTTGAGTTTTGAGGTTTTAATGGATTAGTCTTTGAGCAGAAATAAAACACATAATCTGGTTCAATGTTTTAATGTATTTAAGATGAAAGTAAAAAGTAAAATCACAAAAATACTGAACTCCGAAGAAAATTCAATCGGAAAGTCCCTAATCACATGGCAAAATCAAATGACAAAACACATCAAACGAATGGACAACAACTGTCATATTCCTGACTTGGTACAGGCATTTTCATATGTAGAAAATGGTGGATTGAACCTGGTTTTATAGCGCTAAACCTCTCACTTGTACGACAGTCTCATCAAATTCCGTTATATTTACAACGATGCGTGAACAAAACAGACATAATAAATAAAGTAGTAAAAATATGGGAACAGCAGTCATCACTCTGTTACAATCTCAAAACAAACAATCATTTACAAAAAAGCACAAAAGAATCTATCAAATTAAAAACCACATTAATTGCTTTGCTAATCTGACGTCAGAAAATGTAAACGTCACATAAGAAGAAATTTTGTCGTTCAATGTTTATTCAAAACAATTTTATAATTTCACATGGGGAATGTTGGTATACAGGGTTAAAAAATCAAAAGTTATGTTAGAATTAATTTCAGAAATAGACCGAGATTTGAAATTGTGCAGAAGTTCTTTAGAATTTTTAAGAATCCACATATGGTTAATACCAATACGCGAGTAAAATAAATTTGTCGTTCTAAGTGTTTTCAAATTTATAATAGAACAATAACATAATGACATATAATAGAACAATAACATAATCACAGGATCTTTTAAAGTACAGAGTCACGTTATAAGAACCATAGAACCACAAAAAGTCGCATATACAAAACACACCAGCAAAAATGAAAGATAATACAAACACATTGCCGGAATGTATAAGTACCGAGTTACGTGAAATGGATATCACAGAAAACAAACCAAACAGTAAAAGTAATATTAATAATAGAACAAAGACAAATGAAAGAACAATATAACACGTTGTTAAGATGATAAACAACGTCAATACGCAGAATCTATACTTCAAGACCATCATGCATTATTTGTGAAGTTGATACGGAATATTTATCAACAAGGTCTTGGTACCTTCCGATGAACTTTTTTAGTAACTTAGCAGGTCGACTTTCTTTACAAGATTAATGAAATATATAACATCACGACAATGCACGTAAAGCGTGGTATGTATTAAGTCGAGCATGAAGGCTTAGGTTTCAATATTTTGACCCCTACAAAGAATGATTTTAATAAATACATTTTTTGATATATTAATTGATATCAAGAGCTCTACCACTGGTTACAATGTTTATAAACAAGTAGTTTTAAAATGAAAAGAGTTCAGTCTTGCCGAAAAGGAGTCTTTAAAAAACTCACTACCCCAAAATGTTATGTGGTGTAGCCAGAAAAAATATTTGAAGGAAATACTAGCACCATTCATTAACTGTATAACATTTTTGATACGTATATGAGAAACAATTAAGTGTTTACATGGGTCATAAGTCCAGCTTACAACCTAGAAAGAATTCATATGACCTTAACCTGCACACTCGGAATATTTCCTGATGCTTCCCTTCTACTACATTTATGCTGTCTCAACAAACGTAGATAATAGAAGCATACGGTTTAAAATTTGTGTAAATATGTCAGTGCAAAAGATATGAATAGATGAATAATGATTAAGTAGTTTCAGATTTTTTGCACATGACAGACCAACTGTCTTCAGAGGGAAATTAAAAAGACGATTAGCAAGGCAAAATCATTAACATTTATATACGAAATAAGAATAAAAACATGCGAGAACCATAAAAATCAGACCTCTTGGGAATACAGAGTGTAATCAAAACGGGTAATTATGTGAAACTTTGACATATTGTTTGTCCATACTTTTAATATCCAGGGGCCAAGTGCGATAAAGATCACGAATGCGCAAACGGAAATGTACACTAGGAAACACATTTTGATTTGAAACGGACATTTTGATCATAACAGCCCAATAAGACTGAACAATAAATTTATTTCATTTACATACACGACTAATGATACCCATTTTTTTTTATGTGACGCACAATACTCTACTTAAGTATACATACATTTTGTATTAGTTGCTGCAGAACATAATACTGATCGAGTATAATATATAAATCACTATGTTGTGTTCTTCACTAGTAATGGGCACTTGGTTTCGTGAAACGGAATAAAACAAATATTTAAACAAGTATAAATAAGATTGAATTAATTAAAGTTTCATTCAATAATAATGATTCCGAAAGGAGATGTAAGGTACGTTTATTTTCAGACGATCACAATTACTGTCCTTACCCAAGACGCCGTCTTTTGTGACATTTTGATGTACCGCCTGTTACTAGTATTCCAATCAGCCAGTTTTAGTTTATTGATTGCTTCGATTGATAGGTCCATTTCTTTTGCATTTCAGAAACATTTGCCTCAATTGTGTTGGGTCAACTACTATGATCATATAATATCAATCTAAATTAATTTGAAATAATCGTTTATTGTTGTGTACATAATTTAGGCTGTTTTGTACGTAGATCAGGCCGCTGGATTCCTCATTTGAAAAAAAGTATTACCAAAATACTGAACTCTAATATTTATTTCTCCACGGTACATTAAAAAGGAGGAAGTCCATAAAACTGACAAAATCAAACGTTAGACCTAATAAAACAATGGAACGAATGGAAAACAACTGTCATATTCCTAACTTGGTACATGCATTTTCCGACGAATTGTTACATTTTGTTATGTTGTCAGGGCCTTTTGTAGTTGGCTAAAGTATGGGTTTGGCTCATTATATAAAGCGTACGATTACACAGAGTTGCACACATTTACGAGATTTTGTCTCTGATGAATAGTTGTTTCATTGTCAAAGACTGAATATTTTTAATGCTTTATCTATTGTATTTTCGTCTTGCAAACATACATTATTAGTTGTGATTGGCTTTGAACTAGCTTTCAGTAACTGCGATTACTATTAGATCGGTACATTTGTCTTTAGTCTTTTGTTAGTTGTTTTTATGTTGATTTGCTGGGTCAAGCCTTTTTGAGCTGATGTTTACAGTTTGTTCTTATTTAGTGCTGTTATATTATTTTCCAAGATTAGGGGATGTTTTAGCGCTCATAGACAACGCCATATTATGTATGTGACTGTCCAATGTCATGAGCCTGTATTCTTGGTTGTCGTTGGTTGGTGTCTATTATAACTGTTTTTAGTTTATTGTTTTGTACATTATTCAGGCCGTTGGATTCCTTATTTAAAGGGGCTAACATTTTGTATAAGCTTTGTTTATTGTTAAAGGCCAGTCTATGGTGGTTAGTTTTCTACTTGGAAATCATTTCGCATCTCTATATTCTTATGCTGATCGAATTCTGCATAACATTATTGTATTCCATGCCTCTATTTTAAAAAGTTGAGGTTTAATGGCAACAAGATGGTAATTAAAGTCACTTTCGACTTTTTTTCTATGAAAAGAAGTGCCAATCTTGTATACTAAAATAAGGAGATGTGGTATGATTGACTATGGGACAAGAAGCCATCAGAGTCCAAATGACGTAGATGTAAATATAGACAGTAGGTTACTGATGTTCAAATCACAAAAATTGATTAGGAAGACAAATTATGGTAACACAAAATCTAAGGGAATGTTAATATGTAGCGTACGGTGGCATTGTTCTGCAATTAATTAACATCATTTTTTTTCAACAAATACGCGTTGTTTAGCTGTTTTTTAATTACAGTGTAAAAACATCGGTTATCCTTTTTTCAAATATAATTTCCCATCATTGTACAACACATAAATCAAACAATCACCATTAGCCATTTTATCAACAAATCAAACACTGATGAATAATTGTTTAAACAAAATAAGCATGTGTGAAAAATATAAATTTCAGCATGTTTGTTATCTCTCGTATAAAGTTCTTGTTTTTAAACTTGAAGTAAAAACATATATACTTTATATATCTATATAGTCAAGCACACAATAACATGGACAATTCTTTCAATTATAAAAATCTAAAAAGAAAAACAAGGCTTAAATCGACAAGAAAAAAACTTCACCAACAGTTTCTCAAACTCAAAAATATGCAAAAATATATACAATGCCCAGATACAATGAAACTTTACCATAAATTAATAAAAGTGTTACAATTAAAAAATGTACCCGGAGACTTACTGCATCTATTACTCAAAAATATAACTGAGATATGAAACACTTTAACCAGATATAATAAGACACGTGATAGGAAACGTAAAAATAAATTATTTATTCTTACATTCAATTTATTTCGCCATACACTATGAATTTAGTCGTCTTTGGTCGTCTTTTATGTCTATTTAAGTCAAAGTGGGAGTCGTTTGAAATTTGTCTTTGATGTTCTCTATTTCAGATTAGAGTTCGATTGATACCATATATCAGATAACTTTTCAAAATATCAACTTGGTCTGTTTATTTACGGGATTTTATTATCGGTGCGACTGTGTCTTCTAAAATATATCGTTTTCCGCTGGTCACCTTTATTTATATTTGTGTCTTTTGATATAGCTGTCCGATTTGCTTTTTAAAATGTGCATATTTGTAAATGGTATTTCCACCTTATTGAATTCCTAGCGGAGAACTTTCTTTAAAGATTTTCATTGAAGATTTTGTATGCTAAATGTAATGAAAAACTTAAAACAGATGTAAATATTATTTTATGTACATATTCTTTTTATAAATTTTTAATTTGGAAAGGTTTTAAACAGAATAATATTGCCATATCATAAATTTTAAAACGCTTAAACTATAGCGCATGTAGATAGTTTTATAGTTAACTATTTTATCTGTCCCATATCATACATTAGTTCATTTGTACTGCTGCTTGTTACACTGATAAATGATTAGAAATCAGTATATTGATTATAACGGCAATCATCTGTGTCACACATGTCTTCACATAGAATGTCATCATGCAAATAAAAAAAAAACATTCTCCGCCCGATCAGTTGAAACAAATCTGATAATAACTGAATTATATACTTACACAATTTTCACTTATAAAGAAAATTTATTCATTAATAAAAAAAATGAAAATTTTCGCTATAAAAGGAGGTAACTCAGACAATTTTACCTCATCATATATAACGATAGCGAGCCCATTTTATTCTTTTTTTAATTTTTTGAAAGTATTATATAAGAGTTGTCATCTATATGTTATTTACTAATTGTATCATTTAGATTAATTGCATCTTATTTTAAGTTATTTTTTCCATATATACCTTGAGTAAAGATTGGAGGTCTTGTCCTGGTGTGAAATAAATTTAGCAAAAATTACCATTTCTTTCAGATTGTTTATCTTTGTTAAGATATCAACAGTTTATTGGCAAATAGCCATTATATCTTGACGTCAGTATACATTTATTATTACCTTTTAGCAATTAAATCATGAGGTGTTTGAGTTTGGCAAATTTGAAAAGAGTCTTAAAGTGTCGGCTTCCATATTCTTTGAAAACCCAGAACCTAATTCGCCAAAGTTCATCATTCTTCTTATGTCAGGACAAAGGTAAGTTTAACTTAATATTTCGGATCAATAATGTAAGTTCACGCTGGATTTTAGTGGATACTTTTGCTCAATCTTTTATTTTTTCTAATTTATTTTTATCGTTGAGTTGTATTTCCGTCTATCTACACCTTCCATCAAATAACGGATTTGAAGTTTTTAATGGTCAAAATCGAAAAAAAAAAGAAAAAAGTTTGTCTATTTGTATCTCCTTTTTCACAATGATATTTTATCTAATATACTGTTTGAGTGAGCACCTTTACTTTTGTTTTCTTTTTCGCTGTTACAACTGTTTTAGATATGGATGAGCGAGGGGATATTTTGGAGGATACAAATTAAACACACTACACTTAATATTTCATATTATACCAACCAGGCTTAAGCATGTAGTAGTTTAATACCACTATTTTAACGACGGTATAGAGAGTAATACAAAATGTATACAACTGTACGTAATGATTCCAGGTACACTGCATTCAAATACTTCATATTGTCCAATCATCAGTAGAAATCTGTCTTCGAAGGCTTTGTCAGATGTAAGTAGATACAAATACGGAAATGTAGCATGATTTACAATTAAATTAAAAATACCCCGACGTGACAAAATTTAGAACGATTTAAACGAGAAAACCAACGTCCTGGTTTATTCTAAAACAATTAGCGAAAACAAATATGACAGACAGCAACCAACCACCACCATTGCCTAAGACAGTGATGTATCAGCACAACAAAAGAATACACTTGTAACCCAGTTGGAAATGATTGGACTCAATAGATTTGCACGATGCAACTAACATACTTAAGTTGGTTTTAAAACAAA